>JAGDYQ010000034.1:7366215-7503937 GCA_021962125.1 Bulinus truncatus
TGTTGTGGATATGTCTTATTGTGGCTAGTTCATAAAGTAAACCATAATGGTGTGAGATCATTAAATTAAAGTAAATTGTTTCAAATGATCAGAACAGAAAAGTCGACAGACTAATTTTTAAATTTTCGTCAATAAAAAATGTTACCGGCAGTCTTTGTTTATAGTCATTCGTTACATTTTTTGAGTTAAATTATTTCTCACTGTCAATCCATAGTAAGTGCAAAATTCCACGCTAATGTTTGCAAGTGTAGTATCCTATATACTTCTGATAATAACGAATGAAATCCAATTGTGAGCATTTTGCATTATAAAAATCATCAATCCAATATCCAGCATCTTATTCTTTGAGCTTCTCACTCATAAAATCATGGTGTATTCATCTGATCCCTTCGCCTTAGATCGCCTATTTATATAATCCGCTCGCATAGTACACATTAAAAAGTTAGTGGACTTGACTGACTCGTTCCAGTGTGACTATTGCTGCTCCAACCAGAATCATAGAAAGTGAACTATCGTCGTTCAAGTCTCTTGCAAAGCCTTGAATTTTTTCACGCCAATGATTATTGTGATCCTTTGACCAATCACACGAATATTCACTGATTCTTGACCCGTTACCAAATCATGCTTGACCTTATCAAAGCACAGGTCACACCCACCAGCACACTAACATATAACCGAAGGGAAATAATACAACAAATCAATCAAGGGGAGATAACCAGGGATAAGACAATAACGCAATGGATTTTTTTTTCGTTTGAAAACTCTTTTTTTCATATTATTTAAGAATAATGAACTTACTGATCTTAGATAGGCGAAAAAGAGTAGTGCCAGTAATCCAAAGCAGCTATCTGAGATAGCTTATTTACTTTACCATCATCAGGAATCGTCTTGAGGTCGTTTCTCTTGAATTGAATGTCAAATTCTTTAGCGCATAACATATCCGGTGAGGATGTCCGGTACATATTTCATTTTGTGGTTGGCATTATTTCTCTCATTGTCAATTATTTGCGGACAACACATGAATTGGCACCGGCTGGTACTTGTTTGTTTTACCACATTAAATTTTCTCTTATTTAACATCTTAATTTAGGTCAAGAGTGGGATAAACTTTCTGATTCTCGAGCCACTGTAAATTCTTACATTGTACAGACCTGCCGGACCAAGAGAGTAGGTTAGACAGAAGGGTTAGACCAAGAGCGTAGATTAGACAGAAGGGTTAGACCAAGAGCGTAGTTTAGACAGAAGGGTTAAACCAAGAACGTCAGATGAGACAGAGGGTTACAGCAAAGAGCGTAAATCTAGAACAAAAGGGTTAAACCAAGAACGTCGATTAGGAACGAAAGGTTAGATCAAGAGTAGAGGTAGAACAGAAGGTCAATCACAATGAGGTATTAGATTAGACAGAAGGGTTAAACCAAGAGCGTAGATTAGAAAAGAAAGTTAAAACAGAAGCGCAAGATTAGACAGAAGGGTTAGACCAAGAGCGTAAGATTAGAACAGAGAGGGTTAGACCAAAAGCGTGGATTAGAATAGAAGTTAGAGCCAAAAGCGTGAAATTAGACAGAAGGGTTAAACCAAGAGCGTAGATTAGACAGAAGGGTTAGACCAAGAGCGTAGATTAGACAGAAGAGTTAGACCAAGAGCGTAGATTAGAACAGAAGGGTTAGACCAAGAGCATAGATTAGAACAAAAGGGTTAGACCAAGAGCGTAGATTAGAACAGAAGGGTTAGACCAAGAGCGAAGATTAGAATAGAAGGATTAGACCAAGAGCGTAGATTAAACAGAAGGGTTAGACCAAGAGCATAGATTAGACAGAAGGGCTAGACCAAGAGCGTAGATTAGACAGAAGGGTTAAACCAAGAGCGTAGATTAGACAGAAGTGGTTAGACCAAGAGCGTAGATTGACAGAAGAGTTAGACCAAGACAGATTGAACAGAAGGGTTAGACCAAGAGCATAGATTAGAACAAAAGGGTTAGACCAAGAGCGTAGATTAGAACAGAAGGGTTAGACCAGAGCGAAGATTAGAATAGAAGGATTAGACCAAGAGCGTAGATTAAACAGAAGGGTTAGACCAAGAGCATAGATTAGACAGAAGGGCTAGACCAAGAGCGTAGATTAGACAGAAGGGTTAGACCAAGAGCGTAGATTAGAACAGAAGGGTTAGACCAAGAGCGTAGATTAGACAGAAGGGTTAGACCAAGAGCGTAGATTAGAACAGAAGGGTTAGACCAAGAGCGTAGATTAGAACAGAAGGGTTAGACCAAGAGCGTAGATTATAACAGAAGGGTTAGACCAAGAGCGTAGATTAGAAAGAAGGTTTAGACCTGAAGAGCGTAGATTAGACAGAAGCTGGTAGGACCAAGAAGAGCAGATTAGACAGAAGGGTTAGACCAGAGCAGATTGAATAGAAGGGTTAGACCAAGAGCGTAGATTATGAAGGGTTATACCAAGAGCGTAGATTAGATGGTTCGAGAAGGGTTAAACCAAGAGCGTAGATTAGACAGAAGGGTTAGACCAAGAGCGTAGATTAGACAGAAGGGTTAGACCAAGAGCGTAGATTAGACAGAAGGGTTAGACCAAGAGCGTAGATTAGAACATAAGGGTTAGACCAAGAGCGTAGATTAGACAGAAGGGTTAAACCAAGAGCGTAGATTAGACAGAAGGGTTAGACAAGAGCGTAGATTAGACAGAAGGGTTAGACCTAGAGCGTAGATTAGAACAGAAGGGTTAGACCAAGAGCGTAGATTAGACAGTAGGGTTAGACCAAGAGCGAAGGTTAGAAAGAAGGGTTAGACCAAGAGCGTAGATTAGACAGAAGGTTAAACCAAGAGCGTAGATTAGAAACAGAAGGGTTAACCAAGAGCGTGGAATTGTAGACAGAAGGGTTAGACCAAGAGCGGTGATTAGAGCAGAAGGGTTGAACCAAGAGCTGTAGATTAGAACAGAAGGGTTAGACCAAGAGCGTAGATTAGACAGAAGGGTTAGACCAAGAGCGTAGATTAGAACAGAAGGGTTAGACCAAGAGCGTAGATATAACAGAAGGGTTAGACCAAGAGCGTAGATTAGAACAGAAGGGTTAAACAAAGAGCGTAGATTAGACAGGCGGGATAGACCGAGAGCGTAGATTATAACAGAAGGGTTAGACCAAGAGAGTAGATTAGACAGTAGGGTTAGACCAAGAGAGTAGGCTAGAAAGAAGGGTTTGACCAAGAGCGTAGATTAGACAGAAGGGTTAAACCAAGAGCGTAGATTAGACAGAAGGGTTAGACCAAGAGCGTAGAATATAGACAGAAGGGTTAGACCAAGAGCGTAGATTAGACAGAAGGGTTAAACCAAGAGCGTAGAATAGAACAGAAGGGTTAGACCAAGAGCGTAGATTAGACAGAAGGGTTAGACCAAAAGCGTAGATTAGAACAGAAGGGTTAGACCAAGAGCGTAGATTAGAACTGAAGGGTTAAACAAAGAGCGTAGATTAGAACAGAAGGGTTAGACCAAGAGCGTAGATTAGACAGAAGGGTTAGACCAAGAGCGTAGATTAGAACAGAAGGGTTAGACCAAGAGCGTAGATTAGACAGAAGAGTTAGACAAGAGCGTAGATTAGAACAAAAGGGTTAGACCAAGAGCGTAGATTAGAACAGAAGGGTTAGACCAAGAGCGTAGATTAGACAGAAGGGTTAGACCAAGAGCGTAGATTAGAAAAGAAGGGTTTAACCAAGAGCGTAGATTAGACAGAAGGGTTAGACCAAGAGCGTAGATTAGAACAGAAGAGAGTTAAACCAAGTGATGTGATTAGACAGAAGTGTTAGACCAAGAGCGTAGATTAGAACAGAAGGGTTAGACCAAGAGCGTAGA
Organism: Bulinus truncatus; assembly: GCA_021962125.1. Taxonomy (NCBI): domain Eukaryota; kingdom Metazoa; phylum Mollusca; class Gastropoda; family Planorbidae; genus Bulinus; species Bulinus truncatus. Next base: position 7,370,070 of record JAGDYQ010000034.1, read on the forward strand.
TTAGACAGAAGGGTTAGACCAAGAGCGTAGATTAGAACAGAAGGGTTAGACCAAAGGCGTAGATTAGAACAGAAGGGTTAAACCATGAGCGTAGATTAGAACAGAAGGGTTAGACCATAAGCGTAGATTAGACAGAAGGGTTAAGCCAAGAGCGTAGAAGAGAACAGAAGGGTTAGACCAAGAGCGTAGGTTAGAACAGAAGCGTTAGACCAAGTGCGTAGATAAGACAGAAGGGTTAGACCAAGAGCGTAGATTAGAACAGAAGAGTTAGACCAAGAGCGTAGATTAGACAGAAGGGTTAGACCAAGAGCGTAGATTAGACAGAATGGTTAGACCAAGAGCGTAGATTAGACAGAAGGGTTAGACCAAGGGCGAAGATTAGACAGAAGGGTTAGACCAAGAGCGTAGATTAGACAGAAGTGATAGACCAACGGCGTAAATTAGACAGAAGGGTTAGACCAAGAGCATAGATTAGACAGAAGGGTTAGACCAAGAGCGTAGATTAGACAGAAGGGTTAGACCAAGAGCGTAGATTATAACAGAAGGGTTAAACCAAGAGCGTAGATTAGACAGAAGGGTTAAACCAAGAGCGAAGATTAGACAGAAGGGTTAGACCAAGGGCGTAGATTAGACAGAAGGGTTAGACCAAGAGCGTAGATTAGACAGAAGGGTTAAACCAAGGGCAGATGGAATGAGTGTTTAGATGAGTTGATATAAAATAAATGTACTTAAAATAAATGCGCGGAATGGTCAAACAGCCCAATGGGTCGTGCCTGGTCCGCTGAACGTAATATTTCTATCTGTTTAAACCCTATATTAGTAAGGCTTATTAAAACATTGGTACTGAAGTTTTACTCTAGTCACGTTGTAATTTCTCAACATACTGCCAATCTTCTACTAGCCTACTTGTAAACAGTTTAAAACACAAGACGTAAAAGACTACCCAACTAGGCATAATGATTACAAACTATTAATTTCTAGACATTTCTTGAATATTATCATCATCAACATCTGCTTTGAACGTATTCCTGCTGTAGTAAGTGCTGAATCTGACATCTTAAAATAGTTTTAACGATGAACTAGTTGCTAATTAGTAGTTTATAACGTAAGTACATACATAAGTACATAATAAGTACACGACTAATTTTAAAAAAAATCAGTTAATAGCAATGTTCTGCCTTTAATAGTGTATTTATCCATGCACATTTTTTTTAGCACATTTTTTTTTTCATTTCGTAAATTAGCTGTTGTTAATATTTTGAATATTATTTAATTTTTTTTTCAGCGTTTGCCCTTGTATCAGTTTTGGCAGGGTATAACAAACTGGGCAGATGACGTCATATGAGAGAATGAACGACACGGTGGATGTCAGCGGGAAAGAAGTAGTCGGTCACTTGATTCCTTTTGAAAATGCCGCCATTATTATCACTGCCAACTACGTCTACCTTGCACCTCTAGTGTCAGTCGTGGGCATGGCAACCAATGTTATCAATATCATCATCTACGTCAGGTAATAGGATCTGTTGTTCACGTGGTGATAACTATACACACACACACATACATAAACTAAAATCATATTTAAAATAACTACCGTTGTCTTAAAACTTGTTTCTATCCGCCATGGCCTTTATTAAGGACAGGCAAACAAGATGGATGCCTAGGACCACCAACTGCTAAGGGGAACAACCCCTATGGGATTCTTTTTTTTTTTGCTGTCAACTATTATAGGTTTTAATTTGTTTTTTGTTTTTTTTTGAAAATATACATTTTTTGAACGGAACGTTATCAACTAATTTTAAAAGACATGCTATGAACGAACTCCACATTCTGTCACGCCCTACATTACTAATGGTCAGAGAAAGAACATGGACGGTCTAAATGTCCATGGCTCCGGTCTAAATTGACTTATCCTATGGAGATCAAAGTGCCCCATTTGTACAATATTATTGTTTGGCTTAAATTTACGAGCTGTGGCTTTACGTTCAACTGGGAAATTCCTAATCATACCTATATTTATAAAACACATTCATTCACAATTTTCTGCATTATTCACATCACATATATTTTCTGTAACAATGTGTGTATGTGTTTCACATTGTGTTCGTGTGTCTGACCATTCAGAATATATTAACGTATACAAGGTATTTCATTTGATAATATATGTTTATTGAGATATGTTGACTTCATCTAACAGGTGAAATTCAATTACTGACATTTCTTTTATTAGACGCTTGTTATTTCGCCCAAATCACAAATACTAGCAATAGACCATTCCTTATGTTAATGATAAAGTGTTTACTATGTGTATAGGCAGAAAAGTAAAGGGAGAGAGGCAGGGATAGAGGCAGGGAGAGAGGCAGGGAGTGAGGCAGGGAGAGATACAGGAAGGGAGGCATGGAGAGAGGCCGGGAGAGAGGCAGGCAGAGAAGCAGGGAGTGAAGCAGGGAGAGAGGCCGGGAGAGAGGCCGGAAGAGAGACAGGGAGAGAGGCAGGGAGAGAGGCAGGGAGTGAGACAGGGAGAGAGGCAGGGAGAGGGACAGGAAGAGAGGCAGGGAGAGAGGCCGTGAGAGAGGCAGGGAGTGAGGCAGGGAGAGAGGCAGGCAGAGAAGCAGGGAGTGAAGCAGGGAGAGAGGCCGGGAGAGAGGCCGGAAGAGAGACAGGGAGAGAGGCAGGGAGAGAGGCAGGGAGTGAGGCAGGGAGAGAGGCAGGGAGAGGGACAGGAAGAGAGGCAGGGAGAGAGGCCGTGAGAGAGGCAGGGAGTGAGGCAGGGAGAGAGGCAGGGAGAGAGGCAGCTTGACTTTTAAGTAAAATTAAATGTTGATCAAATATTTGTTGAAAATGTTAACTTTATGTATCTTTCACATAGCCTATATATTTGTACTGAAATAATTGTAATTAAATCGTTGCAGACACGGCTTGAATGAATCAATCAACATCAGTTTCTTGACCTTGGCAGTATCTGACCTAGGTTGTGTAGTGACAGCATTCTGGGGAGGCCTGGGAGCAAATCCTCTATTTCTCTGGTTGATTGACTCTCCCTACAAATCGTTTGAGTTTCTGAATCTAACAGCTGGTAGTGTGAACTTGTTTATTAACTGCAATTATAGTAGGCCTATATAGTCTTTTTCTATCTTTAGGGAAAATGTTGTACATTTCATTCTAGAAGTTTAACAGTCTATCACGGACTTGTTTACATCTCCCTTATTTAAAAAAAAAATTGATAGTTTATATAAGCATTGATTGGGACTGGCATTGCTCGAAGTGACGCTATTGGGACAATGATCCTTTGTTTCCCCACTGAATGACACTATGGCCACATTGGGGACGGATGGTCGTGCGATAAAACTGGTCAGTGGTTCGATTTTTCTGTGAGGACCAAATGATATTTTCAGGTCTTGGCTTAAGTCCCCGCTATATCTCCCGTGGTGCCTCCATGGTCATTGCACTATCGACTAAGGTGGGGGATGAAAGAAGAGCACTGCGAAAACCGTCCCATTAGTGGTTTATAGGATCTAAGAGGTTCCATCTCAGCCTTACAGAGACATCACACATCAACATGGCCACAGTTATTCTTAATTTTCCAGTAAGGATGACTTTAAAACTTACACCAATTAGTTCTCTTAGTTCATTCAAAACCTACACAAAAAGGTAGACGTTGTCAAGAAATAGAATATAACAAAACCTTTTCCAGAATGTAAAAAATCAAATTGAAATCAATACTCATTCAGTCTTCAATTAAGCCCAAAAAAAAAGAGTAAAACAAAATCTTACATAAAACTAAGTTTTATTAGATATTCAGCATTTGCTACAAACTGAAACCATCATCAATAGATATTTATTTTTCTTTATATATGTCTGCAATTATGTTATAAAGCTAAATAAAATGCAGATTTTATCGCATGAATGTTTATGTACATGATACCTTGGTTCTTTTGCTCTATTCCAGCTATGTTTGTTCTATGTACTTGATATCTCGGTTCTTTTGTTCTATTCCAGCTTACCCCAGGGCTTTCTTTCCCAAGATGGCATTTTGGATCACCGTCTTCATTACGGTCGAAAAATGTTTGTGCATTGTAGCTCCTCTCCAAATTAAGCACATCCTAATACCAAAACGTACTCTGGTCAGTATCCTGGTCATCTACACTGCGGGTGTTTTGATCAATTTTCCGCACGTTTACTTATGTACTTTGTTTATTACATTGAAAAATGACACATATCGAAACAGGTCTGTACTGAAGCTCGGATACGGCCCTGACTTTGCCCAGGTGGATCCATCAATACAGTCATCATGCTTGTACCCTTTGGGGTTTTAATCCTGTCGACCAGTATTTTAATAGTTGAACTTCGACGAAAATCAAAATGGCGTCTGTCAGTGGCTAACTCCGGTTCTAGAAATTCCGAATTGATCTTGAGACGTGACAAGGTCATATTTAAAGCCATCAGTCTGTTGGCGGTCCTGCTCATCGTTTGCTATCTCCCTCACGCTGGCATTACAGGCAAGATGATTCTAATGACTTAAGACATTACAGACAAGAAGATTCTAATGACTTAGGACATTACAGACAAGATGATTCTAATGACTAAGGACATTACAGACAAGATGATTCTAATGACTTAAGACATTACAGACAAGAAGATTCTAATGACTTAGGAAATTACAGACAAGATGATTCTAATGACTTAGGAAATTAAAGACAATATAATTCTATTTAATAAAAAAATTACAGACAAGATGATTCTAACGACTTAGGACATTACAGACAAGATGATTCTAATGACATAAGCCAAATACAATAAAATACTTACTAGAGCTCCGGTGATGTTGTGGATATGTCATATTCTGGATATTTGGTTTTATGGAAATATCATGAATGGATATTTCATGGTGTGGATGTGTCATGTTGTGGATAATGAAGATGATCAATTCCATTTGCAAAATAATAAGTTATAATAGTTAATTAATCATCCTGCGCTAATAATAAAAAATATTATAAGAACACAGCAACTTTGTTGATGTTTATGTTTCCTCTAATACCGACCGCTTAGGTTGACACATTTATATCAGATTCTCTCGTATCAGAACAGCTACTTTTAGAATAAGGGTGGCAATATTTATTTACTGTATTGTTTGTCAGACTCGTAGTTAGCTTTTGTGGCTTCTTGTACGAGTTACATTTTAATCTCCCTCCGCCGAATCTGAAAAAAAAAAGTAAAATCATTCAACAGAGCTCTTTCGGCGACTTGTGCGGCTGCGTAAACCGCAGTGCCCCCTTCCTAAGCAGATACTACTGATTACATAGATACAGTTTCTTGAGTTCATTCTATGATTAATATAGAATGCAAAGTTATTTCTTGTCTTTAACCACTTGCGATGCCTAGGCAAATCTTAGTGTGGTTAGTATCTTGGCCTAGGTTGGTCGACCTTGTTGCTAGCTCTATTTATTGGCAAAGGGAACTGACTGTATTCCGGAAAAAATATTAACCTTAAGCTTTTTAAATTCATAGTTTTAGGTTTATTGACTTCCATGCACAAAGTATGATAGTATAAAATCACTTTGTAAGCAGAAAGATAACAGCAATAATTACAAGTAATGAAAAGCAAATATATTTTTTTCTTTTGATGTAGGCAATAAAAAATTACATTTAAATGTGTTTATAAAATATATTTATTGATATTTTAATTAGAAACTCTACTAAAATGTATTCCCTTGATTAAAATTACTTCCATTAACCAGCAGTCAAATAAAAGCGTGTTTTTTCGCGGTAGTTTTGTTTCTTCATCAAAGCGCTTGAGGTTTTTTGATTTAACACAAATTTAACAAAGTACCATATGGAGTCAAGTAAGTCATTTAGCTACGGTAATGTACTATTTTTTTTATTATTCTATTTAATAAAACCAAGAAATGTACAAATGTAAAAAATTACCTTAAGTATCAGGTGTTTTCTCCACGTATGTTTTTTATTCACAAATTAATTTTTTCAAATGATTTTTTAGTCGTTTAATTTTTTTGTATTGAATTAAAAATTAGTTCATCATTTTTTAACCTGTTCTCTTCACCTTAAGCGAGCATTTTTTTAAAATATATGGTCTTATTAAACATATTAAATTAAAACAAAGATATCACTGGTTATATTTATTTGTCTAAAATTCACTAAAAAGTAACACAAATAATAATTTATCATCGCTCGGAGTATAAAGCGTAGGCGTAAACTTATTATTAATCATTTTCTTTTTACTTTTTGTGCTTTTTATGCTATTTCTGCAAAAACGAGTATTTTCTAAAAAAAAGTTTATTTTATTTTCTAGCTTTTAGTGGTTCAGTTCCACCCACGTCACACTGTAGTGCAGCGGTAGGAAAACATTTTTAATCATTACCCCAAAATATTTTTGTGTAAGTTGATCTTACCCCATAGCAAATTAAAAATATATACTTTTTACTCACAAAAGTTTCATTTTTACCCCCAAAAATGTCATTTTTACCCCATTTTAGGGTAATTTACCACGGTTCCCCGACCGCTGCTGTAGTGTAACACAAGCTGCGATTGGTTGATATAGTGGAGATTAGTGTAACACCAGCTGCGATTGGTTGATACAGTGGAGATTAGTGTAACACCAACTGCGATTGGTTGATACAGTGGAGATTAGTTAACACCAGCTGCGATTGGTTGATACAGTGGAGATGGAAGGCCTTCCCCCACACATCCTCCAGCTAAACATTTAGCACATAAAATACTTGTTTGTGGAAGATCAAAGGTTAAGAATAGAAGTCGAAACGCATTAATAGTTTATAACAGGGATGGGCAAATTTTTTCTACGGGGGGCCACATTGAAAACTTGATTGTTATCGGCGGGCCGCATATATATTTTGACTACTTCAATTACAGTTTACAACGTATGACAATATGAATTAAAGATAATAACCTTCATTTGTCTTTGTATTTCACATTCACACTCTATTGCACATGAACATTACATTTTAAAATACGAACCAAATCAGTTGCTAGTTTGGTAATAAGACTTTACCATTCATAATTATTTCAACAAAAGTTTATTGTTACCTGTTCTAATGATTATGAAGACGAAGGAACTTAATTTACATACAATCATACAAGCTGACCACAGAGTACAATTATAATTAATGTGAAGTATGTAACTGTTCACAATGTTGAATAATGTTCTTGAACTGCTGAACCAGTTTACTGGTTGTGATTCGCATGACTGCACTCAGTCATTCAACATCGATTTGTTCTTAGATTTGTTTATTTTCATACAGGAAAACGTTTGCTCACAAATTATGTGGACCAAAATAGTGACAAAAGCTTGGCAGCAAAGTTTTTTAGGTGTGGAAATGCCGCTGCTGGCAAACATCATTAAAACTCCAGCAAAATAACTCACTTGAACTTATCCGTAAGATCTTAATCTGCTTACAGGTCAAGCAGCTCTAACTAATATGTTGGAGCCATAAAACCGATTTAATATCCCTAGAGTGGAATCAAATACATGTAGTCGGAATAAAATTATAAAAAGAAAAAAATAGCGAAAAATATAAACAAAGAAAATTAACATCAGCATATGACGGCAACCTGTACATGCACATGGGGTGCATAATATACTCTGACGGGCCGCATATAGTTGTGTGCACACTTGTCGTTTATAACATTGTGAGGCTTTGTCTGGGTGCATAACAATGACTGGGTAGTTAGAGCACGATTGATTAAAATTTGCCTAATTATTGAATATTGCATTGTCATCGGAAGCAATCAAGTAGGCAAAATTTCAAAAGGAATCAAGTCAAGGTAAAAGTGGTTAAAAATTGACAACAAAATTCTATTAAACATATATAGTCTTAAGAAAGATTGTTTTTACTTACTGATAAAAAAGAAGGGAGGTAAACGGTCAGTATATGCATTCAGTACAAGTTGGGAAAATCATACATTTTCAATGTAATTCTTCTTAATTAAAAAAAAAATATATAAGAATAGTTGATTTCTTTGATAACACAACTAATATATAAGTTAGGAAATATGTCATTGATTAGACCTGATGACTTTGAGGTTTGGAGACTTCAAAGGTAGATAGCGGCATCTGTTACAGTAATAATCTGTATACAATGCAATCCACTTGTCTTTAACTGCGCACACCGATAATGGCGAAACATATATCAGAGATTATATTTCTCTGCAATAACTTTCAGATTGAACACAAAAGAAAGCCATAGCAGGTGTGTATAAGACCAGGCTCGTAGCGTGCGGGGATGGGGCAGGGGGGCGGCCCCCCTCTGCTTATTTGTTCTTCTTATTAAAATTTATTACCTGGTCCCTGCTGTAGAATTTTTAGGCTACAGGGCTGTTTAAGATTATACCTTACTTCCAATTTAAAAAACATTAACAATAAAAAAAAATCTATTTTCGTTAGGCAGTATGTCTTTGTTTGTTTTGGTAGGCAGTATGTCTTTGTTTGTTTTTGGTAGGCAGTATGTCTTTGTTTGTTTTTGGTAGGCAGTATGTCTTTGTTTGTTTTTGGTAGGCAGTATGTTTTTGTTTGTTTTTGGTAGGAAGTATGTCTTTGTTTGTTTTTTGGTAGGCAGTATGTCTTTGCTTGTGTAAGCACTGAATAATAATGTAAAGACCCAGTTGGAGACACGATTCTCTTACTTCAATCAGCAGGAATATATTAGAGTGATTTTGAATTAAATCATGATTTTATCAAAGACGGAATAATGGATGATTCTTAAAATTGGCCCATCTGGCATTGTAGGTTTAATGTCAGTTTGGACTACTGAAATATTTCCCACCCTTGATCCAATAAGTAGATTAAAAACACACGAACACAGTCACAAACATAGATGGCTTTCACCAATGGTAAAGTACTCAGGAGTTAGTTGGTTTTTTATCAAAATAATTTTTCCTGCTTACTTATTTGTATCTTATTCATAAAAATTAATGACAAGAAGAAGAAAACTGACTAACTAAATGACCCAAACTGGTAATAATTGGTTCCATCATTTTACCAGATTTAAATCAGGATTTCGTTTAAATTTATCAAACATGTTTTTTTTACTTTTCAAGATATCAGCTGTAATTACGTGTATTTCGATTTTTAAAATTATACAATACTCATTTTAATAACGTAATTTTTATGTCAAAAATAATGAATATAATCATAACTGTCTAATGAACTACATTTGCCTATGAACCAGAAGAACTATTTAAAAAGACCATTAAAAGTTACACATTAAAAATAAAAACAGTATTGAGAGACCTAATGGTAGTGTCATATAGTTCGATAGCCGACATATGTATGTATAATTAACACATGAACTAGTTCCAGCATAGAATTTAAACATGGGTCAATATTAGTTGAATCTCTTTTCCCTTCTACAAATATGTATATTATGTCCCTTTAAAGTGTTACCCAACATTTATCTTAGAAATAATTGTAAGGAATAATTTGACCAAATTATTGTACTAATGGGGACAATTTTTTTTTTAAATAAGGCTTGTTTCACTCAGTTTTTTTTTAATAAGTCATAATAAGTCTTCTGAAAAAAAAGATAAATGTACTGAAAGAGTTACAATTATTTATTGAGATTTTGTTTAATTTAATGGCTAGATTTAGTCTTGCACTGTTGTTGGTATTGTTCAATAGCTGCATAGGTTACCCCACAACGAACAATGAATAACAGCCATGAAGTTGTATTTGATCCGTTGATTTCATTTGAGGATGCTAACAATATTAGCATTGCAAACTATGTCTACCTAGGACCTCTTGTGTCAGTCGTTGGCATGGCAACCAACGTCATCAATATAATTATCTACATCAGGTAAAAATGAAATGATATTATTGTGAAAGTTTTGATGATTGACGTAAATATTTCATTAAAAATGTAGAATGTGTTGAATATTCATTGTAGCTCTGAAAAAGTGTGTGTCATGACTCATGACAATGATTCCATAAATATTTAAATAAAATTGTATTTTGAACAAAAAAGTTGAAATATTTTAAATAGTTCATAACTTTTAAAAAGATATTATGCGAACCTTGCTCTATAAACAAAAAAGTTTGTACAAAGATGTTTCTTAAACTACAGCGTTTTGGTTAGGTTCTCTGGTTAACAAGAGTTATTTACTGGCAATGGCACGTCTATAGATTGCAGGTAAATTAAATTATTTTCTAGAAGCAGATGAGGATCAGTTTGGCGCTGTGCGCAGGGAAAAAAGGTGGGCACGCACCCTGTAAAAAATAATTTGACGGGGTGAATTAAATTACCAACGTAATCGGCCTTTATAGATCCCCATTAAATTGTGTAGCCTGATGCTGCCACCGTCAAATCCGCCACATCGAGCTAACAATGTCATAAGCGTCATCTCTGTACTTACTGACGAAATTACTGGAAATTACATACGAACTGACTTGGGGTAGACTCCAGCTCTTTACATACAGACGAACTGACTTGGGGTAGACTCCAGCTCTTTACATACAGACGAACTGACTTGGGGTAGACTCCAGCTCTTTACATACAGACGAACTGACTTGGGGTAGACTCCAGCTCTTTACATACAGACGAACTGACTTGGGGTTGACTCCAGCTCTTTACATACAGACGAACTGACTTGGGGTAGACTCCAGCTCTTTACATACAGACGAACTGACTTGGGGTAGACACCAGCTCTTTACATACAGAAGAACTGACTTGGGGAAGACTCCAGCTCTTTACATACAGACGAACTGACTTGGGGTAGACTCCAGCTCTTTACATACAGACGAACTGACTTGGGGTAGACTCCAGCTCTTTACATACAGACGAACTGACTTGGGGTAGACTCCAGCTCTTTACATACAGACGAACTGACTTGGGGAAGACTCCAGCTCTTTACATACAGACGAACTGACTTGGGGTAGACTCCAGCTCTTTACATTTAGACGAACTGACTTGGGGTAGACTCCAGCTCTTTACATACAGACGAACTGACTTGGGGAAGCCTCCAGCTCTTTACATACAGACGAACTGACTTGGGGTAGACTCCAGCTCTTTACATACAGACGAACTGACTTGGGGTAGACTCCAGCTCTTTACATACAGACGAACTGACTTGGGGTAGACTCCAGCTCTTTACATACAGACGAACTGACTTGGGGAAGCCTCCAGCTCTTTACATACAGACGAACTGACTTGGGGTAGACTCCAGCTCTTTACATACAGACGAACCGACTTGGGGTAGACTCCAGCTCTTTACATACAGACGAACTGACTTGGGGTAGACTCCAGCTCTTTACATACAGACGAACTGACTTGGGGTAGACTCCAGCTCTTTACATACAGACGAAATAGAAATAATGACATGGGGTAGGGAGGATGTTGGGGTGTGGTGTGGATATAACAACTCTGAACCTACAGACAAAACTACTGCGGGTAGAGGTGTACCTACAGACAAAACTACTGCGGGTAGAGGTGTACCTACAGACAAAACTACTGCGGGTAGAGGTGTTACCTACAGACAAAACTACTGCGGGTAGAGGTGTACCTACAGACAAAACTACTGCGGGGTGACATGTACCTACAGACAAAACTACTGCGGGTAGAGGTGTACCTACAGACAAAACTACTGCGGGGTGACGTGTACCTACAGACAAAACTAATGCGGGGTGACATGTACCTACAGACAAAACTACTGCGGGGTGACATGTATCTACAGACAAAACTACTGCGGGGTGACGTGTACCTACAGACAAAACTACTGCGGGTAGAGGTGTACCTACAGACAAAACTACTGCGGGTAGAGGTGTACCTACAGACAAAACTACTGCGGGTTGAGGTGTACCTACAGACAAAACTACTGCGGGGTGACATGTACCTACAGACAAAACTACTGCGGGTAGAGGTGTACCTACAGACAAAACTACTGCGGGGTGACGTGTACCTACAGACAAAACTACTGCGGGGTGACATGTACCTACAGACAAAACTACTGCGGGTAGAGGTGTACCTACAGACAAAACTACTGCGGGGTGACATGTACCTACAGACAAAACTACTGCGGGTAGAGGTGTACCTACAGACAAAACTACTGCGGGGTGACATGTACCTACAGACAAAACTACTGCGGGTAGAGGTGTACCTACAGACAAAACTACTGCGGGTAGAGGTGTACCTACAGACAAAACTACTGCGGGGTGACATGTACCTACAGACAAAACTACTGCGGGGTGACATGTACCTACAGACAAAACTACTGCGGGGTGACATGTACCTACAGACAAAACTAATGCGGGATGACGTGTACCTACAGACAAAACTACTGCGGGGTGACGTGTACCTACAGACAAAACTACTGCGGGGTGACATGTACCTACAGACAAAACTACTGCGGGTAGAGGTGTACCTACAGACAAAACTACTGCGGGGTGACATGTACCTACAGACAAAACTACTGCGGGTAGAGGTTTACCTACAGACAAAACTACTGCGGGGTGACATGTACCTACAGACAAAACTACTGCGGGGTGACATGTGCCTACAGACAAAACTACTGCGGGGTGACATGTACCTACAGACAAAACTAATGCGGGGTGACGTGTACCTACAGACAAAACTACTGCGGGGTGACGTGTACCTACAGACAAAACTACTGCGGGTAGAGGTGTACCTACAGACAAAACTACTGCGAGGTGACGTGTACCTACAGACAAAACTACTGCGGGGGTGACGTGTACTTACAGACAAAACTACTGCGGGGGTGACGTGTACCTCCACAGACAAAACTACTGCGGGGTGACATGTACCTACAGACAAAACTACTGCGGGTAGAGGTGTACCTACAGACAAAACTACTGCGGGTAGAGGTGTACCTACAGACAAAACTACTGCGGGGTGACATGTACCTGCAGACAAAACTACTGCGAAGTGACGTGTACCTACAGACAAAACTACTGCGGATAGAGGTGTACCTATATACAAAACTACTGCGGGGTGACATGTACCTGCAGACAAAACTACTGCGGGGTGACGTGTACCTACAGACAAAACTACTGCGGGTAGAGGTGTACCTACAGACAAAACTACTGCGGGGTGACGTGTACCTACAGACAAAACTAATGCGGGGTGACATGTACCTACAGACAAAACTACTGCGGGTAGAGGTGTACCGACAGACAAAACTACTGCGGGTTGACATGTACCTACAGACAAAACTACTGCGGGGTGACATGTATCTACAGACAAAACTACTGCGGGGTGACATGTACCTACAGACAAAACTACTGCGGGGTGACATGTACCTACAGACAAAACTACTGCGGGGTGACGTGTACCTACAGACAAAACTACTGCGGGGTGACATGTACCTAGAGACAAAACTACTGCGGGGTGACATGTACCTACAGACAAAACTACTGCGGGTAGAGGTGTACCTACAGACAAAACTACTGCGGGGTGACGTGTACCTACAGACAAAACTACTGCGGGGTGACATGTACCTACAGACAAAACTACTGCGGGTAGAGGTGTACCTACAGACAAAACTACTGCGGGGTGACATGTACCTACAGACAAAACTACTGCGGGTAGAGGTGTACCTACAGACAAAACTACTGCGGGGTGACATGTACCTACAGACAAAACTACTGCGGGTAGAGGTGTACCTACAGACAAAACTACTGCGGGTAGAGGTGTACCTACAGACAAAACTACTGCGGGGTGACATGTACCTACAGACAAAACTACTGCGGGGTGACATGTACCTACAGACAAAACTACTGCGGGGTGACATGTACCTACAGACAAAACTACTGCGGGATGACGTGTACCTACAGACAAAACTACTGCGGGGTGACGTGTACCTACAGACAAAACTACTGCGGGGTGACATGTACCTACAGACAAAACTACTGCGGGTAGAGGTGTACCTACAGACAAAACTACTGCGGGGTGACATGTACCTACAGACAAAACTAATGCGGGTAGAGGTTTACCTACAGACAAAACTACTGCGGGGTGACATGTACCTACAGACAAAACTACTGCGGGGTGACATGTGCCTACAGACAAAACTACTGCGGGGTGACATGTACCTACAGACAAAACTAATGCGGGGTGACGTGTACCTACAGACAAAACTACTGCGGGGTGACGTGTACCTACAGACAAAACTACTGCGGGTAGAGGTGTACCTACAGACAAAACTACTGCGAGGTGACGTGTACCTACAGACAAAACTACTGCGGGGTGACGTGTACTTACAGACAAAACTACTGCGGGGTGACGTGTACCTACAGACAAAACTACTGCGGGGTGACATGTACCTACAGACAAAACTACTGCGGGTAGAGGTGTACCTACAGACAAAACTACTGCGGGTAGAGGTGTACCTACAGACAAAACTACTGCGGGGTGACATGTACCTGCAGACAAAACTACTGCGAAGTGACGTGTACCTACAGACAAAACTACTGCGGATAGAGGTGTACCTATATACAAAACTACTGCGGGGTGACATGTACCTGCAGACAAAACTACTGCGAAGTGACGTGTACCTACAGACAAAACTACTGCGGGTAGAGGTGTACCTACAGACAAAACTACTGCGGGGTGACGTGTACCTACAGACAAAACTACTGCGGGGTGACATGTACCTACAGACAAAACTACTGCGGGTAGAGGTGTACCGACAGACAAAACTACTGCGGGTTGACATGTACCTACAGACAAAACTACTGCGGGGTGACATGTATCTACAGACAAAACTACTGCGGGGTGACATGTACCTACAGACAAAACTACTGCGGGGTGACATGTACCTACAGACAAAACTACTGCGGGGTGACGTGTACCTACAGACAAAACTACTGCGGGGTGACATGTACCTAGAGACAAAACTACTGCGGGGTGACATGTACCTACAGACAAAACTACTGCTGGGTGACTTGTACCTATATACAAAACTACTGCTGGGTGACATGTACCTACAGAAAAAACTACTGCGGGGTGACATGTACCTACAGACAAAACTACTGCGGGGTGACATGTACCTACAGACAAAACTACTGCGGGTAGAGGTGTACCTACAGACAAAACTACTGCGGGTAGAGGTGTACCTACAGACAAAACTACTGCGGGTAGAGGTGTACCTACAGACAAAACTACTGCGGGGTGACATGTACCTACAGACAAAACTACTGCGGGTAGAGGTGTACCTACAGACAAAACTACTGCGGGGTGACATGTACCTACAGACAAAACTACTGCGGGTAGAGGTTTACCTACAGACAAAACTACTGCGGGGTGACATGTACCTACAGACAAAACTACTGCGGGGTGACATGTGCCTACAGACAAAACTACTGCGGGGTGACATGTACCTACAGACAAAACTAATGCGGGGTGACGTGTACCTACAGACAAAACTACTGCGGGGTGACGTGTACCTACAGACAAAACTACTGCGGGTAGAGGTGTACCTACAGACAAAACTACTGCGAGGTGACGTGTACCTACAGACAAAACTACTGCGGGGTGACGTGTACTTACAGACAAAACTACTGCGGGGTGACGTGAACCTACAGACAAAACTACTGCGGGGTGACATGTACCTACAGACAAAACTACTGCGGGTAGAGGTGTACCTACAGACAAAACTACTGCGGGTAGAGGTGTACCTACAGACAAAACTACTGCGGGGTGACATGTACCTTCAGACAAAACTACTGCGAAGTGACGTGTACCTACAGACAAAACTACTGCGGATAGAGGTGTACCTATATACAAAACTACTGCGGGGTGACATGTACCTGCAGACAAAACTACTGCGAAGTGACGTGTACCTACAGACAAAACTACTGCGGGTAGAGGTGTACCTACAGACAAAACTACTGCGGGGTGACGTGTACCTACAGACAAAACTAATGCGGGGTGACATGTACCTACAGACAAAACTACTGCGGGTAGAGGTGTACCGACAGACAAAACTACTGCGGGTTGACATGTACCTACAGACAAAACTACTGCGGGGTGACATGTATCTACAGACAAAACTACTGCGGGGTGACATGTACCTACAGACAAAACTACTGCGGGGTGACATGTACCTACAGACAAAACTACTGCGGGGTGACGTGTACCTACAGACAAAACTACTGCGGGGTGACATGTACCTAGAGACAAAACTACTGCGGGGTGACATGTACCTACAGACAAAACTACTGCTGGGTGACTTGTACCTATATACAAAACTACTGCTGGGTGACATGTACCTACAGAAAAAACTACTGCGGGGTGACATGTACCTACAGACAAAACTACTGCGGGGTGACATGTACCTACAGACAAAACTACTGCGGGTAGAGGTGTACCTACAGACAAAACTACTGCGGGTAGAGGTGTACCTACAGACAAAACTACTGCGGGTAGAGGTGTACCTACAGACAAAACTACTGCGGGGTGACATGTATCTACAGACAAAACTAATGCGGGGTGACATGTACCTACAGACAAAACTACTGCGGGTAGAGGTGTACCTACAGACAAAACTACTGCGGGTAGAGGTGAACCTACAGACAAAACTACTGCGGGGTTACGTGTACCTACAGAACAAACTATTGCGGGATGACGTGTACCTACAGACAAAACTAATGCGGGGTGACGTGTTCCTACAGACAAGACTACTGCGGGTAGAGGTGTACCTACAGAACAAACTACTGCGGGGTGACGTGTACCTACAGACAAAACTAATGCGGGGTGACGTGTACCTACAGACAAAACTACTGCGGGTAGAGGTGTACCTACAGACAAAACTACTGCGGGGTGACGTGTACCTACAGACAAAACTAATGCGGGGTGACATGTACCTTCAGACAAAACTACTGCGGGGTAACATGTACCTACAGACAAAACTACTGCGGGGTGGCATGTACCTACAGACAAAACTACTGCGGGGTGACATGTACCTACAGACAAAACTACTGCGGGTAGAGGTGTACCTACAGACAAAACTACTGCGGGTAGAGGTGTACCTACAGACAAAACTACTGCTGGGTGACGTGTACCTACAGAATAAACTACTGCGGGGTGACATGTACCTACAGACAAAACTACTGCGGGGTGGCATGTACCTACAGACAAAACTACTGCGGGGTGACATGTACCTACAGACAAAACTACTGCTGGGTGACTTGTACCTATATACATAACTACTGCTGGGTGACGGTACCTACAGACAAAACTACTGCGGGGTGACATGTACCTACAGACAAAACTACTGCGGGGTGACATGTACCTACAGACAAAACTACTGCTGGGTGACTTGTACCTATATACAAAACTACTGCGGGGTGACGTGTACCTACAGACAAAACTACTGCAGGGTGACGTGTACCTACATACATGATTGCGAAATGGAACAACCGTGTTTACTGCAGCGGGCCCATTAAAAAATAAGGTTATCCAGCAGTTGTTCTCAGTTGTTGTTTTGTTTTACTACTATCATGACGATTTGTTGTTGTTGTTATTTATTTTCTGTACAGACGGACAAAGTTATCTAAATGTACAAATGTCAACTAAGATTGCACGGAATCAATAATGAATGAGCCGTATTATACGTGTGTTGAAATGTGTGTACCGGGGTCCCATATTACTCTTGGTGGCTCCTACATCTGAAAAAGAAAATATTACTCGACATAGTTATTTGTTAAACAAGAAAAGTTCGACAGTTAAAACACAGTACTTGTCATAAAAACACAAAACCATTTATTATTCGAACTGAAATAAATTCGTTTGATTTTAATTGTTATCTTTTTTTATTTAATTTTATTTTTGTTGACGGTGAAGTCAACTAATATTATCCACAAGTAGATCATTTTTTTATCACTTAGACTATGATGCTATTAATATTGCCTTTGTCCAATAAATGACCAAGGCTAGCTCTCATTATTTTTTTTTATAAAAGTGTTTTAAAAATTCAAAATAATGCCATCCTTTCAATTGAATTTCTAATCTAAGCTGAAATTCAGACTAGGCACATTTCAGAAATAAATAAACAAAGTAAAACAAAACAAACAAAAACAGTTATCCTGAACCAAATAAAAAGAATTTTCGCTACATAAAAAGTTGATAACAATCTATATAATGTTCAATATGCTGAACGTATCTTCTTTCTTACAATATCACATCCACGTATACGTTTAATCAATTTACAGTTTAATATTTTTTTACGCAGTTGCTACGGTTTTTTTACGGCTGTAGATGTGCGCATGCGCGATAGCCGGACTCCGAATATTTTTTTTCGGGGTCCAGCTATAGATATTACTCCTAACCCTAACCCTATCCCTAACCCTAACCCTAACTCTATTCCTAACCCTAACCCCGTGCAATGATATAAATGTTTTCAAATAATAAAGATCGAAATCAAAAGTCCAATAATATTCTTGAATTTGAAGTGAAATATAATTCTGAAATTTAATTACATTTTGTTGTTAAATATTAACTTCATATCCACAGGCACGGTTTGAATGAATCTATCAACATCAGTTTCTTGAGTCTGGCAGCATCTGATATGGGTTGTCTGTTGACAGTATTCTGGTACGGCTTGGGATCAAATCCTCTCTTCCTCCAGTTGGTTGACCCTGCTTACATACCGTATGAGTTTCTGAATCTAACATCTGGTAATGTGAACTTGGTCAAAAATATCGTATGGCGTCTATACAAATAAAACATTCTATGTATGATTGATATTGCAAATAATAAAATAAAAAATTTTTTTTCAATAAAATAGTCCACAGATATATACAAAATTGTAAATCATTTTTATCATAAATTCATTCTTTTATAGCTAAATTTTGTTTACATTTTTATTAATATCTTGCTTTTTGTGTTTTTATTTCTAGCTTTTCCTAAAGCATTCTTCTCTAAGACAGCATTTGGAATCACCGTTTTTATCACAGTCGAGAGATGTTTGTGTATCGTAGCGCCTCTCAAAATCAAGCACATCCTAACACCAAAACGTACTCTGGTCTGTATCCTGATCATTTACACGGCGGGAATACTCAATTATTTCCCACACGTCTATCTGAGAGCTATGTTTCTCACCTGGAAAAATGACCCAGGACGAAACAGATCTGTACTTGGGCTTGGGTACGGCCCTGACATCTCTCAGGTTGTAATTATAAGTGGCTCCATCAACACAGTGGCCATGGTTTCATCTTTCGGGGTCCTTATCCTGTCCACCATCGTTTTAGTTTTCGAACTTCAACGAAAATTAAAATGGCGTCTTTCCGTGACCAATTCCAGTTCTAGAAATTCCGAATTGTTCTTGAGACGCGACAAGGTCATTTTTAAAGCCACTTGTCTCTTGGCCGTCCTGGTCATCATTTGCTATCTGCCTCAGGCGTGTGGTCTGCTAGCGGTGTCTGTAGTGCCGGACCTTAACATTAACGGGAGATACGTCCTGTTATACGGAGTCGTGTGGTCAGTGTCCTGGCTACTGGAGACCATCAACTCCAGCTCCACGATGGTGATTTATTACATTGTCAGTTCCAAGTACAGAAATACTTTCCAGGAAATATTTTACTTTGTATTTCACAAGAACGAAAGGAAAAAAATATAATGACACGGAGTAGACTGTATAATTCTCATCAGGTACGAAATTATCGAAATACTGTATGATTCTTACAAGAGATTACTTAATGCTTTGAAATGGCGAAATACTGTAACCATCTTACAAAAGTTTACTTGATGCTTTGAAGTGTCGAAATACTGTAACATTATTATAAGAGTTTACATGATACTTTGAAATGTCGAGAAAGTAGGAACAATTCCATACACCCCTATGACCCAATGGTACGGAATATAAATTCAACTGCAGTACTATCACAATGTGCTATCCAGTTGTTACAGCGTAAGTCCAATTAAAGTATAGGATACAAAATGTCTTCATTGCTATAATAGTGTTGTATTTAATTACATAATTCGATATTGTATTTTTAAATAAAGAGCACGGGACATGTAATTACTTTGTTCAATTGTGAAATATGTATTTAATTTATGCATAAGTGCATCTATCTCAAAATGAATTATTTTTCAACATAATGAGTGATTGAGTGATGGTGAATTAATAGTCTCGCTACATTGTGAATATGTAATTTTAAAATGTTCGTCTCAAACACATCATTGTGATCATTTTTCAATTTACTGGAAAATATAATCAAATGAAGATAAGTAAAAAAAAAAAAGAATATTATTATTATTATTAAAGTCTGAAAAGATGAAATAGGACAAAATCGTTTTACCGAGAAAAATCATACTTTTATATAGGAAAATGGACAATATCA
Organism: Bulinus truncatus; assembly: GCA_021962125.1. Lineage (NCBI taxonomy): Eukaryota > Metazoa > Mollusca > Gastropoda > Planorbidae > Bulinus > Bulinus truncatus. The sequence goes on from JAGDYQ010000034.1 coordinate 7,390,390, forward strand.
TCAAAGGGCGGAATCCCCCCCCCCTAAAATTGATGGGTTTTATTTTAATTGTCTAGATTCAGATACATAAGTACAATGACAAAAAATCCACCCAAGTAATAATAAAGCTTTGATTAAATTACTTGGTATAGACAAGAGAGGTAATCATTTTATATGATGTTTGTAAAGGATAATCCAGAGTTAACTCCCATAATCCGTTTTTTTTTTGTTATAAAGAAAACAAATCATGACCCCATTTCCGTCGTGCATTATTTTACCCGAACCCCAACCAATGAAATTAATTTTATTAACCACCTTGCAGTTCAGAAACTTTTTCACTAGTTCTAGGATCCTTGCTATGAATAAGTTTTACATTCTTGAAGACCTACACTGCGAATTTCCCATTCTAGCAGGCATTCAGTGTGAAATTTCCATTCTAGCAGGCGTTCACTGTGAATTTCCCATTCTTGCAGGCGTTCACTGTGAATTTCCCATTCTAGCAGGCGTTCACTGTGAATTTTCCATTCTAACAGACCTATAGTGATAACTCATCATGGGTCCCGGGCTGAAAATAGGCTCAGAGTAGCCCCGGTTGTTAAATAAAATAACTAATTGTCTTTGAACTGTACATTTTCAATCTATTGACCATTGTTCATACTAAAATTACAGTATTGTGGACTTTCATTGAAAACACAAAGCCTTTAAAAAAAGTTTTTCTCGGACCCCAAGTCTACGTTGGTCTTGGACCTCAAGTTTACAAAGACCTTGGACTCCAACTTTATATTGAACTTGGACCTCAAGTTTACAAAGACCTTGGACTCCAACTTTATATTGAACTTGGACCTCAAGTTTTCAAAGACCTTGGACTCCAACTTTATATTGAACTTGGACCTCAAGTTTACAAAGACCTTGGACTCCAACTTTATATTGAACTTGGACCTCAAGTTTACAAAGACCTTGGACTCCAACTTTATATTGAACTTGGACCTCAAGTTTACAAAGACCTTGGACTCCAACTTTATATTGAACTTGGACCTCAAGTTTACAAAGACCTTGGACTCCAACTTTATATTGAACTTGGACCTCAAGTTTACAAAGACCTTGGACTCCAACTTTATATTGAACTTGGACCTCAAGTTTACAAAGACCTTGGACTCCAACTTTATATTGAACTTGGACCTCAAGTTTACAAAGACCTTGTTTACGTTGGACGGCTTAGATCATCGTGCTTTTAATTTATTCTTTCTGTATGAACAAATAATTGTTTGTTTCAGTAATTATTTTAATCTGTATACGCTAAGTTTTGTAATACTTCGATCAGACAAATATTGATAACATAACCAAAAAGAACCGTTATTGAAAATATTATAACACACACCCCGCTCCCCTCCTTTCCCCCTGCCCTCAAGGAATAATTAATAGTTAGCTGTGTCTATAATACAAAGAATCAGACACTGGTCTGTCATTCATCTGTCACACAAGATGTCGGCAACAATTACATGAACTGTATACGTGTGTTGTATACTTCAAGAGTTGAAGTTGGTCATCTCGTACACATTGAATTGTTGCTTAGCGATACATACAATCCCCTTTTATTCATCTCCACCAAGGTCGTTAAGCAGTGGCCGCGAAAGAGCACCAAGGGTAGACGTGAAGGTACTGGTGGCCAGACAATTCCCCACATCAGTCAATTCCCCACATTCCCAACTCCCCACAATTACAATTCCCCACATCACAATTCCCCACATTGCAATTCCCCAAATTCACAATTCCCCACGTCCACAACTCCCCACATTGGGATAATATTTATTATAACCATAGACTAGGGATTAGCTCTAATCCATTTTTCACATAATTCCACATTGTTTAATGGATACGAATGAAAAGAAACTCCTTTACTTTCCGCTTTTTCAACACTGTCATATCCACTTTTGCATCCGTATGCAGAACACTTATTGACCATTTTCTTAGTTATTTATTATATTTAAAATGAGATTTATAAACCAAAACAATTATTATAAGTAAATTTTACCGAGAAAAAGAGAAATTTTAGAAAAACAACAGTAATAACACATAACACAAAATAAAACCCGAATAAACAATGGACGAACGAAAACAAGCAAGCATGTATATAATAGTGCAACTTTGTTAAACCCTTGCGTCAGCCTAAACCGTACACGGCTAGAATGAAATTTTGTTTGGTTGTCTATCCTGGTGTTATATCTAGATATCCATGATTCGGGGCTACGATAGGTACCACGCATTGGTATACCCCCTGTGTTTCTGCTATTTTGCCACAGTCTGAGTTGACTGTTGACGAGGTAAGACCGCTATCAGTTTAATTTTGATTTAGATCTGGAGATCTTAAGATCTTCATGTATTTGCGCAGTTGTTGATTGCCTACATAAATTCAATGGGCAATTCACTAAGTGATTTGTCCTTTGAATTTGTGTAGGCAATCGGCAGCATCTGCATTTATCTTTTAATATTAATAAAATTGCAATTGCTACTAGCTGTTTAATTAATAAAATTACAGTACATATTTACCGTATTTTATTTTTAATTTTAAAGCCTACCCTACGCAAAAATGGAGTTTTACTTGAGTGAGAGGGGGAGGGAAAGGTCTTGGGTTTTCAGGGACATGAGTACATCTTCCACAGAAAAATCAATGGCACTGTACACTGGAGGTGCAGGCACTACAGAAAATTAAACTGCCATTCAAAAATGAGGACCATTGATGATGAAAACCATGAGGTTACTGCTGAACCAACTGAACACTCACATGATTCTTTCCCACAGAAAATCAAAGCCAATGTGGCAATGCAGATGATGAAAGAAACAATGAATTCTGTTGGGGCCAATCCAAGAAATGTGATGGGAACAGTTCTTCAAGAGATGAAATTATCTCAGGAGGTAAAAGCCCACATGCCAAAAAGTCTTCCATTGAGAGAACTCTGAACAGAGTCAAGAAAGCAGGAGGAAATCACATCCCAATCCAGTCACTGCACAGTTTGAGATCCCAGAGCAATACAGGGAAATAATTCTTCATGATTCAGGAGAAGAAGATCCTGAAAGAATTCTTGCAATTGGTGACAGAGAACTTATGGATCAGCTGCAGAAAGACACAATCTTTGGAGATGGAACTTTTGACAAAGTGCCTGCCATGTTTTATCAGCTCTACACTTGGCATGCAAAAATTGGCAACTCCTATCCACCATGCATCTACTTCCTCCTTAAAAAGAAAGATCAGCCCACCTACAATAGGATGTTTGAAATCTTGAAGCAACTGCTGCCCAACCTGTTCCCACAGACAATTCTTCTGGACTTTGAAAAGGCTTGCATTACTGCTGCCCAAACTGCCTTTCCAGAGGCACAGATCAAAGGCTGCTTCTTTCACCTTAACCAAAGTCTTCTAAGAAAAATTGGGGCCCTTGGATTGAAAACAGTTTATGATGATCAAGAGCGGCTGCCAATGAGATTCAAGATGAGGTCACTTGCAGCTTTGGCATTTGTGCCAGTGGAAGATGTCAGAGGCCTGTTCAATGACTTGATAGCAGAGTTCCCTGATGAAGACAATTACAATGACCTTCTTGCCTACTTTGAATCAACCTACATTACTGGAGTAAGAGGCAGAGATGCAGTGTTTCCCATTAGAATCTGGAATCACTTTGAAGCTGCTGCTACTGGCCTACCAAGAACAACAAACTGCTGTGAAGGATACCACAATTCACTGAGAGCCCTGTTTTACTGCAGTCATCCAGGTGTGTGGGATCTTCTGTGGCCATCCACAGCAAGACATTGGCTGATGCAGATGATGGCAGACCACAGCCAAAAAGGAAGAAGTATGAGACCCTAAATAGCAAAGTAATTGAGGCTGTCCAAGGGTATGCCAATCAACAGGATAAGATTAAGTATTTGAGAAAATTGGCCAACATGCAGTTTCCAAAGTAACCTTTGTGTTTAGTAGTTTCTGTGTACTTTAGTCATTCTTGTCAATTATTAATAGTTTTTGTACTGTACATTTAGTTTAATGATTTTTCTTTTATTAGATAAACCTGTACAGTGGAATTATTAGCAAATGGAATAGGACCTTATCTAATTCATTATTTTTTACCAAGCATATTTTGTATTAAACTCATTTGTTCATTTGTGTATATCAGTTACTTGTATTTTGTAATCAGTAATGCATTTCAATAAATTGTCTTGAAATAAAACTTTTGGAGATTAATTACTACTATTTGCATTTCAGAATTCCTTCATTATATTATTAATTCAGTGCACTCCATATTATCCCAATGTGGGGAGTTGTGGACGTGGGGAATTGTGAATTTGGGGAATTGCAATGTGGGGAATTGTGATGTGGGGAATTGTAATTGTGGGGAGTTGGGAATGTGGGGAATTGACTGATGAGGGGAATTGTCATGGAACCGAAGGTACTATCACTAGGCCCTGAGAAATTCCCGTGTCTAGACAGAGATTGAACACGAGGACTCATGGATGATAGTTTGGAGCTGCTGCGCACTACCAAACGTTTCCTCTTACGAACTTTTATTACGCAGTTATCAGAAATTGGTTAAAATTTCTTAATGTTGGCTAATTGAACAATGATAACGAAGTTATATGAATATTATAAATATATATATTTATATATCAAGATAATGTAATATTTATGGTGCTCAGTCTGTTATTTATTTCTATAAAAATTGTGTCACTATCTTGCAAATAAAGTACAATTAGCTCCCTTTAACGCCAACATCTCAAACTACGTCCCAATTGTTTGTTTGTTTTTTTCATTTTTTTCAATATTACGTCACAAAAATGAATTATATAAGGGTGGATCTGAGTAGCGATGTATACAATGTAGTCCCCAATACAAACTAACCCGTTTATTATGGGGCTTCACAGAACTATAATGTTTAAAGCTTTGATATTTCTTTTTTAAGAGGCTTGAAATTTTCTTCTACGTCTGCGGCCTCAACTGATACATGACTGCCTCTGGATTGATGGAATATTTTTTTTTTTTTTAAATTGAAAGGCCAAAGGAAGCTGCACAACGATTCTTTTTCTATTATGTACTTTGATATATTATACTTTACCACACTGTTGACTGAAAATCAGTTCCCGCCATTTTTTCCGGTCCTGAGCTGCCTTTTGGGAGTCGACGAACGACAAGCCGGTCCATTATTTGATGTTGTCTTCCCATCTCTTCTTTTGTCTTCCTCTTTTCCTTCTTCCGTTGGTTGTACCTTGCATGATTGTTTTTGCAAGACCTTCACATCTCGCAACGTGTCCGTACCATCGCAGTTTCCTCTTCTTGACTATAGTGAGAAGGTCTTCGTGAGGGCCGATGGCAGCCGATATTTTATTCAAATCGATAAGTCTGTAAAGTACAATAAATGTGAAAAGGAATGTTAAAGATCTTAGTTATATTTTTTTGTAATAAAAAAATGTACCGGGTTGGCAAAATTTTCTTAGTTAATTCTCTGTATAATATATTGCATAACACAATGTGTAGAACAGTAAATAAACCATCTGCTAAACATGTAGCAAATCGCTCAACTCGTATGCACTCACTCACGTCTCTTTTTATTTTTTAAAATACGTCATGTTGCGCATGATAAAACATACAAATGGTATTTTGTGTGTAAATTATATAAAGTTGGATGTTAAATTCAAAGTTAAATGGCCGGGGGCACATTTTATTAAGATTGTGTACCCATAAAAGAGAATTATTTTCATTGGGATGAACAACATAGAATATGAACTTTATTTGATGTACTATTAATTGTCCCCTAGACTTAAAGGTATTTTGGCAACAATAATCTGTTCATATCCTTTTGGGCCGCTTTGAATGCATAGATATCTTATTTTTTGTTTACAGACTTATTGATAACGCGCACAAATATATATCTGCATTTTTAACTTTAACTCCGTGCCTACAAGCCGGTCCTTATACAGGGCATTTGATAACACGTCTTCTATCACAAAAGGATTACGGAAGACCATATTTTTCAACCAATGATAGAAGCCGGTGCTCTCGGTTAATTAGAGCGCGTCAGCGCACTAACGCAGGTCTCCATGAATGAAATGTTAATACCCAAATGTTAATAATGGGTTAAATTAACTATTCTGTCATCACTTCGCTAAAGCAATCGCAGGCGAATGCATATATTTATATAACTCAAGTTAATGTAGTATTTATGGTGTTCAGTTTCTTATTATTTCTATAAAAGTGTGTATATATCTTGCAAATAAAGTACAATTAGCTCCCTTTACTGCCAACATTTCAAACTACGTGCCAATTGTTTTTTTTTTTTCATTTTTTTATTATTACGTCACATGAATGAATTGTATAAGGGTAGAGTCTGAGTAGTGCCGTACACAATCAGGACCAACCCATTTATGAGGGGGTTTCGTAGAACTATAATGTTTAAAGCTTTGATATTTCTTTCATTTTTAAGAGGCCTGAAATTTTCTTCTGCTTCTACGGCCTCAACTGATATATGACTGCCCCTGGATTGATGGAATAATTTTGTTTTTTTAAAAGAAGGGCAGATGGAAGCTACAGAAGGATTCTATCTATTTCTATTATGTACTTTAATACATTATACTTTACCACACATAATATCAATAAAGTATTGCATTCTGTTGTTATTCAAAACGATTGGTCTTGTAAAGTATAATGATTAAGGTAAAAGGAATGTTAAAAGTTCAATTGTATTTTTTGTAATAAACAGTGTAGTGGGTTTGCAACATTTTCAGTTAATCTCGATACGATATATTGTACTATACTACAATGTGTATAACAGTAAATATACTTTCAACTATACATGTAGCGAATCGCTAAACGGTCAGGCATTCACTCACGTCATTATTTTTGTAAATACGACATGTTGAACATCTTAAAACATTAAATGAAGAATTGTTTGGAAAAAAAAGTCCTTTAAAGTATTATGAACGAACTAAGATTTATCAATGATTTGGTGTTGTGTGTGTAAATTATGTATAGTTGGATGTTAGAACTAATTGTCGGTGGTTCACTTTATTAAGATTGTGTACCCATAATGAGGATTATTTTCTTTGGGATGAACTATATAGAATAAAAAACTTTATTTAATGGTTTATTAAGTGTCCCTATACTTAAATATATTTTGGCTATAATATTCTGTTCTAGTCCTTTGGGGACCACTTCGAGTACATAGATATGCTATTATTTGTATATAGACTTAATGTTAACTAGCTCAAATATATATCTCCGTTTTCAATTCCAATTGGGTGCTTACAAGCCGGTCCAGGTAGCGGGTCTTTGTTTACTAGTGATAATAAATAAAATAAAAGCTATGTTACATTGGGTGATGACGTAGCATCATGCCCCTGGCGCTACTCACAAAGGGGCCCCAAATGGTCCTCGAGTATATTTTACATATAATATTATATGTATTTTAAATGGGAGGGGAGGGGGGAAGCGCTAAAAAGATATTGTTTATTATTGTTGTCATGGAATAGCCAAAAGAACCCGTTCTTGTTACTGGCATTCATTTTTTGCGCATATAAATACTTAAAGGGGTAAAAATGTCGCCCCTTTACTGTTGGATAAGTAAGTGGGGCCCGGTACGGACCCCAAAGCCCATAACGCCCATTCGTAAATACGCCGATGGCTGACACCATCTACAGTTTAATGAATTCATCGAGGTTTACCTCAACGACAATGCCATCCAAACATCTGTCTTAATTTCACACCATCTACAGTTTAATGACGTTACCTCAATAACCACGTAACTCAAAATTCTGTTTTAGCTTGAGTCGATTGTTTTGCGGGCACCATGGTTGCAAAACTAACCAGAATAAAATAAATTAGCAGACTGTGTTCACTGTTTCAATTTGAAGACCCGTATAAACCCATCACTTTGCCCCCTCCCCCACCCCCTCTTCCTATGCTGTAATCAACCCTTGACCTAGCCTGTCTAGCTAACACTTTGAGTAACATTTTGAGTACAGCTAGACTTCAACTTGGTTCAAAGTGTTCCCGGCACTAGCAGAGATAATTAAAGCGCGATAACTCTCAATGTCTACCAGCAAGTTTCCTCCCTACGAGCTGTATACTCTCCCCTTGATTTTTATAATGCTTCACGTTATATTTTTTTTTTTTGCCGTTTTCTTCAAAAAAATCCCTTCATTAATGTTTTTAAATTAGATCTTTACGCACAAAAAAAAATTATCAAAGCGTGAACTTGTGTTGTTGATATTATTTTTAGCTCAGGTTCAATATTAGAAAATGCAATAATTTTCTTTTTTCAATGTTTTCGAGATAATTTCGAAATGCAGGATATGTTCACAAGTTTTTATTTTCTTTAACTTTATCTACTTTTATGTTTAACATTAGGACATATAGGTAGGCCGGCAGAAAGACTAGCTAGCTGGCTGCAGGGAGACCAAAAGACTAGTAAATGTTAGTTTCTTCAAATAACTAATGGGACACCGTTATAAACTTACCTGCAAAAGGCATGAGAGATTGCATAGGTAGGTGACTGGACTGTGAGGAATGTCAGATTAGTAATTATATAGGGATAGTGAATATTTATATAATAAAGCTGTCAGCAAACGTTAATTTCCTGCGTGGGGTCAAACGTCATAGACATTCTTATCAAAACACAGATGTATAGAAGATATAAGCAGGTATGTTACTTTTGCTGAATAGACAGTGTATGCAAACCAAGAACACGTGAAATTAAAAACATAACATAAATTAGAACTACAAACAGATAGATATTCAGGCAGACACACAGATAGACAAGTAGACAAATAAATAGACAGACAGACGGACGAGCGGACGGACGGACAGACAGAAAGACAGACAGATAGAGAGACAGACAGGCAGACGTAATAATAGATTACAGTAGATAGATAGATAGATAGATAGATAGATAGATAGATAGATAGATAGATAGATAGATAGATAGATAGATAGATAGATAGATAGATAGATAGATAGATAGATAGATAGATAGATAGATAGATAGATAGATAGATAGATAGAAGCAGATTGGTCTATTGATTGAAGTAACCAACCGAACAAACAAATCATAAAAACATATAAAACAATAACACCAATAAACTACCACCCCACCCGTATAAACGCTTTCCAGATTGAGTTCCTTCATTCCCAAATATATCAGCTTCACCAATATCTTCTCTCATCTCTCCATCTTTCCACTCACCGTAAAGATGAAGCGGCCAGTACCCCACCACCACCCCCTCAGTACCAGCTGACTACGTCACGCGCGGTCCTGCGGCGCTGGAGTGGGGGTGAGTGACGTCACACATAACGTCTTCCACTTTCTGTCTGTTCCTCCAGCATTGAAGATTTCGTACCACGGTGCTAAATGTTTACGTCAGTTCCAGCTGGCCTATAGTAATCCACTTTCTCATGTATGAGATCTATTAGTTCTTTGTGTATGTGTGATATATTAGTTCTTTGTGTATGCGATACATTAGTTATTTGTGTATGTGATACATATTAGTTCTTCGTATATGTGATAAACCTGTTCGTCGCATTGCTGTGTTCAACTATTTCAACAAAAAAAAAACACACCTCATTCAGGATGTAAGAGATTAATTATGACATGACCGACTGGGCCATTCTCTGGTAGAAAAATTCTCATGTGCTACATGTTGGTATTATTAGCTAAAGGAAATGTAATGACTTCCTTTTTTCTTGTTTATGTTTAAAGTATTTTTCAAGCCATGGATTGGTAATTACAGTTTGCATGTGAGGCTTTGATGTTTCGTTTCATTTAACAAAGTTTGACATGGAAGTTTTTTGTTGTTTGCTTTTTTTTTTATTTGTTTCCGTTTTATTTAGATACAAGCAGTTTGATGAAGAGAGGAAATTGTTTGTGTAAATATATAAACATTTGAGAAAGACCTGTCACGCATACAGACAGACAGACTGATATACAGATAGTAAAAACGGGTTTGGTGTAACCTCAATAAATGGACGGATGTATTAACGCCACTGACTGGTTGGGGATTGCGGGGGTAGGGGTGCTCGTGAGTGACCTCTTAAAACAATAAATTATTCTGGTTGGGATCCCTAAAGTCCCGGGCTCCCTCCTGCACTGCGGACCCCGCGCCCTCTATAACAACGCCAATGATTGGGTGGATATAATGTTGGAAATACTGATGTCAGTAAACTTTAGTGACTGTGTTGATATACTAATGGCAGAAATGATGGGTGGATGGAGGTAAAAATAATGAGTTGCTATTTCTATACTTTCTACTCGCTCCAAGTGACACCATTTGTGTCTAGGTGTCCCCACATTGATCCACGATTGTGCTAAAACAAATGCCAACCTTTGAAAGATAAACATCTAACGAATAGTGTCTACATTGTGATTATAAATAGTATCTGTAATATTAGTATTTCAGTATATGTAAGACTGTTTTAATAGTTAGTGTGCCCATATGTCTCACTTGATGGCCGGGTTGAAAATTTGTTTTTTTTTTTTTTTATTTTTGAACTCTTGTCTTAAAATACTTCTTGAATCAGAAGTTACACTAATGGTCATTTCATTGACTGAAGTTTGTATTACTATATATATATATATATATATATATATATATATATATATATAAATTCCCTTTGCCAAGGGCCATCGGGGCAGATGAAGTGTAGAATTCCTCTGTTTCTATAACCTCGGAATATGAAGGGATTGTGTGGTTAGCACAAAGCCCAGCCGCCTTTACTTCCCCAACCCATTTAAAGATGGGTGGACTTATGGGCCGACTTTGCACCAAATTACACCAGGACTCTCAGGATGACAGACGAGTATGTACACCACTCGGCCATCCATACCACTATATTGCTATATGTATGACAGTCTTATATATTTGACGGTTAACATTTTTCAATATTTTTTTTTTTACTATTCAAATATATTTCGGTATTTTTCTATCTATTGAAGCATGAGGTTTTTTAAAATAAACTGCTGCATTTAAACAGTTAATAGCTACATACTGAATGCATTGGGCGACTGTTGCCCTATAATAATTGTGTATTGACTCAGTTTTTACCCACCAGTTAATGGATTAGTTAGATCTTCCTCTCTCAATTTAAGACATTTTATATTTATTCACTTTGGCGATCTGATACAATACATAGACATATCATTTCTTCAAGCGACTTAACTACACAATAAAGAAAAAACATGCATGTAGATCAGGATTCTATTCGTATTTGTTGTTTTCTACCCATTTAAAAAAGATGCATTTGGATCTTCAACTTTAATTTGTGCGTTTAATGCTGCTCACCTACAAAGTCTGCTCATGCAAAAAACAACAGCTTTCTCTGTAATCGACTTGTATTGATTGTCTGTCTGTTATTTAAATGTGCGATGTTACTTCCGTACAAATGAATGAATGCGTAGAAAAATAAAGAACAAAACATCAGGTTGGCTGCGTACAGGTGAGGTCGTACCTGACGATTTTATTTGAAACAGTTGCACTATACCTGCAGTACACAATGTTAGTTCAAGTATCTATTCATCTAATATTAAACCTCTCCACTTCCTTCTTGTTTTTAAATGCGTGCCTTATACTCTCGATTATCGGATTCTTTATTATCAGTATCCATTGCATCCGGCTAACTTGTTATCAGACATATATTAATATGACGCGTTTCAAGCCAGACGAGTTAGGTTACTTTGGCTCTAAACTCTTAAGATGGTCAAGTAAAAAAAAGTTTCCTTTAGTCCTAGAGGGAGGGCATTGGGGGGTGGGGGGGCATCTTAGAAGATAAATTGTGTCTGTAGCCACGTCCTATAAATGAGTTGTGTTGAACATTTGCGGAAGACATAGCTAAGTGATTACACAGGATGGGATTTGAACCGAAAACCAGAGCACCAACAAGTATAGAAATAGTGCTTACTATCACGTTCAGGGACTCATTCACTACGTAACAGAGTCGGATTTAGAGTAAAAATGAATTATTAACAATGCTTATATGTCCAGGACGTCAAAAATTATAAAAATGTCTTATATTAGTAAAAATAATGACCTTAATCATCTGTTTAGCTTCTTATTCAGTAACAAAATGTCACGGGAAACTGATGTCGTTTTACATTACTGTAAGAGTAAAGATGGTAAACTTAAAAGCTTGTTTGCTTTCTAGATTTACAATCATACTGTAAGTTGTTTTATCGAACCAGTCTCCACATGTGTTCTCCAATCATGTTTTCATTGTACCGTCCTTGAAGGCAACATTCAAACTGGAGTATATCTTGGTGAAAGCATCCCCCTTGAGAAGTATTCGTGTTACTTCGACGTTTGGAGGGATCGACCCTTGCTGCAGTGTTCAGTAGACTATCGCTTAATACTTAGAATAGAGTTAGGGTTAGGGTTATTAAGGCTATTCTTTCACATCGGAACCATTCCTCAAGTGTTCTTTTTTTGCAGTTTTCACACGTGTATTGGTAATGCTCGGTGAGAACCAATGGAATATCCCCACGTGATATTTGATGTAAAGTCCCCTAAATTCACCCAGCTTTAAATGAGTACCTGACATTAGTGGCTGGGCGTTGTGCAAACCACGAAATCCCTTTATATGCCGTGGTTACAGAATTCTACACTTAATTATTAATGTAAAATATATCATTTCAAAAATATACCGAGGTCCTAATAATAAAAGCAAAGTTTATGAGTTGAAAATAGTGTTTATTATTCTTATCAGGTCTAAATAATCATAAACTAACGTTATTTAAACAAAGACAAAAGAAAAATAAAAACCTATTACGCAGTTAATTATCATATGGGGTAACACGATCTTGAAGCTTGGCGTCTAGAACAAAAGGTATGAGTCAGAAAGTTTTACTGAGTTGTGCTGCATTGTACACTGTACAGTTGCCTTTGGGGCATAAGAAGAGCTCTTGGCCTACTTAAATAGACGTTTCATTATTCTAATGTTATGTCTTTGCCCCGAGGATTAGAAGTTAGATCAGAAATAGATATCACACGTGCACAGATTGAGACTTAGATAATCTACTGCTGGGACAGGGGGGGGCGCCTGTAGTTGGAATTAGATCAAAATATAAGTGTTTACTTGAAACTTAGTCAAGTCTTTCCTTCATTTTTTTTCAAATTCGTTGCTAAAAATGACGTGAACCACATAGGGTCAGGGCTTCTCAGTCTGCACTCTCAGACACATCGTAAAATAAAATAAAAAAGTGTTCAATGGTCTCTTGATAAAAATGTCCCAGGGTTTGGTAAAGACTCCAGGTGCTCCTGACTCCAGGTGGCACTGTGTACAGGTAAAAATGAACGGTTTAGTTCTAAATAAACTAGGGCGTATGCCATAAAATATATTAATAACAAATCACCAATCCTTCCGCGTTACCCCCACAGTCAACTAATTCAACATAAAGTCCATTCCGCTATATATAAAAAGCGATCTAACTCCACCATTTAATGGTGTATACCCTAAGATTGTTTGAAACAAATATTGACACTATTTTGTTAACAAACAAAGGTCTTAATAAATCAGACTAGAAAGTTCTACTGATACAGATTAATTAAAAGTGTATTTAAACTATTTAGTGAATTCTTGTTCTAGGCCAGTAGTGGCGAACCAATGGCACATGTGCCACAGTCGGTACGCAGAGCCTCATCAGTCGGCACGAAGAGCCTCATCAGTCGGCACGCAACTAAAATATCACTTCCTTTAATTTTAATTGGAGTGTTGGCACTTTGCTATAAATGAGTTTTTTTTCGGGGTTTGAATTTTTGGTTCGTCACTACTGATTAAGACTATTCTTTAAAAAAAAACATTGCATTGTGACCATTTCACTTCATTCCTGAGTCCTAAACAAGGAAAGTGGTTGTAGGATATTCTGACACTGATAAAAGTTTTTTTTTCCTCTTTGATGTTTTTGTTTACACAACTCAGACGTGTTATCTTTTGTTTGTTGTTTACTCGAATATTTGTTCGTTTAGTTGTTGTCCAGCACTCAACTTAATTATCAGTTCATTTTCAACTGGACAACGAAAAAATTAAGTTACTGAACACACTAGTGACCTAAACTGTAACTGTCGAACTTTTATGAAATCACACAACTAGAGTAATACGCCCACTCAACAATGAGAACTGGTTTACGTGGTGTAGGGTTGGGAAGGTGTGGGGGGTTAAACCCCAGCGACTTAAGTTACGTAACTCACCACACTACCACACCGCATCCTCGCCGGAGATTCATTAAGGGCTAAACATAACTGTCCTTATATTTGAACAGGAAATACATAACTGTCCCCAAAGTTTTACGGGCTCAATATAAGCTTAAGATATATAAATTTGATTCATCATCTTAGGATGTGATGGAGTTATGTACACATATAAAACATCTTGTAGATCTCACTTTAGTTTTAGGTTGATTTGAAATCGCCTCATTAGATCGACGAGTGAGTTGAGATTAGTTTGTTACAAGTGTATCACCACAGCTATAATATGCAATTTAGTTTGGGAAAGCACTTAATGAACAGAAACCATTAAATGGTGCAATGGATTTACGTCAAAAATAGAATTACCGCTAATAAAATGTCTGTAGGAGTACTTAGTAGTTAATAGTGTAATGGCTATACGCCATAAACTTATTTCAATGACAACAGGGCGCTGAACTATATAGAGGCGCTGAATGAGCGCTGTTAAATGCATTTGCTCTTTTCATATTGGGAGGAAGATGCCAAAGAATGTAACTCTCACAGGGCGCCACGACACCTAGCTACGGCTCTGCTGCCTGAACAGATCTATGTAAAACATTTCACCACTGACGGCGAACTACAAACCAGGGACAACACTATGTTAATAGTTAGTGTGTCGGTTCAAACAGTTTCACAAATATCGGCACGTTTATACAAAATTCCCCCGGATTGGATTCATTTAATTCTCAGTAATACACAGGGGCAATGACGTGTAATTACTTTTGATTTTAATTGGCGGTTTGGACAGTTATGGCCCCTGGCACTAAGATTACGGAAAGGAACCACCATTAACTCAGTAGGGAGGTTAGGAAATCAGATGAACACATTTCAACAGCAGAATGTCCAACACACTGAAACATACGCCAACAGTTTAAATGTACACACTTGCACAAAAATGCACTGTCTTAGATTAAAATGCAAAGCAGTGTCTTAAATTAAAATACAAACAGTGTCTTAGATTAAGATACAAAGCAGTGTGTTAGATTAAAATACAAAGCAGTGTCTTAGATTAAAATACAAAGCAGTGTGTTAGATTAAAATACAAAGAACAGTTATTTTGTTTGTTCGTTTGTGTAAAATCGATGTGTCGAGTACAGTCGCTATAGGCAAAGGATGGCCGAGTGGTAAAGAGCTCGACTGTTGGCCTGAGGGTCTCTGATTCGATCTTTGGTGACGACCAATGGATATTTCAGGTTATGTTTCAGTCCCAGCTATATCTCCCGTGGTGCCTCCATTGCACTGTTGGCTATGGTGGGGGATGGAAGATGGGCACCATAAAAACCGTCCCATTAGTGGCTTGTAGGATTTAAGAGATTTCATCTCATCCTTACAGGGACACAGTGCAATCGCCGACATTCCTAATTTGAAGGAAAGAAGATCCTATCAATAAAGTTTATTAATTATCATTATCCAATTTCATTATCAATTATAAACGACTTTAATTTTTGTAATATTCAGAGTGGTTGGCATCGGTGGCCCTAGCCAGTGACCTAGTTTACCTGTCCTTGAGAAAGGCTATGGCACGATATATTGTCAATGATGTCATATTAATGTTACACTTCATTCTAGTCACGATTTTAATTTTAGCTTTAATGTCCTGTTTTTTTTTTTCTGTGTGTCTTCTCAGTTTTAAGTTTCTTCGGTGCAGGTTTAGTTTATTTCTATGAAAACTAATTATCAATTCTAATTCTAATTATTAGAAAACAAAGTGTACACAACACACAGTGGCGTAGTGAGGAGGGAAGCAAGGGGGGCATCATGCTCCAGGCGCTACTCACAAAAGGGCGCCGAATGGTATTTTTTACGTATAATATTATAAGGTTTTCGAATGGGGGGGGGCGCTAAAAGGGTATTTATGCCCGGGCGCGAGTTAAGCTCGCTACACCACTGATAACACAATGTATCTAACGTAATTCTACATAAAACCATTTTTCTAACGACAATAAATTAATGAACAAATTCTATGTGAACGATATTAAATGAACAATTTAACATTTGTACTCATCCCTTGTTATTTTTCTAACGATTTTCATTGAATGAACGGAACATTGGTTTTATAAACCTTTCAAATGATAATTCACTTCATATTTAAATTCTCCAGGGCCTTACGAAAAGAAAATTAGTTAATAGTAAAAAAATAAAAAGTATGTAGTATTGGACTAGAGAGAGCAATTTGATTTCTAAAAGATAGTTGGTTGATTGAAAACACCACAAAAAAAAATAATTGCAAAAAAAACGGATAAGAATTCAGAATAATGAAATAGCCGAGAACAATTTTCGCTCTTAGATCTATGCGCGCAAAAATATTACACCTAAGTGCATACCCGTTACGTTTATTTGATCTAATAACTGCGTGCGTCCACATGTTTTGATTCCCTTCCAAATGTGTGCACATTCTATATCTATTTTACCGCACACAGCCTTCAGAAAATAAGATAGAACATTCCGGCAGAGCGGTTAGTAGAGAGCTTGAGAGGACATTTATACAGAAAGCGCATTGATATTTTAAAAGTCCTCCATTAATGACTAAAGTAAACTCCGGCAATAGTGTTGTTCCCTTTTTTAATATCGTAGCACCAAATTAATGGTACAAAATTCTATTTTATTTGACAATGCGCATTTTACTATAATTTTTATTCTGCGTTTTATCAACTTTAATCTACACATTTTATTGCATATCACACAAGAATTGTTGGAGTAAGAATACCATCAACTCTTTGAAACTTCGCTGGCAACTCGCTGAAATTGTATAGAATAATTGTAGCTGATATGCTACAAGAGTCTATATAAATAATAGCGTTTGGGCTCTGCGTTAAATCGAAGGTAAAGAATTAATACAACAGTATTCCAGTTTAAAATACAATCATGAAAAAATCGGATCTGCCCGAAACCAAAAATAACCTTGCCCACTGATCAAGCCTAAGGGGACATAACTCTGTGCAAAGGTTTTGAAGAGTACAGCTAGTAACAAACAGTATTGATGTTAATTTCGTTCACTATGCTAGCATATGAACTAAGTAACCAATTCACCGTGCAGGACAAAAACACAAACAGATGACAAAACGGTCCATGGTATTGATCTGGTCCTCCTGCAACTAATAAATCTTAATTGCTGCTGGCGACAAAGTGCTTTTTCCGCCCAAGATTCTTTTAATGGTCTCAACTCGACGTGAGAGGCGAAATGGTGATGACTGTCACGGTCAGTGTGTCCCGGTCTCTGAGTGACCGTGTTCTGGAGACTCACTTGACACGGACTGCATGCTACGCACTTGGTCATAGTTCAATAAAATAAGGCAGTGATTCTCAAACCTTTTGTGATTTGCGTCCCGCTAAGAAACGGTTCGGCATTTTACGACTCCCTGTAATGAAAGGGAAAAGAAAATATATTTGCATATATTTCCGATGATGTAATTATCAACATTTTGAAGACACACTTGAAATATGTTCTCCATCGATCATTGGGTCGCGACTCATACTTTGACAACTACTTGAATTAGAAATCTATTTATAATAGTAAAACTGTTTTTAACCAGGGCACATGTTTATCAAATATAGACATATTAATGTGTACTTCAACATAGACACTTCACTGTTTATACCGATCAAGACTTAACGGTGACTTAGAGATATTGGATGGCTGCTGCCGATTTCTGGCCTATCACCGGTTATGCTAAATCGGATGTATCGCTGACTATACTGATATATACCAATCAAAAGACTTGCTTCGTCAATAAAGGCATAACTCTTGACGTGCCTTTGCAAACATTTACCTAGATCTATCAATATATACCCCAATGACACCTATTTCTAGCTATGACATTATAGAAACACCCCGAGGTGCCAATGTCGAACTTTCAACGCACGATACCAATCTAAATGCATCTCTCGTTGAATAAGACGATATAGGCATCCGTTCGCTCTTCCAAAATAGACCAATCGCTGAACAAGCCAATGAAAACACAACGCTGACAATGACAATATAAAAACCTTCGTTTACTGTTGCAGTATAGACCCTATCTCAACTGTAAACTATATCTGCCCATGCCCAGAACGGTAACACCGACAAGTGCCAACAAGGCGTATCGCAGCCCTTACCATTTCCAGAGTAAACACAATGTAACCAAGTAATAGCGTGATCGACACCTGAAGGCAAGGTGTACAACAAGCTGTTCCTCTCAATTACACCCACAGCACCTTGTAAAAAACAGAAACGCTTTCTGCACGTTTGAAATATATATATATATATATATATATATATATATATATATATATATATATATATATATATATCATGGCCCTAAGACTACATCTATTTGTTCCAAATGTCGGCTATTTGTATGCAGGTGCCGGACGGAGAAGCCTACCTCATATTATATATGTTTATAGTTGCGTTCCATGTGGATGTTTTATTGTTTGCCTTTAGTTCTATATTGCCAGTAACGAAGATAAAAAGACGTATATGTTGTAGTCTAGAAATGAGAAGACTATGACTCACGGGGAGGGGAGAGGGGGTAGTGACAGCTCGTTTGGTTACCTAGTCCGGCCCCTATTTAGCTCTTTCATATCAGTGACTTCTACATTTCATGTCTATCACTTATCAGCTCGTATAATTACTTTATCAGTCTTCAATTTAATGTATGACGGTTGTAATAGCATGGTTTGTTTTCGTTATGTGGTTATTTTTGGGGTTAGTTGGTGTGTGTGTGTGTGTGTGTGTGTGTGTGTGTGTGTTTTGTACGCACATTTTAACTTATTTATTACATGATGAAAACAAAATTTTGCTACAATGGGGGGGGGGGTAACTCTTTTATATAATAAGACAAAGTGTGGATGAATTGCTATATAATGGGAGAGGGGAGTTAATTTATCAAAATGTTGCTGATTTATCCTTTGTGATGTCTTCATGACCTTTAAATATGCAGAACTTTGGGGTTAGGGTTAGGGTTGAAATTGTTCCGCGAAACATAAAATGGTTACCATCTTGATGAAATATCAAGAGATAACAAGGACTATGTTTGTTTTTATCGTGTTGTTTTATTTATTTGATATGATGAATATTTCACAAACAGACTGATGGTTAGCAAACATTTACAAACTGTTGATTAGATTAATTGAACTAAAAAGCAACAATGCAAAGTATTTTGACAAAATATTGATAATGTTCTCTATATTAATTAATGTTGACGAACTATTAATTGTGGTCCTCGTTTTAAAAGTCAAATATTAAATTATATGTTCACGGTTCATTTTTTTGATGGTTAAGTACAATTAGTCCAAGGATATAAAGATTTCAATGCTGGTATTGCTGTCCAATGAGAACTGGGCTAAATCTTTTACCTGTAACAATTTGTTCTTAATATAAAGACAGTGAGTTGGTTGGCAAACAAATGTCTTTGACATTATGCTTACAAAGATGCATCCAGTTTCTTTAATTAGACACAAGTTACTTACCATAAATAAACCCAGATGTTCCAAGGTGTTGCTAGGACTAGGAAAAAAAACTTAGCACCGAAATCTGGGTATTTCGACTGGTTTTTTTTAAAGTAATTTTGGCCGTTTTTGTTATATAAAGGCTAGTTTTTGTTAGAAAGCTTAATATGTACATCCATCATCAATCATACATGGACGTCTTATTGAATGACCACTGTTAAAATAACTTTTTTAAACGTAAATACATTCGGTTTATGGTGGACATTGTCATAGTTACTTTATGGTGATTATTGTCATAGTTACTTGGTGGTGGACATTGTCATATTTAATTTTTGGTGGACAGTGTTATAGTTACTTTATGATGGACATTGCCATAGTTACTTTGTAGTGGACATTGTCATAGTTACTTTGTGGTGGGCATTGTCATATTTAATTTGTGGTGGACATTGTCATAGTAATTTTATGATGGACATTGTCATAGTTACTTTGTGGTATACATTGTCATATTTAATTTGTTCTGGACATTGTCATAGTAACTTTATGGTGGACATTGTCATAGCTGCTTTAAAGTAGATATTGTAGTTCTTGCTTTTGATGGCCGTTTCATAATTGCTTTATAGATAATGCTATTTTCGAAAATCATTTTAATTTTTTCTCCAGTACATGATTGCATTACTGTAAAATCAACTTATTTTCCCGATACTGAAACATTGACTTTGCCAACCATTTAATGAAGCCGTTAAAACCAAATATGACAAACTCTATTCGTCAATAATGGCATCCAACACGAGAGCAAATCAAAGTTAACTAATTGATAATATGTAATATCGTGTTTCACTTGTATATCAATATGGATTAATTATCGTTACAACTAATGGTCAATAGCTTTAGTTGTCTAATCGATTAATTTTTTTTTTTTAAGAAAATGGTTCAATCATTATATTTTTCAGGCTTGGATCCCTTCTAGGAGTAATCGAATTCGCTATGTCAAAAGTATTCTAATGTCAAAGGATATATTTACGATACTGACTTCTCTCCAATACGTGAAGATCTGCGGAACACACACTCAAACTAAATGACAGAAATATAATCGATATTAAACATTGCCATTCCAATCAGGAGAGCCGGTGGCTGCTTGTTGACAAATGTCATTGGAACTAGTCACACTTGGTTTGTTGTTGTTATTTTCATTGTAACAGTCAATCAAAATTGTATTGATAAACGTGACATATTTTTTTATCCGTAAATATTTACCTTACAAAAAAAAATGATTGTATGCTTGTGATATCGATTCCATGGTTCAAGAGTTGGCAAGTCTTTTCGCGGTTCTCGGAATTTTTCAAGTTGTCTGTTAAAATGTAAAAATTTAAAACACATCCCAGAATGTTTCTGTAAACATTTCGTTATTCAGAAGCCCAAAGAACAAAAACTAACATTATATTTTGAGAAAATAAAATAGTAACGTTATTTGAAAAAAATACTGAAATGTCCTTACTAAGTCATTTCTTTATTTATTTAAACTTTCTTTCAGACTTTTTAAAACTTAAGATAATTGTTCTCATACCTTTATGATTTCTACCCAATTAGAAATCCGTTTGATTTCTCTGACCCACCGGTAAAAGAAAGGAAGGCCAAGATCCATTAAAATATTTAGTAACCCATTTCAAATAAGATGATCTCAACCCGACCCACACTGTAAGAACCACTGCTCTTCGGGCTTTAGAGTTGTTTTTTTTTTAATACCATGTCAATTGCCAACTCTAAGTCAGTGAACAAAAAGGTCACAGTTAATGTAGAGTCTCATTTCGGTGATTCTCGGGTTGCACAAATAAAACCTCACCATAGTCGATATAAGGAAAAATTAATACAATACAAGATGATTAAAATTCTCTACGAGTGACACGATAATCTAAAACCTTTAAAGATGATGAGTGATTGAGGGCGCAGTTTCAGGGCCCTTAAGGCGTTGGCGCAAGGACTTAAGTCAGTTGAGGCACACAGAGCGGAAGACAATGTTAGATCCGTTGTTTAAAAGAAAGACACACACACACAAATAAAAGAATCACTTTGGGGAATGGCGATGCCAGTCACAAGTCAAGTCTGAATACCAGACGTCTGCTGCTAAGTTTACCTCAACAAATGTTCCTACATACTCAGAATTAAATTTTAATCAGAAAATGTAACAATAGATTTCGCGAGGCAAGTGGTTCTCATATGAACAGAAGGAGCATCTAGCAAATTGAAAAAAAAAAAACTTGCCTAAATAGATACACCTTTTTTTATCGTCTTCGTTGCAGTAAATCAAATTAATTTTCTTTAAAAAAAAAAGAAATTCGTCAGGATAAACCAATTTAGCTTATCTTCACTGCATCCACACCTTACCCATGATAGTATCTTCACTGTATCCACACCTTACCCATGATAGTATCGTTGAATGATCTGCAAACTAATGTATGTTAGTATGTTTGTTTGTTTGCGTGTGTGTGTGAGAGAGAGAGAGAGAGAGTGGGGGGGTGGTTAGGGTGTGCGGTAGGTGGAGTGACGGGCGATGAGAGAGAAAGGTGTAACTACTAGAGGAAGTTCAACCTGCTTGAGTCTATTGTAAGTGAAACAAACTAACGTGTTGCCCAGAGCTGATGGGGTCGACCTTTCTCTGCCAGCCAGATGGGCTGAGCACGTGATAAACAGAAAAAGATGACGTCATAAAGAAGGCTTTGTCTCACACTGATGAAGGGAAGACCACTACAATGCAGTAGCCCATCGCGGATCTGTTGGTCTCAATAGGGGCTTAATCCAAAAAGGGGGGGTTTGTCTTCGACTTTTCAAGCTCACACCAAACACTTAGAAATCTACATCAACCATTCCTAGCAAAAAAAAAAACACACTAAATATTGCATTAGATGACCTTAATTTGCAGTGGTTCGCGATCCAACATAACCACACTTTTGGTTTCGCGACGTATATGCAAAGAATAACTACGAAACAACGCTGTTGACGCATATATATATTATTTCCCTTAACCGACGTGGTCGTTGGGGGAGCGAATGGGCGTATAGACGTAGCGTCTCCCATCTCCTCTCGAAGTCAGCGGCCAATATTTTTTGGCTTTACCAGGGTATGAATCCTGCACCTGTTGAATGTGAGCCGATTCACTATCGACTTCGATATATATATATATATATATATATATATATATATATATATATATATATATATAATTATATCCCTTTTACTTTGTAAAGTAACAAACTTTTAGTTTGTTTAGAAGCATGTAAAGAAAATGTTACAATTGTGTATTTTAAATAGATTATCTGTCCTTTAATTATAAATTTAAATTTTGTTGCGACCCACCTGAGCTCTTCCGTGATCCCCCACACTTTGAGTACCACTGCTCTACGGGCTTTAGAGTTTGTTTTTGCTTTTGGCTGAATTGTTCCAATTAGGCCCAGCGTCTGCTAACTCCGGCCCTGGTTAATTCCTGCTGTTGGTTGGTGTGTGGGTAGTTAGTACTGTTACAATTATGATCAAGTGCTTGCACAGTTGTCTCAGGATGTCAACATAAATATAAGTTTGTGTGTGTGTGTGTGTGTTTTATTTACAGTGAATGACAGATATTACCTAATAGTTGAAATGACTGTAGATTTGGAAGGCCTTTCTGTGCTGCTGTTGTTTCGTTTAAGCCTGTATAATTCATAAGTTATAACCGTGAGGGTATGTCTGTGTACAATTGTTGCTAAATTAACTATTCTTAAGTTGTTTGTTTATTTTTTTTTTGTTTTGGAATGGTGTAGGGGGGGACAAAGATATTTTTGGGGGCACTAGGAAAAAATGCTGACATGTCCTTCACTTGCCAAATCTTGGAATTCGAATAATCTTTGATAGCCTGAGTTCTGACCTTCTCCCCTTAATGTTAAATCATTTTAACCCAGCGCTCCTGATTCCTTAGTGTCGAGCCTGACTGGTCACAATGTGGGCCCCCTCAGAATTTATAACTCGCTCATACCGTTTCTGTTAAACACATCTTCAAAATGGTTATGAAAATGTGTACTGGTTTATGAACAGATTCAACTTTAAATTTTATATTTGTATTGAGTTATGGAAAAATGAAAGGCTCAACCGTGGGCCCATCGGCATTGGGGGGGGGGGGCTCTGTGTTTGCATCCCATGAGAACGGACCTAGATGTCTCAATGAGGGTAGCTGTGTGTTTAACTGCGTGTAGTTTATACCATTGTGTTGTATAGACTGTGATTTGTTGGTAGTTTTGCGATAACATGAAATGCATACTGTATTTGTATATAGGTATGTGTGTATCATACCTTGTATTTTAAACGTATATTGATAATTTTGTTAATTATATAATGGCTTATGAAATACATACACATACTGTTTTCTACATATACCTGTAAATATGTTGAAAATGTAAAAAAAAAATACATTTCCGTTGTTCAACTGATCCACCTGACCAGAGTTTGTCCTATTTATAGGTTTGTACTCAATATGTGCATTGTTCATTTAGGTAGGGGCTAGGTCACGTGATTGTTGTGGATGAATCATTGAGTGTAAGGGAAGGTGTGGGAGAGAGCAGTTTGTAATGAGTGTAAAGGAAGGGAGTGTGAGAGAGCAGTTTGTATTGAGTGTAAGGGAAGGGTGGGGAAAGAGAGCAGTTTATAACGAGTGTAAGGGAAGGGTGGGGAGAGAGAGCAGTTTGTAATGAGTGTAAGGGAAGGGTGGGGAGAGAGAGCAGTTTGTAATGAGTGTAAGGGAAGGGTGGAGAGAGAGAGCAGTTTGTAATGAGCGTAAGGGAAGGGTAGGGAGAGAGAGCAGCTTGTTATCAATTCAAAACTTTTTAATCCAACCTTTTGTTTACGCTTTCATAATCAACTAAAAACAGTAACTTTAATGGGGCCGTCTGTATACATTGGGCTAACACAATTTGTGAGATAACCAAAAAATGGCAGCTAGATATTGTTTACAATAGACAAAAACCGTAAAGTCGTCGAAAAAAAAAACAAGAACAACAAAAGTCTTATTAACAAAAATTGACCAAAAACCAAATCCACCGGTATTTTTGTCGGCTCTTTTTATGGTTCATTAAATGAAATATGTCTTGGAGCCAACGTATTCCTAGCAATGGACCCTGGCGATTGTGGTATCGTTGACTATTTGCAAGTTTGGTTTTGATATAAATGTTGACAGTCTACAGCAGTGGTACACAAACATTTGCTATTCACTATTAAGGAACCTATTTGGCTTTCGCGTCTCCCCACCCCCCCCCCCCAGCTTGTTTTAAAAAAAACCTAGAAGTTAGAGATAAGAGAAAAAAGAGCTAAAAATAAACATCATATATATTCTCGCATACGTAATTATCAAAACCTGCGGTCATAAACTTCTCTTACAGGGAAACACTTATTAAAAGTATGTCGTTTGTATGAATGCTGACTATTGTGAGTGTAGACCTGGTTATGATGTCACTGCTTAGAGTTATTTATTAATAACAATGTTGACTTTTTTATGCTGTGTATCTTTGATCACCATCACTGTAACATGACGTCACTGTAACATGACGTAATCCCATCGCTGATTTCTCCTGACAAGTGCCTCCAGTTATATAATACATTTTACCTAGATGACTATCTTGATGTACTCTTCCAGCTGGTGATTCGTTGACGGTAATTGATTCTTTCTCATAGATAAGGGCTGATGTTCCAGGATGGTGATTTATGTTTCTTGAAGACTTTTCCTCTTCTGCATGGACTTGGTGGCTGAGTGGTAGAACGCTCGACTGCCGACCATAAGAGCCAAGTACACTCAGCTAAATATATGAGTACCTGACAAATTGTTTGAGAAAGCGAAGACGGCAGGGGATTGTACTAGCCGCACAACCCCGTAGAAAAGCCCGTGGATCAAGACATTGTTTGTGGACAGTTGGTCGTGCGGTAAAGCGCTAAACATTCGATCTTAGAATCCTGAACTCGATATCCTGTGAGGACCAATGAATATTGTAGGTCAAGGAGAAAGTACCCGTTTAACCCGTTATGTCTAACGTGGTATCTTTTTGCACTATCGGCTCTTTTTGGAATGAAAGAAGGGCACCATACACAGCCTCTTAGTGGTTATAATCTCTCAGAGATTCCATCTCATACGTACAGGGAGTTCACACTCAAACAATTAGCGAACTAAACTACATCTGACCTCCATTGAATATATGTGGTCTATAAAGGAATCCCGACTTTCCCATCTGACGACCTGTATGAAGGCTGTCTCACATATCATAGAGATGGTCATTGTTTAAAGAATAGACTGATGTATTAACAGTAAATGTCCTGGAGCTCGGTCAGTTGTACAATTCGATACCCATTAACAATGGCGGTTTTAATGGTGGGTGCACCTGGGCTCTCAACATATGACTGGCCCTTAAGTAACCTAGTTTACACGAATTATATCCCCTTTTTGATGCTAGTCTTAAATTAAAAGACACATTCTTTTTGTTTCTAGTTTTATTGCCATCAGGGCCTAAGCCGACCTTTGTTGACCTTCGCCTAACTACGTTAACTATTTCATATGCATGCGTGTCGTTTCTTTTTTTTTTTTTTGAGACTTTAGGTAATGACCTTCATGTACTCTTAACTGAGACATACTACGACAGACAATGATGATGACATGTCTTTACATTGAGTTTCGTGTTCATTTAATAGTAAAGATCAGCATACTTCTACCATGTTCTCATTTGAATGTTATTGGGTAAACGATGATAAATGTAACTGTTTACTTAATGGACATCTTGAAGATATTTAGAAAAAATAATTTTTTATTTGACTGTTGTTGTTTACACTATGAAATTTTAACTCGTTACTTTATAGACAGCTCAGAAAGAATAAAATGTTATATCGCATATTGTTAATCATATCTTTGTGTTATAATTTACTATTTGTTCCAATAGAAATCGTCATCTTTAAAACTGCAGCCTAATTTATGATTAAGTTATAGATTACTTGGATAGAAGAGAGGAATCTTATTTCAAACACTTGGATGTTTTTCTTTGTATTATCAAATTTTGAACGTTTCATGTTTTCAAATCACTCCGAGAAAGAAACACAATATTTTCTTTTTTGTTTCATTCATGAATTTTTGAAATTCTGTTGCTCCATAGTATTGTCTACAGACTAAACATATCACAAATTGAACAAAAAGGAAAATAGGATTCTACATGTCTCGTTATTGAGGCAAAACTGGAACCTTTGGAAAGTATTTCTTATTATTATTATTTCCTTATCACTGTGATAGAGCTAATTTGATTGAACTTTGACCTCACAATGAAGATGCAGGGAATAACAGGATTTATCCTTACGATCTGCTCGTTCTGTGCTAGAACATCCGTCGGGACGGGAACTACCACTAAGTGAGTACATGCACGTGATAATATATTATAGCTGTGCGTACTAATCTTATATGTTGTTATTGTTGTTATAATACTGAACATTGTATCAGCGGCTTGGAGATAACATGAAGATAGACTATGTTATTATAGTCCGTGGACAAATGAGATATGTGTCTCTTTTTATTGCACCCATGTTTACATTTTTACCATAGACTTCAGGAGGCAGAGGTAGGTTGACAGTGGCGTAGCGAGCTTAACTCGCGCCCGAGGCACATTAACATTTTAGCGCCCCCCCCCATTCGAAAAACATAGAATATTATATATAAAATATACCATTAGGCACCCCTTTGTGAGTAGCGCCCGGGGCATGATGCCCCCTTACTACGTCACTGGTAGGTGAATGGACACGCTGACCCATGAACCCGCTGGCACGCCTCGGCATGCAGACCGGACAAACAACCAAGATAGCACTGAGTCACTCAAAGCCGGACGATTTTTTTTTATTCGTTATGCATTCCTACTAATGCTGATTGTGCAATACTAATGGGGCACCGCGGAAGACATAGGTAGATGACTGGACTGGCAGGAACGTATGCAGATGGGGGTCACAATCAAAGGGTCACCGAGTCACCAAAAAGTTGCGATGAACATCGCTGATGTCGTCAGCCTGACTGAGGTAGACTTAACTGCTTATAATAACATTAATACCCGGATTATAATATTCAAGTTAACAATGTGAATTGCTAGAAGATTAAGTGCAAACCCGTCTTAACGCCTGAACACACCATTGCACCGGAGGCCCCGTTGGTATAGCAGCCCCCATCATAACAGAACATTCATATTTCATTTTTCTTAGTTTTTATATACGGGCCTCAAATCAGTGGTTGGCCCTTGAGCTCATTGTCTTGTTAAAAGAGCCAAGTGGAAAGGTGGCACAGTGAAGGAGAAATTGTTTTGCTCTATCCGAGTAGTGGAGGACATAAGTTCGAATTCCGTTCCGTCCAGTGACCTTTATCTTCAATGGCGTCTCAATAGTCAATGACGTGAGTAGGTCGGGGGGGTGTTGTTGTTGTTTTTGTTACTTTAAATAATTTATTCATTAACAATGCCATTGGTGAATATATGGAAAATAGGATATATATGTGTGTGCAAATATGTATAGTGTACACACATAATGATCCTGTCATGTGAAGATGTATAGTGTACCCACATAATGATCCTGAAATGTGAAGATGTATAGTGCACACACATAATGATCCTGTCATGTGAAGATGTATAGTGTACCCACATAATGATCCTGTCATGTGGAGATGTATAGTGTACACACATAATGATCCTGTCATGTGAAAATAAATTTTAAAAAATTGCTGATATATTGTTACGATTTAAAATTGAAGAATACCTCAATAAAAAAAAACACGGTTTTTTCAAGCTGTATACATTAATCCTGCTCATTGATTGCAGCTATTTATTTGATAACACATAAAGTAAACTGAAGTCAATCTCATCCCACCACTTAATCAATTGTTTACATCATTTCGAAAAGAAAATCTAGATGTTTTTTGTTTTTAATTTATTTTGTAAATGTACGAATCATATTGATAATTGAGAACAAAACAAAATAAAACAAACAGATTGAGAAATGTTAGAATAGTAATAGTGGGATCACAGAATATAGATTGTACGGAATGCGGATCCTAGATTTTGTGTTAGTTTGTGAATTCTATTATACTAATACTAGCTGTACCCTGCAAAACCTTCGCATAGAGTTATATCATCTTAATCCGATCCGATTTTTTCATGTTTGTATTTTAAACTGGAATACTGTTGTATTATATCTTTACTTTCGATTTAACGCAGAACCCAAATCGCTATTATATAATTAGATAGTGTTATAGATGTACACAGTCTTCAAAGTCAATAAAAAAAAACGATTTTCCTATTGCCTGGCAGAAATTTTCACTATCAATCTATTATTCAGTTTTTAACATGGTATTAATTTAAATTGACGAAGTTGTTACACAACTCATGATTGTTTCATTACACTATAAGCTGGAAGTCCTTCTTTTTAATATGATATGAATATATGAATATTTAGTAACTAGCATATTGGAAAACAAATGTCAAGGGGGATATTTTTGTAGTCAATGATAGAACACTTTTTAAATAGAAATTTGCTTTCTGTGGTAGGGTGCTCATCACAGGACGCTTCAAAGTTGTTCAAGTTACTTTAATGTTGTTAAGTAAGTCTCGGATTACATTCTGTTTGAAAAAAGAACATTTATAGTACATTTAGAAACAAACCGTACAGAGAAACTCCCCCCACCCCTCATCCGTCAGCAGAGTTTTCGTTAACATCACTTCTTAAACTAAGTATGTCCACCTTTGAATGAAAGTTAGTTCTCATTAAGCTGAACATGTCCACCTTTGAATGAAAGTTAGTTCTCATTAAGCTGAAGATGCCCACCTTTGAATGAAAGTTAGTTCTCATTAAGCTGAAGATGCCCACCTTTCAATGAAAGTTAGTTCTCATTA
Source organism: Bulinus truncatus (assembly GCA_021962125.1). Taxonomy (NCBI): domain Eukaryota; kingdom Metazoa; phylum Mollusca; class Gastropoda; family Planorbidae; genus Bulinus; species Bulinus truncatus. Next base: position 7,419,957 of record JAGDYQ010000034.1, read on the forward strand.
AGCTGAACATGTCCACCTATGAATGTAAGTTAGTTCTCATTAAACTGAAGATGTCCACCTTTGAATGTAAGTTAGTTCTCATTCAACTGAAGATGTCGGTGTCAATTGTTTTGATGGTCCAGTTATCAAACTCAAAGGCACCTGGTTTAATATGCAGTTTAAGTAATACATTATCATAGAGATTTTTATGTTTCATTGCAACCTAATAAAGATTTTTGTAACTCTGCAGGCAGATGATGATATAAATTTATATATTTATTATAAAGTGTTATATTTGTGAACAAAATGAAGCAAATATATCACCTGAGTGATCTTTGCTTTTGTGATCATTTTTTGTAGCCAATAATTCGGTTAAATAAAGTGTCAATTTTACTTTGAACTATTATCTTTTTTTTTCATTTTTTAAAGACATTTACTGTAATCCAACGCAAATCCTGCAAATTCTAGTTTTTTGTCCACAACATGACCTAGATGCTAGGAATCATGATAAAATGTCCTTATAATTGACTTAAATGGGATCAATTTAAAAAAAAAAGAATAAAACTCTCTATGGTTTGAGCTATTGTTGGAAATAAAAAGCTTTGATGAAATTGATGCAAATAACAATTAAGGAGATTATTTGCTAATTAATGTATATAATGATGATAATAAAAAACTTGGAATATTTAAATATCTAGCACTGTGGTCTTACATCAAACAAGCTCGACATCAATAAAAAAAAAACGTAAGCTAGGATTATTTTATTTTATTTGATCCTGCAAATTTTATGCATTTAGAAAGTCTATGGAAAAAAAAGAGGAAAAAAAGTATAAATTAGGAATAATTTTTTTTTTATTTCGTTAGTAATAAAACTGAGTTTCAAATGTCTGAATCTAATACAAGGAGATGAAACGAAATTCGCCGACTTATTAAACGGAGAACATAACGTCGAACATGACACCTCAACAGCAACACAAAGAGTCCAATGGTGCCATTTTATATCTTAGGTAGTATTGGCGTTATACTGTGCCCAAGCCGGGCCACTAGGTCTTTAAGAACACCCCCTCTCCTTCCCCCAAACGGGCTTATTAATTATTTTCTAAAGGGGTGCGAACGTATTTTTAGAGGGCCCCCCCAAAATTGTCATCGACACAACCGACAGAGGGCCCTATAGAGTACTACTCATGCTTCCGGATATGCGTGATGGTTACAACTGATTGACCTCTTTATATCAAACCTGTTCTACCTGCCTTCTAAAACAGACAAAAGTAGTGCCAAGGTACTCACAATATTGAAGAAAGTGCACGTCTATTTACATTAAATCTGTCAATTTCCGTGTAAACAACATTTAAGTCAGTCGGGGTTATTGCGCTTTTCATTATTTACCTCCAGGATAATAGGACTCTGAGAGTTTCAAAAGCTCAACCCCCTTCCGTCTCTGGCCTGATTACAAGATGTACAGTAGCATTTAGTACGTGATACTTTGTGTTGAGCCTTTAATACTCTTGTGACTGAAGGGAGATAACCATTCCTTAACTGTAGAAAAAACTGTGGGGAAAAAAAAGATATTCTTGTGAAACACGGAAATCCATTTTCATCAAATCATCAACATCGTCATTAAAAATAACCCCAAGCCTGCTGCTTACACTAATTTATGCAAAACTCGAAAAATGGAGACAATACGGTACTCTTTGTAATTGAAAAACAATTGCGTCATCAATACTCTCTTGATAAATTTAATTTCTCCTTTACCACTGTCTCTATTTTCAAAACGTGTACATAATTAACGAATACTTTGAATGGCCTACGATTCTTATTTTAAAATTACCGCATTACTTTAAGGAATAAAAATTTCGATAAAATGTTACCATAAACGCTATAATTTTTTCCTGGTAATCTTTTATCATATATTTTTCTTTTTGTATTTTCGATCATCAAACACCGATCGAGTCCCAGGTTCGATCTTCGGTAAAAACCAAGGGAATTTCTCCCATGTCCCGGAAAATGTTTGTCCAAGTCTTTCAAGTCCGCTCAGCTATAAATGTCTGCCTGACAAAAGTTGGGGGAGTAAAGACGGCTGGGCGTTGTGCTAACCTCCCAATCTCTCTATAAGCCTAAGACACAGAAACGATGAATTCTTCGCTTCATCTGCCCCAATGGTCCTTTAGAGCTAAGCGAAACTTTTCTACTTAATACAATAAACTTGTATCCAACGAAACTGTTTATTAGATTAATGAGGTAAACAGAAGTAGTATAATGATATTTGGTTAATTAGATTTAAATTATATTCTGTAACACTGTTATACAATCTTTAATTTTTTTTTAAAAAGTGGCAAATTTGTAACGAAACAAAACGCACGTGTGACTGTTTTTATTTTATTTTGCTAATGAAAAAAATTATTTTGGATAATGCATACTTAATTAGCGGTTTTTTATTTGGCTGTTTTTTTTTTATGTTGTTGTGGCGGTTTTTGTAAAAAAATATTTGGCAACATTTACACTGATGTGGGTGAGTTGGCAGGCCAAACGTAGGAGATATTTGGAGATGTCATATCCACTAACTCTGTTGACACGTTATTTACGTGTCAAGGGAATAAAAAGAAAAACAGAGAATTCCATGTAGCCTTTGCAGTGTCGTAGCGAGCTAAACTCGCGCCCGGGGAACAAAACCTTTTTAGCGCCCCCCCCCCATCCGTAAAACTATATAATATTATATGTAAAATATACCATTTGGCGCCCTTTTGTGAGTAGCGCCCGGGGCATGATGCCCCCTTGCCCACCTCTCGCTACGCCTCTGAGCCTTTGCACACAATCAGCCTGAGTAGAATCAAAGGCTAGTTTAACACATTTAACACTTGACTGTGTTTGAAGTGTTTAAGTACATTCATGGCACTGTACTCGCGCTACATGTATACATTTGAACGATAACAGAAGAATAGACTAATTTTTGGCACTATCATCATTTCAGATAACTAATAAATGACAATAAACAGAAACACAGATACACAAATAGATACATAGACAAACCGACAGACCGATTGCAGAAAGCTATATACATAAGACAGAAAGATATATTTGTAGACAAACTGTAAAGTAGAGAGATATTCCAACTTGAAATCAGTAGTGTTACAAAAATGTTGATTCACACTGATAGATAGAGAGAACTATAATAAATATACAGAAGACAGAGATATAAATGTATCTAGTCATCAAACAGATTGATGAGCAAAAAGACAGATTTTAGGGAAAGGAAAGCATAGACATACATGTAAGATTTTTGTTTTTTTACCTTATCCGTTAGAAAAACATTTAAATGGCTTCTTTAAAAATTCCATGTACAAAAATAACTTTCAATTTTCACTGAACACTTCGATGAAATACTTGAATTTTAATCTCAAACTCACCCAATATATATATATATATATATATATATATATATATATATATATATATATATATATATATATATATATATATGTATATGGTGAGCCGAAAAAAAAGTGAGAAGATCATATAAAATTCGAATTATTGAAAAATATAATGCAATTAATTGTATTGTTTCATGTAATTTAGTTTGCAAAGTATTTAGCCAATCAGAAATCCTGATCAATGTGTCCTCTCTACTTATCAACAACCTTTTCAAAGCGTACAGCTAAACAAACTTTGATATAATTATATTATCGTCTACGCAATGTTCTCATTTTTTTGGCCCACTCTGTATATATATTGTTGAAGCTATTGACGATATGTGGTGCATCTATGTAGTTTACGATGAACGTAGTAAATGTACGGTCTAGAAGCCATTTATTTTTTTATACGTTGTGTTTATTTTTTTGTTATATCTTTCATGCGGTGTTCAGCAACATGAATTGCACTATTCCATGTCTTTTAATAGTCTAACCATAATGACTTGTAATTACAGTTAACGTTCTAAAAGCAATTTTTTTTTAAAGTCATACGATCACTATGTATGGAAACACACACAAATGTAATGCAAAGATTACATACAAGAGAGCTCTGTTAAATCTGTCCATAATGTTTGTAAAGAAGTGGATGTGATGTTGTGCATAACATATTCAGCAGTATTACATAAAAACTCATCCACCGAATACTGTTTTCAGATTTAATCATGCGGGAGATAATCCAATTCATGTTACATATTCATATGAAAGATTTATACACTGGCACGACTCAAGAGCTGAAGTCTATTTTCGTCGTTCACAATGTATGGTACGTCTGAACTGGTTCATACATGGGCATTACATTCCTGTTCCTTGAAAGAGTTGGGTAGTTCAAGACACGTTGAATACAGACATGGTCATGTAAAACATTGACATAAATCTTAGATTAGATTGAGTACTGGACTGGGGCCAATCAATCAGGCCCGTAGCGTGCGGGGTAGGGGCCAGGGGGCCGGGGCCCCCCTTGCGTTTTGTCTGCCCCCCTCTGCTTATTTGCTCTACTTAGTAAAATGTATTACCTGCCCCCCCTGCTATTGACTGGCCCCTGCTGTAGAATGCCTGGCCCCTGCTGTAGAATTTTCACGCTACGGGGCTGGAATCAATTTTTTATTAGCCATAATAACAAATGAGGTGAAATACCCATGTACTTGATTCACTAACATAATTTGGCAGCTGAATGCTGTATTCACCCCCCCCCCGTTTATATAATGTAAGCATTGAATGTCACATATTTGATAGCACCAGCCCTACCTCCCTCCCCCCCACCCCCCTGACGCCCGCCACCCTAGCCATCCCATACGTGATAACCAAGGCCCTGGAAAATATGTCAGAATAACTCATCATCTCAGTAGCCAACGTTTCAACAATATAGTTCTTCCAGCTAGGTATCACGCAATGTCAAGGTCGTAATGAATGAAGAAGACTAATGGCTAAAGGTAAGGAATGTGAACACCTGAAACAAAAAAAAAATAATAATAAAGATAGTTTTTAAAAAAAAGTTCAGTTCAAGAGAATTAAGCAGAAACTGGGATTCAGCAAAGTGAATTTTTAACGTCAAGAACTGATGACGTCAAAGTGTTGAAAAAAACTTTGATAATTACGGGGTGGGTTCGGCTTTAATTAAGCTTCAAACTTAAACATAAAAAAAACGTTACATATGGAAGCAAAGTTTGTGTTCTACATTCTTTTCGAAAGTTATTCAGAATAAACAATTTTCACGTCCACTATTAATATCTCAGCTTTGTATGACTATAGGGACCTTTCACAGATTGTATAACGCTGGAGGAGGGGGGGGGGGGTTGGACTTGGGAGGAGGAGAAGGTTTGTCCGGTTATGTTTTAATCTGTTATATTGAAAATGGTTGTAGCGAAATTCGGAATTATTACGCGAAAAATATAAAATTATTTTTTTCTAATCAAATGACATTTTAAATTTTATTTTATACTCTGGAAATGGTCTAAATTTGATTTTTACTTTTGTAGGTTTTTGTATGTTCTCAGTTAAAATTACCTCACAATATATTTTTTTAAATATTTTTTAAAATAAAAAATAGAATTATAGATGGGAAAAAAACATTCTATTTATGTTACTATCTACTGGCTACTATCTTACACACCACTACCTTAAAGTGACCATGGCTACTATCTTACACACCACTACCTTAAAGCGACCCTGGCTACTATCTTACGCACCACTACCTTAAAGTGACCCTGGCTACTATCTTACGCACCACTGCCTTAAAGTGACCCTGGCTACTATCTTACGCACCACTACCTTAAAGCGACCCTGGCTTCTATCTTACGCACCACTACCTTAAAGCGACCCTGGCTTCTATCTTACGCACCACTACCTTAAAGCGACCCTGGCTTCTATCTTACGCACTACTACCTTAAAGCGACCCTGGCTACTATCTTACACACCACTACCTTAAAGCGACCCTGGCTACTATCTTACACACCACTACCTTAAATTGACCCTGGCTACTATCTTACACACCACTACCTTAAATTGACCCTGGCTACTATCTTACACACCACTACCTTAAAGTGACCCTGGCTTCTATCTTACACATAACTTCTTAATCATATTTTATGTTAGCGAACTTTCTGTCTTCACCAAAGGTATAATTAACTTCTTTAAATCTCACAGCCTTTAAACATTATCGCAGGTGTGAAATTTAAAGAAGTTAAAAAAGTTATATTTCTGGTGCGATTGTAATGAGTGTTTCTATCTAAACAATTCGCGCACACATTACAAGAGAGTGCACAAACGTTTAATTAATGCTGCGCACTAAAATTTAATTTTACTTCTATTGCTGTCAAAACCTTTCGTCGCAACATTGGTAAAATTAGATTTTAAAATGTGTTGTTATTGGACAAGAACATTTATGTGTGTTTGTAAGTTTTGATGCCATGCTGGGGACCTAATGTTGTCATCTATTTATGAAAGGTGGAGAAAAACTTGTCATTCAGGGGACATGTATAGTTTTAATTATGCTCTATTTGGGAAATACAGAAACATATCATAAATGCATATGTACAGGTGAAAACATACAAATTATCCATGACAAAACCTCTTCATAGGTATAGATTACGATCGTTTTCTAAGGGTATTACTGTATTCAGAGAATCGAATTATATGTATTTATTTGTTAACGAAAACCTACTGATGTGGATGTAATTACTGCATCTGGCTATCTCACATTTCCCAATTATTAAATTTTAACCTACACTGTACAGGTTTTCTAGCAGGTATTTTTCTTTCTTTTTGTTTTAACTCATTTTCCCCAAATGTTATTCTCCCTTGATATTTAAAATACTTCGTAAAGACATGAGGGGAAAAAAAGTTTTCCTAAATAGATTAAGAATGTCTTGGCAGTTTTATGTTTCTTACAAATGATTGTTTTTAGAGCATTTTCGAAAAAAAATGCTCTATTGTCCCCGTTTTGTCTGTCTGTCCGTCTGTCCGTCATCACCCTAGATCTCAACAACCATAAGTCCTAGACCCATGATGTATGTATCATTTTGTAGGTCTTGGCCTGCCAAGAAATGACTTTTTTCCATTTCGCGATCTGACCTCTCAGGGCCGTAAAAGGGGGCTTAGTACCGTTTTTTGCTATGTAAGCTATATTAATAAAGAGCGCCTATAACTCAACAACCATAAGTCCTAGACCCATGATGTATATATCATTTTGTAGGTCTTGGCCTGCCAAGTGTACATCAAAAGTCCATTTCGCGATAGGACCTCTGAGGGCCGGGCTTCATGGCTCCTAAGGGGCTTATATATTATATATACACCTAGTACGTTCAATAACCCATTCATTTGGTGCGAAATACTGCAGCACGTAGTTTCACCAAGATTTATTAAGAAACTCATCAAATGAAATAGTAAGCTTGTGTTCTGAGTTTAATTGAAAGTATCAGAGCTATGCAACAATTGACGGAGTTTTCGGACGATTAAATGACTATAATTTCGAATGTTTTCAATTATGAGTCCTATTTCAGTAACCACAAACCACTTGTAGTTAGATTTAAGAGAAAATAATTTTTTTTTCAAATATAAAAGAAACGTCTTTATAATATTTTTTTACAGATATATGCATTACACTATTGAATTTATAAACATTTCCAAAATTTACAAATATTTACTGAAAGTAACATACGTACTGATACATAACAAGAAAATGCGCTAACACGTCCTATGTCCAGAATGGAACAGGCTTAATTGCTTGTTATTTACTGTATCACGTACGTTGAGATCGATTATATCTGCGTTAGGCTAGGACAGTGGAGGATAGAGCAGAAAAAAAATTAAAACACCATAGATTGGGTCTTTTGTTATGACTTCAATTTACACCAAAGATTGGGTCTTTTATTATGACATCAATTTACACCATAGATTGGGTCTTTTATTATGACTTCAATTTACACCATAGATTGGGTCTTTTATTATGACTTCAATTTACACCATAGATTGGGTCTTTTATAATGACTTCAATTTACACCATAGATTGGGTCTTTTATTATGACTTCAATATACACCATAGATTGGGTCTTTTATTATGACTTCAATTTACATCATAGATTGGGTCTTTTATTATGACTTCAATTTACACCATAGATTGGGTCTTTTATTATGACTTCAATTTAGACCATAGATTGTGTCTTTCATTAAGACTTCAATTTCCACCAAAGATTGGGTTAAGATGATACCTAAAGTTTATATGATTGTGCGATGATATAATAATATACACTGTACACTGTATGATTGTGCTTTAGCACTTTGAGTGAACGTTGTAAGCAAGATTTAACAGAAAAAAAATCGTAAGTTAAGATTACATTAAATCTTTGAGAAATCTAGGCTAGCCAAATACACTGTTAGCATCCTAGCTGAAAATGATTTAATTAGGTTAATACAAAGTAAATATACATTGTTCACATGGTTGCCTACTGCCCTAGAGCCCTACCTTGTCTACTTCTGACATGGATCAATTACTTTCAGGTTCCGGCACTGCTGCTGATTACTTAAATGATCGAAAAAGAGATACTTGCATTGATTACAGCAGTGGTTCTCAGAGTACATAATTACAACAATATTAAATCAAAAGTATTTTATCTGCAATGTGAAAGTAGATAATATTTAGCCCAATATAAAACCAATGGCTCCTTTTATTTACTCTTTCTTTTTAGTATATTTTATAACCAGGTGTGTCTTGGAAAAAAAATACAATTTTTTCAGGTTGGTCCCTTCAACAAAAGAGTGGGTCGATTCAACAAAATAGTGGGCCGATTCAACAAAATAGTGGGTCGATTCAACAAAATAGTGGGTCGATTCAACAAAATAGTGGGTCGATTCAACAAAATATTGGGTCACGAAGTCGTGAATGAAGGAGAACTATCTGATAATAGTATCCTTTGATTGCCGGCGTTAGATAAAGTTTTGCAAACATTCAATTTTAAAATCTCGATAAATACATTTCCAATATTGAGTTCCATCTTTTCTTTCTCAATGTCTTTTATATGTCGTTTTTGTTTAACATATTATCTATCACAGAATATACACAGAAATATTCTATGACCCACCATATTGGAGTGGCTTTATTATTATTATTATTGTCAACTAGCTGTACCCTGCAAAACCTTCGCTTAGAGTTATATCCCCTTATGCTTGATCGGTAGGCTAGGTTATTTTTTGGATTCGGGCAGATCCGATTGTTTTTTCATGGTTGTATTCCAAACTGGAATACTGTTGTATGCATTCTTTACTTTCGATTTAACGCACACTGGAAATGAGTATTATTATATATGATTCTAAATAGAAATGGTGATGCTATAACGATCTCCACTGCCAGTATTCTCAAAATGACTAGTTAAAATGTCATCTTAGAAAATATGACATACTGAACATGTCTAATAGGTCGTGCGGTGGAGCGCTCGATTCTAGTTCGATCGCCTGTGACGACCGATAGATATTTCATGTCATGGTGAAAAATCCCTCTATATCTCCCTTGTTGCCTCCATGGCCATTGCACTATGGTGGGGGGGGGGGTGAAATAAGGGCACCATAAAAACTATCCCATTAGTGGTTATATAGGATCTAAGAGATCTCATCACATCCTTACAGGGACTTCACACAAAGGTCTAATTAGTAGGTTACTTATAATTTATAATATACAAAAATTAAAAAGTGTATATAAAGGTTTTATCTCAATAAAATGTTTAATATGAGAATAATCTTTAAAAACTACACGCAAACCGGCAGCAAGACCAGAAGCATATAAGTTAGCAATGTAATATTTACAACTGGCTGATTTTTTACAAACAGTATGAATTTAGATTAATAAAAAATTACCATCGGGAAATGACGTCATAGAAGATATCCCAAAGTGCAGAATTTTTTTTTTATTTATAGCGACGGCGTTCCATTCTGCCACATGCGCAGCCGACTTCCGTGAAATGACGTCATAGAGGATTTTTATTTATAGCGACTTTATTTATAGCGACCGCTTTCCCATTGTGCACAACAAGATTATTAGTAGGATCAGAGAGTGTGAGCTTTCACCATGAGATCGCAGCAATACAATGAAGTTATTCTTTATACAGTATACTTGAGTTATGAAGTCGTCAATGAAATTAATAGCTAAATTTTGCAATGAAATTTTGTGTGGCGTCCCATCATGCATGCTCTTACTTTGCATAAGGGTTAATCACGCACTGCCTCCAACCCAAAGAAATCCCGCGTTTCATCCCTATTCATAGAACTAAAGAACTTATATAGAAAGTTTCAGAACTGGATAGGAACTGGAAGATTCATTTCAAGAGATCGATTTGGTTATCGAAAAAAAAAATCCGCACAATGTTTCGATTACTGATTCCAATTTATCTTCCCCCCACTGACATTTAGCTAATTCGTTATTGTGAAACTTGTTCTCAAGAGAGGAGTCTCAAGGGTGAAGAGAGGTAATTAACTCTAAACATCAAGGGGGGAGGGGGGTCAGTACTCTGTTTGTCTACTTCCATAACCACGCATTCATCAATTACTTCGGCTCCTTCCCCCCCCCCCCCCAAATTATTATTATTATTTGCCAAGTGAGTAAAAAAAACAAAATTGTGTATTTTTTTCTGCGGCAACACTATGCTTAAATAATGGTATTAAAGATGAGTCAAGCGACGGTCAATATAGTGACTAGACTGACCCAGACCGCAAGTGTCCGATACAGAAAAACCACTTTGTAGATTTATAGTAGTATTTATACAGAATGACCACTCTCTGGATTTTTATGTATACTTATTGCATCCGGCTAGCCTTCCTCCGAGAAGTTCTAAATCAATTATTTAATATAGAATTCTGGTCACGTGGGCCGGTGATGACCCACCCCACCCCCCTCTCCCTAACAAAGCGCACATAGGTCATTGTGATATTGATTGGGCAGGGCTGTCTTGTAGATGAAGTTGTCTTGCCCCTTGCATGGATCGTTGGACATTAATTCATAGAGAAAGTTTCGAGTCAACATAGATTTGAAGGAAAGAAAGGGGGCGGGGGGAAAGAGGAAAAGAGAATCGGGGCCGAATCACCCATTGGAGAAATAGGACTCTGGTCTTAGGCCCGAAAAGACTCGGCCTTCTTTTATCAGAACTAAAAGATTTTGTAATTTGTCAACGCTAATCTCTTACAACATAAACTGCAATAAATCGGAACAATTGATTCTATCATCTGAAATTAGAACAAAGCCCACTGTTTGAATTGTGGCATAGGCCCAATGTTTGAATTGTGGCATATGCCCACTGTTTGAATTGTGGCGTTGCCCACCTTTTGAAATTGGGCGTAGGCCCAATGTATGAAAAGTGACGTAGGTCCACTGTTTGAAATGTGAAATTGGTCCACTGTTTGATTTGTGACAAAGACCCTCTGTTTGAAATGTGACAGGGCATAAAAGATTTAAAAGATGGAACGTTTTGTCACTTTGTTGACAAAATTATTTCCCTTTTTTTTTGGCTCCCAGTAACCTTATTGCAGCGCTGAAGAGAATCATTAATTAGTGAACTCTGCTTTTACAGTATCACAAAGATATATGAAAGTGAAACAGAGATTGTATTTGGGTGACACGCATACAGAGATTGTATTTGGGTGACACGCATAAACACTTATTCATACCAAAGAAAAATAAAAATGATTTGTTGGTGTTTTTTATTCATTTTTAAACCTCAAGATTAAATTATTGTTTAAGCATATAGTTAATGATAAATTTTTGTTTGGCCTATATGTGTATATATGTATTATGTATGCATAATTAGGTGCAAATAACCGTACATTTTCCAGGGAGATACATTTAAGAGTATGAATGTATGTGTGTACTTTTGAAAAGATAACTCTCTGATGATACGGAGATGAACTATAAGATCCAAGGTTATTTTAAAACTCTGGAGCTCGAGTGCGCCAATGATAGCACCAGACTTAGTGTCAAGGATGTTATGATTCACTGCGTATGGCTGATATCTACTGGGATGATATTTTTTTAAAAAACAAAGTCACCTAAAACAAAATTATCAAAATAAACAAAAAGTAAACAAATTATTCTAAATAAAAAAGAAAGTAAGCAATAGGAAAAGAAGCGACAATTCTAATTAAAACTAACTTATGTTCATTCATTATTTCAAAAGGAGTAAATAAGAAGCTGGTTTATGCTGTCATATACTAGTAGTAGGGTGTGGATAAATTGATGGTTATGTTTTTGTCAGTCAACAAATTATTAACAGACGGAAAGTATTAGCGAAATCCAACCTTTAAGTTTTAGGAAATGTCGGGACAAGTGATGCGAAAACGGGTATGCATGCAGAGTGAACTAGCGGGTGTGCGCACACACACACTCAGCTCAACGAGAGTACGCACACACACAGCTCAACGAGAGTGCGCACACACAGCTCAACGAGAATGCGCGCACACACACAACTCAACGAGAATGCGCACACACACAGCTCAACGAGAATGCGCACACACACAGCTCAACGAGAGTGCGCACACACACATTACAACAGAGCACGCAAATGTTTATTTTAGTCGCTTATTAACCCATGTTGCGCAAAAAATTGTAGGTTTTCTTCCAAAGTTACCTATAGCCTATGTCTTTTACCTCATATATTCTTGAGAAGATGAGAGAGAACATTGTACGTTTACAGGCTATAATTGAACGTACATAAAACATTGTATGTCTTAGGAAATAAAAAGAGCCTTGTACGGCTCCAGACTATACTGGTAGTTATAGGGAACATATTACGTTTCCAGGCTTAACTGGTGGGTATAGTGGAACATTGTCAGGCTATACTGGACGTTTCCAGGCTATACTGGTAGGTATAGGGGAACATTGTTTATTTCCAGGCTATACTGGTAGATATATGGGAACATTGTACGTTTCCAGGCTATACTTGCAGGTATAGGGAACATCTTACGGTTCCACAGATATATTTATTCCCATTTCCAAAGCCACTAAATTAGTAATACTAAACTATCTCTCCAGTACAGTACTGCCACATTTGTAATGCCCCCCCCCCTCCTACAGCATTGCTCGTAGTCTGAGTTACTCAAAATCTGAAGCTTTGTATTGAAAATAAATGCTGAAAATATCATTGGAAGTTAATTGCATATCAGAATTCAGAGCTTAGTTTACAGTTTAATTCATTTCGTTATACGTAAAAGTTTACACAATTATAGAACGCAAATAAATGTTTTTTTTTTAAAATGTCACCACTACTTTTCGTTATAACGTTACGAAACAAAATTCCGGACCCCTGCCTGTGTCACTCCCCTTTTTCATTCAATCATTTATATTATATTTATATTATCTTTTCCTTCTCCAAAGAAAAAAAATCTGAGATATTTGTATATTTTTTATTGTTTAAATGCCATAAATAACTTTACCCCCACCCTCCATGTAAAACGAAAAATAACAAAAAATTAACACTTTTCCCTAACCCTACCCTTAACCCATTATTATACCCTTACGTAACGTTGAATTGTCCACAAGTATTTATTTGTTTCATGAGATAATACAAACATTGTGTTTCACAATTCAAATGTTATATTTGAGCAGTCTGCTTGACGACATCTTAATACTCCGTTGTTTTGTTTATTGATTTTTGATTTTTTTCTCTAGGAACTACACTTATGCAAATAATTTTATTTATTTATTTATTTGTCTACCCAGCTATTGACTCAGACCAAAGTCTAGACAACATTCGTACATCAACAATCGTCCAGATAACCTAATAAATAGTCCCCCCCCCCTTTTTTTGGCTCGCTCTATGAAGAGTTAAATGCCCCTTAGTTCGTTTTATGCTAACAAATGTCTGAGGGAAAGACTTTTTGTGTCGTTATGTCACAAACATGAAATGGCCGGTATTTGTGGCGAAAAACAAATTATTTCTTATACAATCCAGAGAAGATTAAAATCTGATTCGTGTAACTAACCCAATTCAAAGCTCTTTTTTCCCCCTTCTTTTTCAATGTGTAGTGTTTCCGATTGGCTGACTGAATAAAAAAGAAAACTGGTCTGAATGGGTAACGATTTGGAGAGTTCAATTTTTTTTTTTGTAGGTCTTTTAATCGCGTCATCTTTTATGTGAGCTATTCAGCCATCTTTAAAATCAATAAAAAGGACAGTAAGTCTTCAGTGGTGAATAGCACGATGTAGGATAAGATGAAGGATCGTCTTTCCTTGCATATAAAAAAAATAAGATTTTTGGCATCGGAAACTTCACAACGTTTGATTTGTATCATACATGTAGTGAACGGTAGACTTGGGAAATTGTAGAAATAGATACGTCACGACGTTTGATTTGTATCATAGATGTAGTGAACGGTAGACTAAGGAAATTGTAGAAATAGATACGTCACGGCGTTTGATTTGTATCATACATGTAGTGAACGGTAGACTAGTGAAATTGTAGAAATAGATACGTTTGATGTGTATCATACATGTAGTGAACGGTAGACTAAGGAAATTGTAGAAATAGATACGTCACGGCGTTTGATTGTATCATACATGTAGTGAACGGTAGACTAGGGAAATTGTAGAAATAGATACGTCACGACGTTTGATGTGTATTGTACATGTAGGGAACGGTAGACTAAGGAAATTGTAGAAAAAGATACGTCACGGCGTTTGATTTGTATCATACATGTAGTGAACGGTAGACTAGGGAAATTGTAGAAATAGATACGTCACGACGTTTGATTTGTATCATACATGTAGTGAACGGTAGACTAGTGAAATTGTAGAAATAGATACGTTTGATGTGTATCATAGATGTAGTGAACGGTAGACTAGTGAAATTGTAGAAATAGATACGTTTGATGTGTATCATACATGTAGTGAACGGTAGACTAGTGAAATTGTAGAAATAGATACGTTTGATGTGTATCATACATGTAGTGAACGGTAGACTAGTGAAATTGTAGAAATAGATACGTTTGATGTTTATCATACATGTAGGGAACGGTAGACTAGTGAAATTGTAGAAATAGATACGTTTAATTTGTATCATACATTTAGGGAACGGTAGACTAGGGAAATTGTAGAAATAGATACGTTTTTTTTTTTCAGCTAACTAAATTGAGTTTTGAAAATAGTAAAATTAAAGACGCTAACAGTTTACTAAGCAAAATCTAGACTAGGGGTTGGCAATCTTTTTGATTCGCGAGCACAGTGGATTCTAAAATTAGAAAGTAGGGTCGAAACAAGAGAAGTATCGGAAGAGCAAAAATTTTAAAGATGTGTTGAACCGAGTGCAGATGAGTTGGACCGAGTGCAGATGAGTTGGACCAAGTGCAGATGAGTTGGACCAAGTGCAGATGAGTTGGACCAAGTGCAGATGAATTAGACCAAGCAAGTGTAGATGAGTTGGACCAAGTGCAGATGAGTTGGACCGAGTGCAGATGAGTTGGACCAAGTGCAGATGAGTTGGACCAAGTGCAGATGAGTTGGACCGGGTGCAGATGAGTTGGACCGATCACATATGAGTTGGACCAAGTGCAGATGAATTGGACCAAGTGTAGATGAGTTGGACCAAGTGCAGATGAATTGGACCTAGTGCAGATGAGTTGGACCGAATGCAGATGAGTTGGACCAAGTGCAGATGAGTTGGACCGAATGCAGATGAGTTGGACCGAGTGCTGATGAGTTGGAACAAGTGCAGATGAGTTGGACCAAGTGCAGATAAGTGACGTGTTTTAATGAACCTATACAAACTAAATGATTTAAAAGTATTGAACTACCCAACGAGTCATACTTGGCCCGCGGACCTTAGTTTGCCTACTCATGCATACATTTGTTTAGGTAAAATAGTTAACGAAACAATATTTACTCTAAATTCTTACACATTCTCAACATTGCTCCTTTTGGTGTGGACTATTGTAGAGCGCTTGACTGTCGACTTGGGAATCACGAGTTCGTTCTACAGTGGGAATCAATGGAAATTTTTCCATGTGAAATTCGGTGTAAAAGTCCTCCAATATGAATGGGTACCTGACATTTGTCAGGTAATAATTTACCGTGATTATTTAAATTCTACACCTATACTGAACCGACGGCCTATTAAGCTTAGGGGAACATTGTTCCCTAAAGTATAAATTTAACCGTTTTCGTCGAGAGAGTTCATTATATATATATATATATATATTTTTTTTTTACTTTTTTTCTTCTATTGCTAAACGTTTACGTCAGGCGTTATATTTGTTTTAAAAAGAAAAAGAAAAATAAACATCCAATCCAATTTAACACTGCGAGCATTAAAATAAAAACAGATAAAAATCATAAAGCTATCCTCTAACCAAAGCGAATTTCGCGTATCTAGGTAGCTCGCGAAATTCGCCCCTCTTTCGCGGCAATGTATTTATATGGAGATGGTCAAACCGCGTAGAATTTCCGCGGCGGTGCAGAGAAATTTTGCGGCATCGCTTCAATCAGAGTTTTTTCGCGTTTCGCGAGTGTAAACAATCCAAAATGGCTGCCTAGAAACATCGACTCAAATGAAAATCATGGTTAAAATTGAAATAAATGTCTTAAAATTAACAAATAAGACTTACATTTATATATAGCAACTTGAATTATATCAGATTATACCAAAAAGTAAGTGTTTTTTTCACTTCTTACTTGTAAAATACCATAACTGTAGAAAATATATCATAAGAAGAAAATGTCTGCCGACGTCTTCAAATAAACAAAAAGAAAATTTAAAAAATCATTATATCCGGTCGGCTGACGCCTACGTTCGCTTCGCTTAGGTGTAGCAAGAGTTTTTCGCGCTTTGAAAAATCTCACGTGAGAAATAGCACAGCGGAACGCTTCGCTTTGATTTGAGGATAGCTTAAGTATATTCATATTTTTATTTACAAATCACTTTAAATAGATTTTAAACCATTTGATGTAGAGGCTTCTTACTGGAAAAACGTATCGGACTTTGACGGATGGAAGAGAAACAAACATGTCGAATGCTACAACAGAGATATTGACAGCATGCTAAAAAAAATCCATAGATAGATAGACATATAGTCAGGGATATAGTTAAATAGGTAAATAGAGAGACTGACAGACCAACAGACAGACAGAAGGGTAGACAAACAGAAACACAGATTTATTAACAGAATGATTGATCTGTCGGTCAGCTTTATTTGTTGATTTATTTTCTTGATTTATTTTGTTGATTAATGTATTTGTTTATCGGATAATTAGTTGATAGGTGTACTTGTTGATTGATTGGTGGGTTGGTTGATCAATTCATTCATTGTATCATTGATTGATTGATAAGTAGGAAGGTACGTAGGTATGATAGGTAGATGAGTATGTAGGCAGTTTCCCGTAGTGTCAGTCCAGGTGGCGACTGCACTAGAAGGCACGCACCCCACTACCCACTATCTTATCATGCCCCTGGCAAGTACTGTGACCCCCATGGGGCAAAGAACCTAAAGCTCGATTTAAAAATCATCGCAGTAATGAACAGCATCGGCTTATCTTACCCATGAGAGATTTACCAGAGGTGTGAATCTGTGCCTTCAATAACATAATATGGGTATGATCCACGTATGAATCTAGGTGTATTTGTGTGATGAACAGGGCCTCATACTATCCTAGCATCTCCGTAGTACAGTGTCTAAATAAAAAAACAGTATACAATGTGTGAAAATTATCCCATCAACAGATAAATAAAAAATAACTTGTTTAAATGTCATACTGTACTTTCAAAAATAGGACACTATGGTTGAATATTCAATCAAAACATCGTTATGACACAGTTCAGAAATTTTTATTTTTTTTTAAAAAAAGCACAAAATAATTTTCAACTACTGTGTTTATTGAATTCATACATTAAAACAACTTTCAATTACTATACTAGCTCAACATAACTATAACATTGTGTCGAAATATTATGCATTCAAAGCAGGACTCTAATATGGTCTGAATATCGTATAATGTTCCTTCATAACCATAACAGTGTGTCTGTCTAACAGTGCATACACATACACATATAGATATTGACATATAAATATATACATATACATACATTTCTGATAGGTATGTAAATTAGGTAACATCCTATTCCCCCCCCCCCACCCAATCAAAGGGGTCTTTTTAATATAAAATAAATTTGATAAAATACTCCCTTTCACACAATTATCTCTAAATAAAAGCAACAACATAAGAACTGCTCTGCAATCAAAAACATAACCATAATGTCAGAATGCTATATAATATCGTAACCAAGATACACGACGCACCGTACCGTGTTAACTTGTATCAAAATGCTTGCAGTTCTCTATATTTCTAGATTCATAGATTGTAAGGGTAAGAATGACGAGAGCAAATATCAGCACCAAATATAGATGACAAATAATCAATCTAATATCTAACGTGATGTATTTACATCATTGTCTGGTCTTATGATGAAATACGTCGTCTTTTTTACCCAAGCAAATTGGCTGAATTGTTTTTTATTCCCTAGCCAAGCTAATGAGAAGATTCTTTTGACGTATTTACACTTATAGTTTCTAGAATGTTAACACTTATATAAATTTAGGACTTTGTAGTTTCGAGAATGTTAATACTTGTATTTACACTTATAATTACTAAAATGTTAACACTTAAATGTAGCACATTGAAGTTTCTAGAATGTTAAAACTTATATTTAACACTTATATTTTCTAGAATGTTACCACTGATAGTGTCCATAGAGTAAATACTTATATTTAACATTTATAGTTTTCAGAATGTTAATACTTATATTTAACATTTATATCTTGTAAAATGTTAAAACTTATAGTTTCTAAAATGTTAACATTTATACTTAACATTCACGGTTTCACAAAAATATTTAGTGTGTATTTATATAATATTATGTATAGCCTTTTTTTTAAATGATGTAAGCATATACAAATGTATAATGCTGACATGATTAAATCTGTAGTGGATGAATATTTTGTTTACATTCATTCTTTAAAACTATTTAGTTTTACAGCTGTATACTAGCTTTGTAACATTAACATGAAAGTTGTTCTTTGTTTTACATGTTTACATCAAAAGTTGACAATTTTCAGACGGTGAACATTTACAGTTGTCAGAATACTGACATTTACATTTATATAAAAGTAAACAGCACTCTTTATGCAGATCTCAGAATTCTCTGATGTATTTTGAACAGACCTCCATTAATCTGTTACCTTGAAAAAAAAAGATTTTCAAAATGACTTGAACTAATTAAAGAAACTAAATAATTTTCTTTTTCAGAGTCTTTATTTTTTGTTTTTTTTTTTAATTTATTTAATTCAATTTTCCGACATTTGCAGATTACATTTTAAGTCATGTTTCATGATTTTACCTTTTTATCAATGGATGTTTCCCATGGTAAACATCTGTTATTTTTCATTTACATTTTTGTATTTCTGCCACTCAAATTATTTTTCTTTATTAACGAGCTATCTGTGGAAAATTTCCTTTTTTTAATTTTTGTTATTATAATTGCTCATCTTATGTTCTAGATTTAGTTTCAAATTTATTTATCTTTTAGATTAAGCATACAATAATCTAGTGATAAACCAAATCCATACGTATTTTGAATTTTTTTTTTTTATATATTTTTCTTTTCACAGATTTTTTTATTTAGTTTATTACTTTTACAATAACAACGATTTTTCGCTCACTTAGTCGAGCAGTTGTATATAAAGTTGTCTTTATTTTCCAACTCAGCGAATTTACAACTGATGTATTTATCTTTTCCATGCGTTACTTTTCACTTCATCACCTCGAGCTTTGGCCAGTCGCCAATGTGAAGTGTGCCGCTTATTTGGGACAAATCTCAAAGAAACCAAACCAAGAAGCCAATAGTTAATGTGTATGTTTAATTGGGACAGCCGCTTAATCGGGACAAAAAGCCTCGGTCCCGATGTGTCCCAATTAAGCGGAATCGACTGTATGTATATATATATATATATATATATATATATATATATATATATATATATTTCTCTTTTTTTGTTGCAGCATACAGTACTACTATGAAGCAAAACTTTTATTTGCTTTAGTAATATTCGCATGGGCTGCATCTAGTTTTATGATATTTTATATGATTTTTATCTACCATAACTAAATGTTCACACTCTTCATAATTTTTCTCACCAATAACTGCGCACCGGAGTTTTCAGTATATACCACTTTATCCCCTATGGTAGTTAACTGCAGGTGGCGCAACCCTTTGCTATTTTTATATCTTGTAATCAGTTTTCGTATCTATTCAAAACGCAATCACATTCAACTGGTAGAACTTTGAAAACAGCTTGAACTCGCTCACATTAAGATTAGAACAAACACTCAAAAGTTCGCATCACGTGATATGAAAAGCAATTATTAAGTCAATAACAAATTATTTACTTGCTTGTTGGATATGTAGAAGAAACTGATTTGATTTTATTTATTTATGTATTTATTCACTGCACTTTATCACAGTAGAGCAACTTAATAAAATCACATTTTTTTGTAATAAAAGTTTTAGGCGGGAAATAAATAACTAGTATAAAGATAGTTTACACAATACATCAGTGGCGTAGTGGGGTGGGGGGAATGGGGGGCATCATGCCCCGGGCGCTACTCGCAAAGAGGCGCAAAATGGTATATTTTACATATAATATTATATGGTTTTTGAATGGGGGGGGCGCTAAAAAGGTATTGTGCCCCGGGCGCGAGTTAAGCTCACTACGCCACTGCAATGCATCTACTTAAATGTTTTCCACATATAATGTTACAGACTCTGTTGTTGTTTATTTAAGTCTTGTATTGGTCATAAATAAACGAGTCGGAAAACTAACGTATGATATTATATTTTTTTTTGCCCCATAATATTCTCATATGTAGCTATATGGCCTTAGACACACTGGTCCCCCACCTCCACCGGTGCCCACAGATCTGTTGAATCGGCCCCTGGGTCTTATGTTCATTGTGTACCTATCCTAGACTTAAATGGCACAGCTTTTAGAGTACGTCGTATAGTGAAGAATATCTCTCACTGTGTAATA
Source organism: Bulinus truncatus (assembly GCA_021962125.1). Taxonomy (NCBI): domain Eukaryota; kingdom Metazoa; phylum Mollusca; class Gastropoda; family Planorbidae; genus Bulinus; species Bulinus truncatus. The sequence goes on from JAGDYQ010000034.1 coordinate 7,440,953, forward strand.
CCTCTATATAACAGCTGTTTATCTGTTATTGTTTTATTTATTTATTTTAAAAAGCAAAGTTTTAAAAGTCTCTACTATCTAGCCTACTTAGCTTTTTGTTTTTCAAATAAGAAATAATCTTTGTTAAACAAATAGTCAAAAAATAAAAAGTACGTCAACTTAAGCATCAATTTATGTATTTATTATAAACATTCCTGTTGGTGAAGATTTTGACAACCTAGAGTATGGCTTCGTATTTTAAGGCTAAAAAAAATATAATTTATCGCACATATAACACCTGTTAGCCAGACGTGCTTGTTAGTGCGTGTGAGTGTTTGTTTAATTGTGTGTGTATGCGTGTTTTTTTAATTGTGTGTGTATGCGTGTTTGTTTAATTGTGTAAATGCGTGTTTTTGGCTTCAAGTTGTTGTTGTTTTTTTTTTTTCTGCCCTGACGTTTGTTTTTATAATCACAAGTGAAAAGATAGAGTTATTTCTCCTGAGAAGACTTGAGAGACAATTGTATGAATTTCTGTAAATTTTGCTTGCAGTTACTGATTGCGATTGAATTTTTTCAAACGGTTCCTATTAGAATTTTAAAAATGTCAAATTTTATTTGACAATACAACATGCAGTACAACATGCAGTACAACATGCAGTATATGAAGTAAAAAATAAATTTAAAAAATTGTAATTTATGCATGAAGAAAAAAAGCAGCACACTATAGGCAGGCAGTGGCGTCGTCTGCGGGTATGGGGCGATGGAGGAGAGGGGGCGATCAAGAAAAAAATCTCCAAAAAATCCGCCAGATAAATCAAATTGAACAAAAACAATTCAAAATTACTTCCCTTTTTAAATAGCATCATTTTTCGTATGTACTGCCAGGACAAATAAAAAGCTAAACCGTACTAATTGGTGGCGGGGACTTGCGAATGCGCCAAACTTTCCTCCTGAACACCCTAAGCCTTAACCAAACTGACACCCCCTGCAGACAACCTGTCTGGACGCATTGACCTGTTGGCGCGACATACGAGTGTAGATCATTTATCCTGATTGGTCAACTATATTTAATTATTTTTTATTCTCAGCTATAGGTCCATTAAACACACTGGTTTGACCTACCGTTGACCCATGAATCTGTTGACCGGGCACTTGGTCGTATGGACCTAGTCTAGACTAAAAGTGGTACAACTGTTCGAGTATGTTGTAAAATTTTGCCAAGAAAGTCTCTCACTACTCTTTTCTGTATATGAAACCATCTAGTGACCTACTGTCTCAAGTTACCAGACTTAGTGTTTCAAGTTACCACCTAGTGGCATAACGTCTCAAGTTATCATCTAGTGTCTCAAAATAGCTTCTAATGACCTAGTGTCTCAAATTACCACCTAGTGTCTCAAGTTACCACCTAGTATCTCATGTTACCATCTAGTTACCTAGTGTCTCAAGTTACCATCTAATTACCCAGTGTCAAAATACCTTCTAATGACCTAGTGTCTCAAGTTACCACCCAGTGTCTCAAGTTACCATCTAATGACCTAGTGTCTCAAGTTACCACCTAGTGTCTCAAGTTACCATCCAGTGACCTAGTGTCTCAAGTTACCATCTAATGACCTAGTGTCTCAAGTTACCACCTAGTGTCATAACAATTTTACTTTTAAACATTTTTACTTTTAATTTTCTGTATAAGATATAAATTCAACTTATATAAACACATACAAAGAAAAAAATATTCAAATATAGAGGAGGAGGAGGTTAGGAGGGAGGGATCGGGGGGGGGGGGGTCTTTCATGTCAACTTGGGGCAAGTAAACATGATTTAGCAATTTCTAATCTGCACAGACTGAGTCTAAATTCTAAAACTAGACTTAGTGTGTGGGTGTGTCCCCGTCTTATTACATTCTGATGACGTCTGCTACAGTTTTCCAAATCAACGGATTAATATTTGGACAAAATTTGAGACGGAATGTGAACTGTAAGGGGTGTCTGCTTGGTCGTCTGGTCTAATTCAATATGATATGTATGTATATATAAATGTGTGTATTACGGCCAATGTTTGCTCGCTGGCCAAAGACGGATCAAGTTCAATTCTTGATAATATATTATATATATATACATATGTTGATGTAAACACCTGACATCAGAGGCAGTCCAAGCAGCACTGTTGAATGGGATGGGCTTAGCGAGAGTGTCAACTGTGGGGGCTTACGGCGAGTGTCAAGTGTGTGTGCTTAGGGAGAGTGTCAAGTGTGTGGGCTTAGGGAGAGTTTAAAGTGTGGGGGCTTAGGGAGAGTGTCAAGTGTGTGGGCTTAGGGAGAGTGTCAAGTGTGTGGGCTTAGGGAGAGTTTAAAGTGTGGGGGCTTACGGCGAGTGTAAAGTGGGGGGGGGCTAGAACCTCGACTGTTGTCTCTAATATCATATCAATTCGCTCTGATGTGCGTGGCTTAGGGGTGTCGCGCCAGTTCCCCGGTCTGAGAGTAACTTTTACTACCGCAGGGCTCTTCTTTTAGAAGCCCCATTAATACCAGATGTAAAAACGTACCTATCAATGTATTTATATATAATATATATTATTATTATATACGGTACAATATATTAGAATTTGCTTCTCAACGTTATGTTAAATTTGAACGAAGTTGGGGGACATAATGACAACATGTGTAGGCCATGTATTGAACTTTATTCTAATCACTTTAATTTTCCTGACGTCATTTCACTTAGCCTTAACATAAATTCAAATTAAATCCACTCATGTATCCATCAGTCAGATGGTTATCATTAAAAGTGATACAGTTAAATATGCATAAAGGCAAAAAACCCATTAGGCTAGTCAATCGATATTTTAAAAATTCATATTTTATTTAAGGGGAGTAATAAATATTCATTTATCTGAGAGAAACAAAAAAAAATAATTTTGATATTAATACAAAATGTGTTACTTTAAAAAGATACGACCTTTAGAATCTATGGTTCAGACTCAATGTCAGACAGACATACACACATCTCATCATGATTTAAATAGACAGCATTTAATTCATTTGTTGTTGGTTTTTTTTTTGCCATAAACACTTTTCAACTGCAGGGGTCATTTCCGGTTTAACAACTCAATTTTGATAAAGGGCTCCCTGACTTTGACGATGTTTGTCCCATTCTGAAAGCTGTTTGGGTTTTTTTGTTTCTTTGTTTGTTGCGACAAACCTCTTTAATAAAAATATCAATCAAACGAAGACAATTAAAAAGTGAATTTATTGATCAGCGCTGACAGGAAGTAGAACTTTCGATGTCACAACTAAATCAAAATGAAGTGAAGTGGGTCTTACCTTGCCTTGGTTGGACAGAGAAGCGGTCATTACACATATCAATATCCTTGATTATTGTGCTCTTCGGTAGAGTGGGAGAGAAAAAAGAGAGGGAGTGAGAGGGTAGGGAGTGAGAGGGTGAAGAGATAAGAAAGATATAACAAGAAGAGACAGACCCCCAAACAAATAATTCCATTCCGACAGTTCACAATGTTGGAGTTATTTCAATCCTCAAAGTTAAAATTGTTTTCGAAAGCAAACCCACTAATGTCTTCTGTGATACAAACTGGGTGGCTGTTTTTTTTTAATAGTAAAAACATGTCATTGTGGATTACATAATATGTCGGTTATGATTCGCATGAGAAATAAGGAAAGTTCTAGAACAAAGAAAAAAGATGTGAAGACATTGTGACATTAACGAAATTAAATTTGACAAAGACGACCAGGAAATGATGTTTTAGAGAAGGGTTTGAAGTCATTAATGGTTAAGTCAACCAGCAATGAATCCTATTGTAGAAAATGATTCATTGGAAATCATTGACTTCAGTTTCGGATCATTAGATTTAACAGATGCATAAAGTTCTGCGACTGATGTACCTTGGGCCAGCGCTAAATTTTTTTGTCACCCTGGGCGAAAATGTCTCACTGCGCTCCTACCCTTCTCCCCCCCCCCTCCAGAGGCTTAGTGAGAGGTGGGCAAGGGGGGCATCATGCCCGGGCGCTACTCACAAAGGGGCGCAAAATGGTATGTTTTACATATAATATTATATGGTTTTCGAATGGGGAGCGCTTAAAAGGTATTAAAAATGCAGTGTGCCCGGGCGCGAGATAAGCTCGCTACGGCACTGCCCACTCCCCCCTCAAATGTTAACTTTCCCTTACGCTGTTTTGTCCTTTGTTGTTTTTTTTTTAAATAAGGATTTTCTCTCGATAGATTCAGGGCCGTCTGAAGGTGGTTGTGGACCCTGCACATTTTTAAATCAATAGAATGATATGATCAATGAAGCCATGCAAACAGAGCCGCTCATATGTTTTATGAGGTACTAGATTTAAAAAAAAAACCGTTGTCAAGGTTACCGATTTTTATCTTAGGCATCCAAATAAATTATCTTTGACACACCAACAATTTTAGCCATTTTAGCCCTAGCTCATGGACAAGTGCTAGGATGCTCTTCCTGGCGGGCATAATTGTTAGCGATATGGACATGGCATAAATGTTAAACTCGACTGGATCATTTCTTTTATAAGTAGTAGACACTGTGGACATGGCATAAATGTTAAACTCGACTGGATCATTTCCTTTATAAGTAGTAAACACTGTGGACATGGCATAATGTTAAGCTCGACTGGATCATTTCCTTTATAAGTAGTAAACACTGTGGACATGGCATAATGTTAAACTCGGCTGGATCATTTCCTTTATAAGTAGTAAACACTGTGGACATGGCATAATGTTAAACTCGACTAAATCATTTCCTTTATAAGTAGTAAACACTGTGGACATGGCATAATGTTAAACTCGACTGGATCATTTCCTTTATAAGTAGTAAACAATTATTTGGTAGTAAGATGGTTAAGAAGTTTGTTTGTTTGTTTTATTTTCAATTACAATTTCTTTTATTGGGGGTTAGGCAAGATAAAAATCTCGAAAGGCTGGTTCTTAGACAGTCGCCTATTGGTATATTCAGAAGAACTATTTAGCCAAATGGACCCGGGATTGATTTGCGCACTATGTCAAATCTGTACAATCGTCTTATAAAGTCCTTTCATGATACAGTCCACAAGTTTGAGATATTAAAGGTATGGCTAAAAATCTCAGAATTATATTTCAAAGATACTATTTTAAAAAAAAAAAACAGCGAATGCGGAAGAGATAAGATTACGAAACTATGGAAAAATTAATTTAAAAAAAAAAATATTTTTCATGATTTAGCTTTAACAATGGTAATACGTTTTCAATCAGTTTAATGTCTCCTGCAATATAATGTTCATTTAACTGAGTAGCAACCTGTAGCTTGTAGGATTGTTCATAAAAATTTATTTATCTGTTTGAACTTTGAGAAGCTTTTCTGACCACTTGCCAGAGAAACTAGAAGTGTCAAGATGAGGAACAGAGATGTAACAGTATGAGGGATTCTATCTGTTCGTTTCTTTATGTAATATTATGCTTTTAATTCGTGTGGCTTTGAACACTTAGAAACTCGTCTAAAAGTGGCTTTCATATTACTGCTTAGATCGACTGCATCCATAACTTTGGAGGCATCATATTGTTAGGATTTTCAAAAGATGTAATCAGGGCTTCAATCTTTCCCTACTAGTATCAACTCTAAACTTGAACGTCACAGAGGAAACCAAACAATCAACAGCTGTTGTTGTTGTGTTGTGCATTAAAGTGAATCTTTCTTCAACCTTGTGTATTAATGTGTCAATAGAAATTTACTTTGAAACTTTCTTTTTGGGTCCTGAATAGATTCGTCGTCATCTCGTTCCTATGGAAATTGTTTCTTTCTTTTGATACGGGTTGATGATTGCTGGTACACTATTAACTTATTATTACACTGCGACAAATCTAAAACTAAAAAAAACGTTTACGTTAGCCCGTGCATCAGTGATAGATAGATAGATAGATAGATAGATAGATAGATAGATAGATAGATAGATAGATAGATAGATAGATAGACAGACAGTACAGACAGACAGATAGATAGATAGATAGATAGATAGATAGATAGATAGATAGATAGATAGATAGATAGATAGATAGATAGATATGATAGATAGATAGATAGATAGAGTAGATAGATAGATAGATAGATAGATAGATAGATAGATAGATAGATAGATAGATAGAGTAGATAGATAGATAGATAGATAGATAGATAGATAGATAGATAGATAGATAGATAGATAGATAGATAGATAGATAGATAGATAGATAGATAGATAGATAGATAGATAGATAGATAGATAGACAGATTGAGATATGTAGGTGTTGTAATGTATGTGTGTCCATTCTGAATGTCCGCGGTTCATTAGGCAGCTATCGATACACTAATGGTCCAAGAAAATCACCACCCTGAGCAGTCACCTTACGGTAAAGTCGGCCTAAAGTGTGATACATATTTGAGTGTAAAGTATAGCCTACTGTAAGAAATTATCAAACTGGAAATTGAGTGCTGGATTATATGTGTCCTTATGTACTGCTAAATATATGTGTACATTACAGTGTTCAAAAAATTTCTCACTAAAAAAAGTTGGTAGTAAAGTCTTAAAATTGTTAAAAAGAAGAAATAACATAATCAAAACACATTTCTATTTAAAAATACTAAATTTATGTCAGAAAAATGTAAAATTATGATGACTATCAACAAACGCATGGGCATCAATTTCAATTTTCAGCTCAATTAAATTCAATTTTCTTCATCAGTTTTACTTTAGATAATAGTTGGAATACTTAGTTCTAGTATAGTTTGGTTCAGTTTACAACTATAGTTTATCTGAAAAATATTGTATGTATATAATTGTGTAATGCGATCAAATATGAAGAAAACGTTGCATAGGCGTTCACTCATCTGTTACATACATTCACAACTCTAAATGTATGCCATATACAATTTATACACACGTTAATACATAGATCAATACAAGCTCTGATTATCAAAACCCTCGCCCACATCCCCATTAAATTTGTCATTCACAATTTAACATTGTCATTTCTTCATCAATCATGCATGTTATATACAAATTATGAACCTCTTCAATCATTGGAACATATTTTTTTTTAATCTGTATTATCCAGAGTTTTACTTTTCTCCTTCTTCCAATTACTTTACTCAAAAGCAATATGGCACCGGAAAAAAAAACTACTTGGAGAAATCTCGTTCAGCAGCGAAGAGTAAAATAAACTTGAAAACTAAGTCCGGCTATCTTAGTGTGTCATATATCTAAACAATTCAGGCAGAGTTATCGGGATTTGGCATCTCGGTTTTAAAGTGTTTACATTAGAACTAATACAAGGCGAATTTTGAACATCTTCCTCTTCTTATGACGATGGCGGTATGAAAGGGAGCGAAGCGGGACTGTACGAACGAGTATTGCCCCTTTGATTTTGTTTTTTTTTTTCAATATAAGCCAGTGGAGAATTTCTTTAGCAGCAATGTTCAATATATGGGATTTAAAGACTGGGGCACTTTTATATTTTGAATTGCATTTTAGGCTGTATATACCAAAAAATGTCAAAATTGTATAGTGCACATTAGTGCACAAGTTTTTTGAGTAATTCATTCCCCTCTGCGATTAATTGGATCTATTTTTTTTCCAAATGTGTAGTCATCTGTTAATGTTGTCCCAAATATAAAAAGTGACTTAAAAACTAAAATTAATCACTAATGCTTCTATATCGTTCTAGGATTAAGATTACTGTAGGCCTAATCCCTGCAACCAAAAATGTGGACTAGTTTCGCGAACAGAATGACACAATGTATCACCTACGAAATATATTGCACCCTTCCACATGTCATATACCAGCAATTTGCCTGTTTCCAGAAGATGCAAAGAGTGGCTCAGACTTCTTGCTATTTTCTTATGTGAAAATCCATATGACCTAAAAAAAACACGGACCTATTTATTTCATGGTCTAAGGCACCTTATTGTCTTCTTCCTTTGGCTGTACAGCCCATTTAGGGCCCTAGCCTGCCATACTACACTTCTCCACTTTTCCCGATCCACGGTCTTCTTCCTCCACTCTTTCACTCCTATGGCTTTAAGGTCTTTCTCCACTTCCTCCAACTATCTGCTTCTTGGCCTGCCTTTAGGCCTTTTCTCATTAGGTGTTGCCTTATATATTGGAACCTTATTGTGAACCCAATTTTTAAATCCGACCGTGGTATATTCTAAGAATTACCTTTTAATATTTATCAAATGTTGTTTCTTTTTATTGCAAATTCTTCTCAGTAATTTTTAGCATTTGTATACATTTTAGAAACAATTAATTGACTATTTATAACTGAATATCTTATCATGTGACTCTATAACTCCTTTAAAAAGCAAGTTTTATTTACTGAACCTATAATGTGATCTGGGAAGTCCCTGTAAGGATGAGACTATAAACCACCATGGGACGGTCCTTATTTCATCCCCCATAATAGATAGTGCAATGATCATGTTGGCACCACGGGAGACATGGAGTGAGTTTTAACCATGACCTGAAAAATAGCTTTGGTTCTCACCAAAGTTCGAACCCGAAACCCTCAGTCGGCAGTCGAGCGCATTACCGCACGACCATCTGTCCTTACAATTGTGATAGCTTCTGTCCTTTCCTTTCTACGTTCCCACCTGAGCCGGAGAGGGGAATGGCTTTATGTCCATGGAGGCACATCGGAGTAAATGGGATTCGAACTTCTGCCTACACTACACTGAACGTGGCACTACCTCGGTGCCCGAGCAGAATTATATTTATTTTAACATTTTGGTTTATTATTATGCAGATAGTAAAATGTTAAAGATATTTCCAATTTATTTATTTTTTCCTCGTAATATATTCCATTTATTACAAATCTCATTTTATTCACGCAACGAATTCGAGAAACCTCGAGACCACCGACATTGTGATCCCGTTCTGTACAGTTGATTACCTCCCTCTGACATCACTGGGAGAATGGGAGGTGACTGGGTCAGAATATAGATCTATATCATTATTTACACAACATAAACCAATCAGTTTCTATGGGACTCAGTCACATTGTGTGTAAATCGACATCATTTCTCTGAGTATGATACTTTATAACCCTTGATCTCTCTTTATACACATACAACCAGACACATACCTTGCCATGAATACACCATCCCATAATATGCCTTAACTATTTAAAAAAAATGGGTAAACTCTGCTTCATTTGCCCTTTGTACCTTGTTTGTTCTTTCTTTCTCTTTATACACATACAACCAGACACATACCTTGCCATGAATACACCATCCCATAATATGCCTTAACTATTTAAAAAAAATGGGTAAACTCTGCTTCATTTGCCCTTTGTACCTTGTTGGTTCTTTCTTTGGGATTTATTTTTAAAACTTACCATTACATAAGTATGATACATTAAGTATATATTTATGTGTACTTAAACTGGGTTCTGAACTATGTATCAATAGAATAAAGTTGCTTATCAACAGCTAGCAACAACTATTGAATTTTTTAAATACTTCGATTTTTGTTGTTTTTTTATTAAACTTAAATGATAAACTATACAACTGAATAAAGCTCGCAGTTATAAGGACTGAAGTTAACGGTCAAGTAGCTGTCTAATCGTATTAAGTTTTAATTACTAACAGAAGCAAACAAAATACATACCCTCAAATCTAACGCTGTTGTTATATTTGGTATGGGAGTGTTTGATTTATGTGGAGTTCGTTTATTCCATTCTCTTTATGTCCGGATGACTGACTGCATATTGTCATGTTTTGTTTCAGATGACTTACTGCATAATGTCATGTTTTGTGCCGGATGACTGACTACATACAGGCACGCCGAGAGGGGGGGCAGGGGGTCATTGCCAGGGGGCCCGCATCTGTAAGGGGGCCCGGCCTCCCCGACCATGTCAATTTTTTCACGACTTATTGTTTATTAAGGGGCCCGCAATGATGTCCTGCCCTGGGGCTCGTGTTGGCTCTCGGCGTCACTGACTACATATTGTAATGTTTTGCGTCAGATGAATGAATGCAAAATGTCATGTTTTGGGTGAATGTTGGTGTTAAGTGTAAACGTGTTCATTTTACTATCTTCACATGTACGGATGGATCTAATAGGTTGATCACTTGTTGGTATAAATTGTTAGTTTTTTTTCAATGGATTATGATGTATTGCATCTCTTTTGTTCAATATGAGGTCATACATGAGGTCATACATGAGGTCATACATGAGGTCATACATGTGTTTAGCTTTATCTCCTAATAATACCTGAAACGTGCTGCTAAATAAATAAATACTGTGTTTAATTATTTATTTTTAATGACGACTTTTTTTTTACACAAACAATTTCTAAACACAGATAAAGTTGGGCTCATACACGTTTTAAGTGTTAATGCGTCATTCCATTCCACTGTAGTTGAAGTATTATTATTATGACAGATCTCAACATGTTGTGCCATTAACGTAAAGTAGTGGTACGGTTTATCACCAAGGCTCAACTCAAATTGGTTCTCATTCATTTAAAACTTAATATCACTCATCAGAATTCTATACAGATTAATCATAATTGACATTGATGCCTCAGATTGAAGATATCCCTTAATTGGAAATCGATCGAACTCTAAATCACTTGGGATTCCGGATCCGTTTTTCTTTCATTTTAATTCACATTTAAATGTCACTGAATCTCCGTAATATTGTAAATAAAAATGTTTTAAGTACTCTCGATTTTAAGACAAATGTAAATCACTGAATAGCAAAAACACACAATTGTTGTTTTTTTTTTCATTATAATCATCAAATATTTCATATTTGCATAATAGCAAACAAGCTTATTAAGGTGAGTACCGGAAAGTTGCAATATTACACTAGTTGCTTTCTCTGCAATAGGAGAATATTAAGTAGCATACTAGGGGAAAGTACTTTAATGCCACACAATTTAACGGCGCTGGAACTAGGGGAAAGTACTTTAATACGACACAGTTTAACGGCGCTGGAACTAGGGGAAAGTACTTTAATACGACACAGTTTAACGGCGCTGTAACTAGGGGAAAGTACTTTAATACCACACAATTTAACGGCGCTGTAACTAGGGGAAAGTACTTTAATACGACACAGTTTAACGGCGCTGTAACTATGGGAAAGTACTTTAATACGACATAGTTTAACGGCGCTGTAACTAGGGGAAAGTACTTTAATACGACACAGTTTAACGGCGCTGGAACTAGGGGAAGGTATTTTAATACCACACAGTTTAGAGGCGCTGGTACTAGTGGAAAGTACTTTAATACCACACAATTTAACGGCGCTGGATGTTTAAATTCAGGAATTGAAGTCTGATTCTGGGGCAAATTTCGTTTATACTTTTAGTCGTCTTGAAAATCGTTCATATTCTGAGACGTTGGGATTTTGAGAAACATATTTAATGTTTCCAACTACTGAATTATTCATGTAACACTATTGTTTATCGTCTCCACCTACTGACTCATTCATGTAACACTATTGTTTCTAGATACTGACTCATTAATATAACACTATTGTTTATTGTTTCTAGCTACTGACTCATTCGTGTAACAATACTGTTTAACTTCTGTCGTTCCATCCCTATAACTTCTGCATCATATTAAACAACAATCCATTTTTCAATCCTAGACCTCTATTCTTCAGTATTACTGAAAAAAAAATGTACATACTTAACACTTAAATAGATTTAGAATTGCATTAACCCATTATTGTTTGTTTGTTTGGTTAGGGTATTACTTTTTATATAATTGTGTATTACCTAAACAAATGTAGTAGCGGTTGAATATTGATGAATATTTTTTTTCCCAAATTAGCTAGTCTTTTTCCATGAACGTTTCAATTATCAACATTTATTTCGCCGACATTAAAAAATTCGGCAATAATTGATTGTCATTAATGTATTTACCCTTCAACCCATTTTGTCATTAGTGGGGCTTTATGGACATTTGTGGAAATGTCTCTCCATCCATCTCTCGTAGTATGATTTTTAAATATTCTCGCTACATTTTGGCCAGATCATTTTTAGGGCACCCTCTCTTCCGCCCTCTTTCAAGAGCGCCCTGGGTTATGGTATTATGGGTTGAGACTCTTGAGACGTGCCCAAAACAAAGTTAATTCTTTGAGATTAAAATGTATTAAATAGAAATATTCGAAAAAAACTTTCTCTTTGGCACACTTTATGGTAGTCTATATACACTTGAAAACAATACTAAGAAACAATCTTTTAACACTAAAAAGCTTAAAATTATTTTTTTTTCGAAACATTTTTTCTTAGTTCAAACAAATTTTTATAGCATTTATAATGACTCAATAAACATTGTGAGTGCCAATTGATATATCTTATAAGTCATGAAAAATATAAAATAATATATTATGGGCATAGTAGGTCAGTGTCTTATACTTCTTAGAAATAAAGCAAGACATACTAGAATTTGTCATTCCGTAAACTGCATTCATTTACAAATTACAAGATAAATTAATGAGACTAATCATCCATATTTGTGCACCACCCTTTTTAGTCATTCTAAACTCTATAAATATTCATATTATCAAATGAATTATTTATTTGTTTTATTTACTAGAATTTTTAAAAATAAAAAAGCTTATTTTTACACGTTTTGTTCTGCTAATTAAAAAGCATTTCTATAGGAAGAAGTTAGTTCTCTTGGCACATGTGAGCTCAATTGATTTAAATGTCAAATTAACAATTCAATTAAGTGTCTTCTATAATGACAAGCAAATTACACTAAATCATTTTTTGAGTTTAGCATAAACGAATACCTTTTTTTATTTCGTTTTAGAGTTTAATGAATATCAATACATATCGATGGACATCAATTTTTATGTTCGATTTGCATCGTTCTCGGTCAATTAAATTGATTTGCATTCAACGATTTTTTTTCTAGTCTGAATATTAAGTAAGCCAACGTGAACCAAAGACAATAATACATGGCTAGAGGTTCATCCACTACTGGATTAATTTATACGTGGCTAGAGGTTCATCCACTACTGGATTAACTTATACGTGGTCGGAGGTTCATCAACCACTGGATTAACTTATACGTGGCTAGAGGTTCATCCACTACTGGATTAACATATACGTGGTTGGAGGTTCATCCACTACTGGATTAACATATACGTGGTTGGAGGTTCATCCACTACTGGATTAACATATACGTGGTTGGAGGTTCATCAACCACTGGATTAACTTATACGTGGCTAGAGGTTCATCCACAACTGGATTAACTAATACATGGCTAGAGGTTCATCCACTACAGGATTAAATAATACATGGCTAGAGATTCATCCACTACTGGATTAACTTATACGTGACCATAGGATCATCCACTACTGGATTAACTTAATTGCCATGTAAGCACGTCAGGGAAGGGGGTGTCAGGTAACACAGAAAATATTTCTATCCTAATATATCATATAAATTATTAAATTCATTAATTTGTGTCCAATTGTTATGATAAAAAAACATTTTCTGTTTATTAAAAAAACATCTAGTAGGGGGAGGGGGTATTTATGCAAAACGTAACTCATCCCTTGGGGATGATCTTTGCACGTAATAGTGTAAGCTAAAACATAATGATGTTTGCTTTTATAAAATATTTATATGCTAATGAATAATAGAGTTTACCATAACATGCAACTTTTAAATAATAGACAACATCTTGCACTAATAAACATAACAGTTTGATTGTACCTAACACTGTTTAATAATGCGTAACTTTAACTTCTCATGCTAAACACTGTTTTCTAAATGAAACCATGGTTCCCCACTAATACCTCACACTGTTTACTAATACACTAGCTGTACCCTGCAAAACCCTCGCATATAGCTATATCCCCTTAAGTCTTGATCGGTAGGCTAGGTTATTTTTGGTTTCGGGCAGATCCGATGTTTTCATGTTTGTATTTTAAACTGGAATACTGTTATATTAATTCTTTACTTTCGATTTAACGCAGAACCCTATTATTTATATCGATAACTCAACCTTTTCATACAAAACACTGTTTTCTAAATGAAACCATGGTCCCTCCCCCCACAATACCTCACACTGTTTCATAAATACATAGGCCTATAAGACAATTTTCTATCTGCGTCTCCGATTAAAGAGCCAGGCAGTCTACCTCACATATTTTTTTTTTGTGTTATTTGAAATATAAATCACTACTCTTGACTTAAATCCTTCCCCCCTACCCCACCCCCTCGGTGGGTCAGGTGGAGAGGCGGGGGGTACAGGTAAAGTGATAACAATTAAACGTGAAGGCTTCACTGTGTGTGTCTAAAAATAGCTTGATTGGCAGTGTTATGGCTGGAGTGTCACGTGACAATCCCTGCGTTAAATCTTCAGTAGAACAAATCGGTTTTTTTTTTAAAAAAAAAAAAACAGTTCAGACCAATACAACGAAGCATTGGTTCGTACAAATGTAAATATTTATTCTAAAGGCTTTGTTCAGAATAGAAACTGTCTCTAAAATAACCTACTTAACCATCCTCAATCTTCAGTCGTTGTGAGCCAATGTTCCCCTCCTGGCTGCAGTTGCTCCTGTGATTGTTTTTTTAATCATTTTTACCACTTTTTATATTTCAGATGATGTCTGTTGATAAATGTTTTGTTTTGTTGTTGTTGTTGTTTATTTGTGGTTATTTGTTTTATTTTTTCCATTATTAAAACAGTCATTAAATATTTGGGAATTAATAGTCAATAAAAAGTCATGGTAATGTGAGATAAGACGTTGGATATACTGATATACTATGATATCATTATAAACTGCCTTTATCTTGTCAGTAGTGAGTTGACGCACATTGTAATGCACTGGTTGTTGCGCATTTGTTATTTTGGTATCCATCTCATTGGAAGAACTCAAGATAAATATAAATAGATTTATATACATATAATATATAATATAATATTTATATAAATATAAATAGATTGATAATGAGAGAATGCTCTTATTTGTCTTTAAGTGAGATGGAAGAATTAGGATGACTTTGATACATGTGTATCGTCATTAGTTTTAGTGTTGAAGAGAGTTGATTTAAAGTCTTAGTTTAGTAGAGAGATGAGCTTTAGAGAAAGAATAGTTTTAGTTAAGTAGAGCGATGAGATACAGAGAAAGATTAGGTTTAGTTTAATAGAGAGATGAGCTTTAGAGAAAGATTAGGTTTAGTTTAGTAGAGAGATGAGCTTTAGAGAAAGATTACTTTTAGAAAAGTCTTAGTTTTCATTCAGATTCAGTATTCAATTATTTATTACTTCAGCTGGGTATTTGCATCATCAGATACACTCACAATAAACATTTTAAAACCTACTGGTGGTTTTGAGCCATAATACATTTTATTACTGTGTTGAGAATTTAACATTGCTGCGTCACAAACGCCGCCACTCAAACGCCTCCTACAATTGAAATTAAAAATTACATACATACAAAAACTTACAGGATACAATCAACGTATTTCTCAAGGAGTGGCGTCTCCAACAACTTAAGGTGGAGAGCTAGATAAATTCCAAATCAGCACCCATCTGATTTCAGTTTTTAGGCGTTACCCCTGGGGTCCAAAGAGAAATGAAAAAGTCAATGAAATTAAGATTAAAAAAAAGAAAAAACCTTCTTCTGTTGATGGCTATCCTGGGAAAATGTAATAACTTGTGCAAAGGTACAAGGGATTGCAATTCGCTAACTCAAAATCGCTAACTCAAACACGAACAACACATTAAGGCAAATTTCTGGAAAGTTTCATTGGATTAGAGCCAACAGCTTCTTACCAGGAGTGTGGTCAGCTGTGATTTTCGTGAAAAATCAGAAAGTAACTTTCAGACGCTGTAACAATATACAAGATCATTTTTAATACAAAAAGGCTATTTTTTCTTTAAAATGTATCCATTAGTGCATATTTTAAAATACAAAAAAAAGCTGTAGTTGCTTTTCATATAGAAGCAAAGTTGAATTTCGTCCAAAAAGAAAAATATATTTTTAGCATCAATAGTACTGATTAGTGCTCCGGTACCCATAGTCTATGTTGCCAATCGAAAAAAAAATTACCACTTTCTCCGTGTGGTGATGAAACAAATGATGATGTTCAGATGATTTCTCTACTAGAAATTTAGAGAAACATTGACTTTTAAGAAATTGAACATGAGGGGAAAATAAAATAGACGTGTTATAGCTAAGAGCTAAGTGTTTAATTTAGATTTAGGCCTTCATCAATTCAAGACTCCAAACAAATATTCTTGTTCGTAAAGGGACCAATTCGAGAGGAGCATCTATATATATATATATATATATATATATATATATATATATATAATTCTCTTCTTCAATAAGACGTAGGACTATTTATAGATTGTGGAATTCCCGAATACGTCGACAGCTCGCGACAGCGGGGAAAAAAAACACTATAGTGTGCTTTAGGGCTGGATCACAGCAAGCGTGTTGTTTAAAGTGGGTCAAGATGGATCACATCAAGCGTGTTGTTTAAAGTGGGTCAAGAGACAAAATAAACAATAATATAATAAAACAAGTTGCTGGAAGGTATCAGATACTGACCATAAAGTGTGTATGATAGGTCAAAGTTCAACTTTGCATACCATGTATGTTTGCCTGTTATTTTGTTTGATTACAGTAATTATATTGATTGATAAGGCGGCGTATGATACGACGTGGGATGACTAGTACAATAATATTTACTTGATTCAATAATAAAAACAGGTATTTTCAAAAGACTACAACGTCGTTGACTATCACGGATATAATGACAAACTTTTACACAGATATAATAACATACTTTTACACAGATATTGTTGTGTATTAGTTGGTGAGTTGCGCAGCAGACTATCTGCTGTCAGAATATTATATGTGGGTGTGAGAGTTGTGTTGGGTCAGTTAGCTTGTTGAATGGCGTGGCGTGGGTTTGATCGTGAAACGGGTGGAAGATCAAAGTCGTGAAAGGAGAGTGACCGGAGTGACCAGTATGACCAGTGGAGCATGGCTGTATTTGTTGAGGAAATCAGGGGTTAGGAGGGAAGGTGGTTGTAGGGGAACGTGGAGAAGGGAGTTAAGCGGACAGTAAAGAATTCATCGTATTGGACAGTTACTAGTTGACAAGTGTAAAAGTTGGGGCAGTTGGTGACTATACTATTTATTTGTCGGGACTTTATTGTTATTTTGTCATCATTCCTTTTTATAGATTTAATGGATTAAACTTCTATTGATTCGTTTTTATGAATTGTTCCTATTACTGATTGGATATTTGAAGTGTTCGCTGTCGTGCATTAGGGAGTGTTTTTCCAAGTGTCATTTGGTGCGCGGTGTTCAAGAGGCAGTTGAGATATTGATCTTAAAGAATGCGGACATATTATGAATTATTAACGAAGGAGATAAATTAGAGGCACAATAAAATCCTGTACACAACAATATAATGACAGACTCTTACACAGATATAATGACAGACTTTTACAAAGATATAATGACAGACTACTACACAGAAATAATGACAGACTACTACACAGAAATAATGACAGACTACTACACAGATATAATGACAGACT
Source organism: Bulinus truncatus (assembly GCA_021962125.1). Lineage (NCBI taxonomy): Eukaryota > Metazoa > Mollusca > Gastropoda > Planorbidae > Bulinus > Bulinus truncatus. Next base: position 7,458,498 of record JAGDYQ010000034.1, read on the forward strand.
ATTACACAGATATAATGACAGACAATTACACAGATATAATGACAGACCACTACACAGAAATAATGACAGACTACTACACAGAATTAATGACAGACTATTACACAGATATAATGACAGACTATTACACAGATATAATGACAGACTACTACACAGAAATAATGACAGGCTATTGCACAGATATAATTGAAATAGAACTGTACACAATTGGACGATGTGAACTTTATTTTTCTTTTGAAGTTTTTCTGAAACACCAATCAATGTGGGGCTCATTGCCATCCTTTGTCTTCTGAAATTTGCAGCAAAGTAAACACATTTAAAAGCGATGGGGCCCACAATTATGACTGCCCCCAGATAAGTATTCTGGTTCAGTTAATTCGTAAACAAACCTCAAAAACTTTCAAACAAGAGAAGAATTTAGAATTAGAGCTTAAGACGGCAAAGTTGCGCGATATGTATATGGTTTCACATTTTGGCTTCAAAATTACGTTTCCTGTACAATACGCTTCCTGATGTATGTTATTGTAACATTTTTTTTGGCAGTTAAAAGGTCAATGAAGTTTATCATTTACTCAAAAAGTACACAAACATTTAATATATTTTATATTTCAGTCGATCTTTTTAAACTAGGCAACGTACTTTTTCAGTAAAAATATAATTATAATCAATTGACTGTTCAATTTAACTTTCAATAGACCTGGGGGGGGGAGGTACCACAGATATCTGGTGCTTAGGGCATCACAAGGGCCAAATCCGCCACTGACGATGGAACTATACTTATTTTTATAGACAAATTAAATGTTTGTTAGTAGATGATTTTTCCTAATTTTGCTCATGTATAACTTCTGCACAAAGAATAAAAGAAAAAGTGTGTCTTAGTCGATTGTGACTACAGCCAAACTGACTATACGCCCACTCATTGCATAATTACCTCATAGGGAACATATTCAAAGTGCAAAAAATAGGCCTATGTAATCATTATAAATAACTAACCGACTAACTTGCAGACAAAAAAAAAATTTGAAACAGTCATAAACTTAAAGAAAACAGTAAAAAAGCAAAATGAACGTTTATCTTATTTTATATTCCCATGGAAGAAATATATATTTTACAGCTGAATGAGGTGTACCGCTGTACAGAAATAAATCTGTAAAGCAGGCGAAGCTGTTTAACAGTTTGCCTTGTTTTATTTATTTAACCCCCCCCCCCTCTCCCCCTTCCTCCCCACACCCCGCAACATTTAATTGGCACCAGATAAATACAGCTCTTTCTGTCACTTTGTTTTTAAATAACAGCAGCATTTATAGAGGAACAGTGGAACACTCAAAACAATCAATTTTAAAAAAAACACACACAAGACAATCCGATATAAATCCAAAGAAATTATTAAGAAATGTGAGAGGTAAAACAATATATGTAATTGATAGATTACCCTAATCCTATTACAACTTAAAGGTCTATAGTGGGAAAAGTAATTACACATTCATAATAGATTGCTTCTTTGTTGTTTGTTTGTTTGTTTGTTTGTTGTTGTTGTTTTATTTAAATAAAATACACAATTTGTCAAAGTTTTATGCAGGTAACAGCTGGTACTGAATAATCACATTGGATCAAAATAATCGAGTGAAGTATGGGTAGGAACTTAGTAGAGTTACTCTGGTTAGCCGGGTCCCTGCTGCAGGGAAATTGTAAATTAAAGTACATAAATTGACAAGTCACACAACCACACATTTACAAAGTCATATAATCACACAGTCACACAATCACACAGTCAGACAATAGCACAATTACATAAACAACCACACAGTCACACAGTCTCACACAATCACAGTCACACAGACTCACACAATCACACACACTCACACAATTAGTCACACAGACTCACACAATTACACAATCACACACACTCACACAATCACAGAGGCTCACAAAATATACATTGAATTACCATTCGCGTGCCCACACGCCAACACTCAGTTGATTGTAAACGCGTTCTGATTGGCCATGGGAATGGGGGGGGGGGGAGAAGGACCAGTTAAAGTCCAGTAACTGAATGAACTCATTCCACTGCGTCAACCTTTCTACACGACCTGTCACACCAGTGCAAGGCATTCCATTGATCTGTATTCCATGGGCGTCCCCTGCCGATCACAGTCTTTCTTTGATGTTTCATTATGGTGAATTGTGTACTTGAGTGTATGTGTCTAGGATTGAGTGTAGAAAGGGACAATAATCATAAACTTTGGAAAAACTATCACTTTGTGTAAGAGATGAAGACCTGTGGGTGGCGGGCTTTGAAGCAGTGGTCCCCAAGCTGTGGACACTTAGGTATACGCATGTTCTCGGTAGGCACTCCACTGATAATTAAAAAATTGCACAAGCATCTGCACATAAGTAAAATATGAACATTGCTTAAAAGACACCGATGAAAACGGTTATAAGATGGATTGAGAACCTTTGGAATAGAATTAAACAAACGGAAGTAAAATACATCACAAACGTATACATTTTGTATTTTTTTAAATGTTTTAGTTAACAGCCGATCAAAATGTATTGAGTTACTAAAGAATACTTTTTCTGACTGATTGTTTATTTTCCCATTTACTGACTTCATCTGATTATTTGATTAAACTTTAGCGCAATGAGGTTTTTCAAGGTATAGCTTGTGTGATTAGCGTTCTTTTTTCGAAAATTTGGTAAATGTTGTTATACCACAGACTATAAACAGAAATAGAATCGCTATTTTAATGTCCTCTATTATTGATTTTTTTTTAAACATTACCATGTTTACTATTTTTTTCTTTTTAATAGCCTATTACCTAAATATTGATACACAGTATAATTATGGCGGCTTTCGGGAAATTAATTTAAACTGACGATGTTGCATTCTGTAAATTATACTAAGTTCACCAAGTTAACCTATCCATGAAGAATAGATATGGTCAAAGACCTAAAGCAATACGGGGTTGCACCTAGCATGTAAATTTTATTTGAAAAAAAAGTGGGTGTAATAAGGAGAAATAAGAAGAATATTTTATGGATTCATTGACTGCATAAATTGAGGGGGGGGGGGGGGAATTGATGAAAAGTTGTAGTCTCTTTGAACAAAAAAATGTAGTTAACAAATGCCCTAAGGGAGATATGTGACAACATTTTAAACGCATCGAAAAAAAAACACTACGATCATTACATTGGTTATATTAGATTCATGGATGGGTGTTATTTGTTAGTTTGTAAAGTAACGAGTGCAGAATTACATTCCAGCAATGAGTTGTTGTTTTTAAGTTTGTTTAACATGACTGCAAATTTTTATTCCCATTTTCTTTGCATTAATTGGCCCTATATTATCTTATGTATGTTGTATTAGGTTGTATGTATGTTGTTTTCCTACTATATTGAGGTCTCCTCCGACTTCTCCCCCTTTAAAAAAAATGTATGTTGTAAGTATGTTGTACTGCATTCTTATGTTTTGTTTCAAACATTGTATACACGTCGTTAAATGGATTTCAATATTTGTAATTTATTTCATCAGAAGCTCAACTGAGTTCAACATATAATCATCTTTAATAAAGTGCGAAGAGATCCCCTTTTTACTACTGCTCGTCATGGGCATTTTGGTGCCAGCACGTCCTTGATGTAGGTGATATATATTTCAGGTCGCGTAGATACACATAAAAATGTAACTCAACTCTCTCCAATCCCATTCGATGCCATTCCTTCCCAGTTTTGATTCTCATTTCCGGTCTGAGGATTGACGTCAAATTATCGGGCCGTTTCGGGTCATCCGCAGATATATATAACTAATTGAAACTACAGGATATAAATAGAAAGTTGTCCGTGATTCACCTTCCCATTGGCTCTAATATTTATAGATGGTATCGATACTGATAGCATGGAATATATAACTAATTGAAAACTACAGAATATAAATAGAAAGTTGTCCATGATTCACCTTCCCAGTAACTCTGATATTCATAGATGGTATCGGTACTGCTAATAATGGAATCTATGATCTTATCTCAGATGTTACTTGAAACGAAACAATGTATCATTACTTTATAATTATTTATAGAAAATTTAATTTAAACAACTTCAAGTCATAAATTGTCGATGGGAGAATAGTGAATTTATATTATTTTTTATACAAGTCCGGAGACTTTTTAAAAAGTCCTATTTTAATAAATAGATCTAGCTTCATAGAATCTTTCTTCAGTGAGTAGAAACGTGAAAACTCGAGGCACCATTGTCATATACAAATGTAAAATACATGCACATTATATTCATAATGTATACGTTATATATATATATATATGTATATAAAGATAGATAGATAGATAGATAGATAGATAGATAGATAGATAGATAGATAGATAGATAGATAGATAGATAGATAGATAGATAGATAGATAGATAGATAGATAGATAGATAGATAGATAGATAGATAGATAGATAGATAGATAGATAGATAGATAGATAGATAGATAGATAGATAGATAGATAGATAGATAGATAGTTTTACTGTGTATATACGGATGTGTGAGTAAGCCTATGTTGTATTTTTTTTATTTGAAATGTTAAAACCTATTAATCATACGTTTAAATCATACATTAAATTATTGGCAATATTCAAAATGGTATCACGAAAACAGTTCCATTAATTGTTTATAGGATCTTAGAGAAGAAAAAAAATGTGAAGTAATTCCAATTCATCTCACGGTTTCTGTTATTTATTTTCATCTCTAGTGAAATGTTCACAAACACAAGATCCATCAATGTATCTCACTAAAGCTAAATGATCTCATAACTTTTTTTTAAATTGTCGTTGAGATTTGAATAACTTAGTTCACATAATCCCTTATAAATGGCCCGCTAGAATAAATGTAAACATTCCTAAACATGTACATTGTACAACTCACTTACATGTGAATAAGCTACTATTAAAAACTTTCCTTTAACTCGCCGTGCTCTTAAAAAACTACAAGGAAAAATTTCGAAACAAACGTAAAGTTTTTTTTTTTTTGTTTTTTTTTGTTTTCAAATCATTATGGATGATTGATGACTAGTTAATGTTGATTTTATTTTTAGTTTTTGTATTTTGACGTTTCAAAAGAAAAAAAAAAGTTGTACCAGTTTTGTTTGCAGGATGGTGCGATTAATTGTCACGCCTCGTCAATATAAATAATACCTGGCCTCGTAGAGAGGCGGGGGGGGGGGTGGAGTTATATACAGGATGGCATGAGACAGAGACAGAGAACTGGCATCAAATGTACAGAAATATATATAGATGAAGGGAAGAGACAACAGTTGGTGTTGAATTGGGCTAGATGTGCGGTAGAGGAGATGGGAGGGGGGGAGGGGGTGAAGAAAAAGATTTACTCTCCCCCATGATTGTCAAGCGCGTAAGTTGTATAAATGACCTGCCTTGGTGGTGAAAGTAGATTTTTCAACTTGTGAGGAGCCGGCGGATACAATCAGTACGTAGCTCTGTACAAGTATGAGAGCAGCTCCTGTAACACTGTGTCAGAGACACATGACTGGTGGCTCATGTAAAACTGTGTCAGAGACACATGTCTGAGTTGTAGCTCCTGTAAAACTGTGTCAGAGACACATGTCTAGGGTGTAGCTCCTGTAACACTGTGTCAGAGACACATGACTGAGACGTGGCTCATGTAAAACTGTGTCAGAGACACATGTCTGAGTTGTAGCTCCTGTAAAACTGTGTCAGAGACACATGTCTGAGGTGTAGCTCCTGTAACACTGTGTCAGAGACACATGACTGAGACGTGGCTCATGTAAAACTGTGTCAGAGACACATGTCTGAGATATAGCTCCTGTAACACTGTGTTACAACAATTCCATGTGTTTTATTTGTTTGTTTGTTTGTACGAAATCAAGAGAAAAACGATATTATTTTGATTTTGTTTTTTATGCTTGCTTATCGCTTTTTTTTTTTCTGACCTTTGGAAACGAGTCTAATGTTTAACAAATATCAACACAAATTTCTTGTGACCGTGGCGAATATAAAATATGCACTTGATATTGTTTGAAACAACTTAGGTTGTCAACTACAGACAGTTGGACATTTATACTAACAGCATAGCAGTTGCCCTCCTCGACCATCTGGCCGTAGGGGACGGATGTTCGTGTGGTAAAGCGCTCGACTGTCGACCTGAAGGTACCTGGTTCGAACTCCGGTGAGGACCAAGGAAATTTTTCAGGTCTTGGCTCAAGTTCTCGATATATCTCCCTTGGTGCCTCCATGGCCATCGCACTATCGGCTATGGTGGGGATGAAAGTAGGGCACCATAAAAACCGTCCCATTTGTGATTTGTAGGATCTAAGAGATTTCATCTCATCCTTACAGGGACTTCACACACCATATGGCCGTAATTAGACGATACTATTTAGTTGTAAAGCAGGAGGTTGAATACTCTGGAAGGGTATACGAGAGACTAGATTAAAGGGGTAGGCATGCTTTTTGATTCGCGCGTCGCAATGGGCCCTTAAATTTGACAAGAGGGCACACCAAGAACATTTGTGTGAAATGGTGACATGAAATACTATCAACTAGATGTACACGTCATTCCAGCAACGCCTTCACTTAAATTGCCGTGGCTACAGAGACTGAAGAGTTTCTCACTTCGTCTGTATCTAAAAAGACTTATTTTACTCATTTATTTATTTAAACATTTATTTTTAATTTGGAGATGAAATTCTTTTTTCTCGACCAGTCAGAAATAATTGTATAATATATTCGCAAGCATTATGGGGGGGGGGACACATTCTACGAGCCGCCATTCAAAAGAGTTTTTTGTTTTTTTTTTACACCTCCCCCCCCCTCCTTCCGTGGTTATTTTATAATTGGTTCATTAGGATGCCGACAGGTGCTTCACTCCCGCTAGACGAACGAAACTGGAGGAGGGAAGGGGTGGGTGGGGGGGGGGAGATGGCACGCATGATTAGATTTGTCTCTGTTGAATGGTGTCAGTAAAATCCTTTTTTTTTTTTTAACTTTTTTTAACGGTTTTAAAACCCAGCAGTGATGTTAAAATGAGGAAAGATGAAAATAATGTGCAGGTGTTTAATAAATGCGCTTGCTCTAAGTTAATTGTTTCTTAAAATTCTGCGGATTTTTTTTTTCTTAAAACTCAAAGAAGAAATATTACATGAAGCTTTACTGCTAATATTCATAGTAGGCTACTAGCTGTACCCTGCAAAACCTTTGCCTAGAGTTATATTCCCTTAGGCTTGATCGGTAGGGCTAGGTTATTTTTTGGTTTCGGGCAGATCCGATTTTTTCATGATTGTATTTTAAACTGGGAGTACTGTTATATTAACCCTTTACTTTCAATTTAACCGCAGAACCCAAATCGCTATTATTTTATTAGATAAGAAAGGAAGCGTACAAACTATAGTGAAGACCCTCTTGATGGTAATTAATATTTATTTGTGTTGCTAAGAGAGAGTTGCATTGTAGAAGAATTTATTGTTTTATCTGATTAAGTTTATCTATACTTTCATGTGTTGAAATTTATCTACAACTGTTTTACTTGTTATACTTTACTTGTTACAGTTTAAATTGTTATCTGTTAAAAGTTGAAAGAAAAATTCCACGTAAGAAAAAAAAACTAATACATCAAGCCAGAGCAAGTAATGGGTCACTGAGCTTGACCCATGACCCATATAAGCCGTCAAGTTCTTGACCCAGACCCATCATGACCCATGACCCATTGAATGTTGTTATTTTCAAGATGGCGGCCGTCGCCATAGAAACCATTTTGAAATTTTAAAAAATCGCGCGACGACGGGTTTTTTTTAGGGTTGGGCGGAGACTAAGGATGGGTCATGGGTCAGGGAACATTGACCCATGACCCATGTGACCCATCCAATTTTGCGACCCATTTGACCCATTGACCCATGACCCATTGACCTATTACTTGCTCTGCATCAAGCCATATTTGACATTTAAGGGAAAAGAAATTAGAAGAACGGAATACAAAATTCTTGTGTTAAATTTCATAATAAAATTTCTGCGTTTATTTTTGAGGTTTTTTTTGCTGTTTTTTTTTTTCTTCAAGTGTGTAAACATCAAAAGAAGTTCAGAACGATGACTTAAAAAAATAGAGTCTAGAAATTTGATTTTGATTGAGATATTTGTATTCACTATCATTTCCTTTTTGTTGTATCTGCAGACTGAAAAGTAGGTCCCTGTCGGACATCATCAGGCTGGCCCAAGGCTCACATGATAACCTTAAAACGTCACCTCCTGTCTACGACAAACGTGAGTTCTTCATACAATCATTTAATGACCTTTGTCTGAAAACTGTGTTGGTTGTATCCAAGCCCGTAGCGTGCGGAGGGCAGGGGGGTCGGGCCCCCCTGCCTTTCGTCTAGCCCCCTCTGCTTATTTGCTCTACTTAGTAAAACGTATTACCTGCCACCCCCCCACCTGCTATTGCCTGGCCCCTGCTGTAGACTGCCTGACTCCTGGTATAGAATTTTCACGCTACGGGGCTGGTTGTATCAATCTCGTGAATGTGCATATCTTGATTACAAAAGTCTAGTTATGTTTGATTCTCTCGCGGCTTCCCCCTAGTCACGTGATATTTCACTGCCCGATTCGTACCCTGTTAAATATTACAATTATTCAGCTATTTGATCCAATATAATTGTAATATCAGTTATCGATTTTGTTAGGGGAGCACAATGCCTTCACTTTTATGTATTTAAAGGATGCCCTGCCGGGTAGCAAATAATGTATTCAGATTTATTTTAAAGATATATAACCCAGTTTTAGAAGATAATATAAGTTTCATAAACATTGTCCAATATCCTACGCGGAACTTTGAATTTTATGGTTAAAAACGAACTTTTTTTCTTTTAAATAAAATTTTTTTTTGTTTTTCCGACATCGTCAATTTTTACGTTGTGTGCCGGCGTCCAAGATAGCGCCGTTAACAGCTTAAAAATTAAGTAAAACGGAGGTAGAGGGGGGAGGGGATCTTGGGCCATATAATATATGTAAAAGCGATTTGGGTTCTGCGTAAAATCTGAAGTAAGAATTAATACAACAGTATTCCAATTTAAAATACAATCATGAAAAAATCGGATCTGCCCGAAACTAAAAAATAACCTAGCCTAGCGATCAAGCCTAAGGGGATAGAACTCTATGCAAAGGTTTTGCAGGGTACAGCTAGTTTTCTCAATAAAAATGATTTATTTTCTTTTTTTAACTGAGCCATTCCTCGCTGTCCAGCCTGGAATTCGTCTGTCTTATTTATCGTTTGATGTTATGAAATCTCTTTGTAGTTCGATGGGTGGTCGAGCCATGGATAGTGGTCAATTGTTAACCTGAGGGCGCGTAATTCGATCCTAGGTGTAAATACCATGATTTTGTTAAGGCCCATTGGAAAGTTTAAAAGTCTATCTGGTTTTAAAATGGGCATGTGACATAAGTTGTGTGTGTGTGTGGGTGTGTGGGGGTGTGGCTAGCGTTATTCCAAGATCAGTTTCTATGAGCGAACTCAGTAATAGGACAATGGGGTAACGTGCAGAAAATCCAAAGTCTGATGGAGCGGCCGTCTAAAAATGACCCGTGGTGGGGGGGGGGGGGCTCAGGAGATCGAGCAGGCACTAATTGCTCAGTATCGTACTGGGCATTGTCCTTTTGGGTGCGTTCTTTGGGAGGTTGAGGTCCAATGTCGATTCCCTTTGCCGATACTGCAGAGAAGTTGAAGAAAAACGTAGATCATATGATTTTTGAGTGCCCCGGGCTGGCAAACCACAGGGTGGACCAGTCGGGAAACTTGATGGCCAATGGCCTTTTTTTGGCAGTTCCCTGGTGTTGAGGGACACAGCGAGTTTGATCTCACGGGCTCTAAGAGACTAAGTCTCAGCCAGCAGTTATCACTGAAATAGTTCAGACAGAGCGAGAGCCACATAATACCACACTACCCCGTGGCTAAGTATAGGATGAACTCTACAATGTATCTGCTCCTGTTGGCTCTAACGGACAGTTCAAGCGTTGTTGTTGTTTTTTTTTTCAATATCCATTTTTTTTACCCAATTCATCAGATAATAGATTGAAAAAAAAATGTTTTCAAAGCTATCATTTAAAGATTCTATTTTTGTTTACCAACATACTAGCGGAGCCAGCCAGAATTCAAGTTCTTCTCTATGTGTCCAGTATTGACGCAATCAATGAGGCCAGTATGGTGAGTAATTCAGTCTGATCACTTCTGATAATTAAAACTAGGGAGCGACCGATAATCGGATCGGTATCGGTATCGGACTATCGGTAAAAAGGCATATCGGTCGCTCCCTAATTAAAACTGTAATAATAATAAGTCTACTAAACTGATCCTACACTGTTGAGCTGGTGCGTCCTTTGAAGCCTTAGGATAAAGTATATTTCTAGGCCCTAATGTTATAGGTCAAATACAGATTATCACTGCATATATAAAAGTGCTCAATCGTTTACTATTATTGCTATTAATTATCTGTGATAGTTTATCAATTTGTGGCTAACAACAAAAGGCACAAAAAAAATTCAAACATTGTGGCCCGTACTTTCAAATTCTTTAAAATGTAAACCACCTACATAACTTGCTAATCAATATCCAAACCACCTACATAACTTTCTAATCAATATCCAAGCCACCTACATAACCCGCTAATCAATATCCAAACAACCTACATAACCTGCTAATCAATATATAACCACCTACATAACCTGCTAATCAATATATAAACCACCTACATACACCTACGTGGACGGGTGGTCGTGTGGTAAGGCGCTCGACTGTCAACCTGAGGGTCCTTTGTTTGATCCCAGGTCAGTCCCAGCTACGTCTCCCGTGGTAACTATCGGCTATGGTGGTGATGAAAGAAGGGCGCCATAAAAAACCCTCCCATTAGTGGTTTATAGGATCTAAGAGTTTTCATCTCATCCTTACAGGGACTTCACACACACACACATCTACAAATCTCAACCATTTTCAAACATTTTGATTTAACTAATTGTGTTTTTTTTTTTCAGCGACCATTCGATTTCATTTTAAACATCGATACACTCGACGAAAAATCGATAACGATATCCTGCAGGCGAATGGGAATTTAACAAAACGACAGTAAAATTGGCCGATCTGGGTTAATTTGTCTTTTTTATTTCAACTTTTGTGACGCAGATTTGTCCCTGAGGAGTAAAAAAAAAACAATAGGGACAATTAAAAAAATTATTTTGATTAAGACGATATATCTGATTTTCTTATTTCTTTATGTAAAAAGGGGGGGGGGCGTGTACTGCGGAATTTCGATGCATGTGATCAGGATTTTAAAAAAAATATATATTTAACCAGTTCTTTTTATTTAGAAATAATATACAATTTTTATTTTCATTTCTGCATCAGTTGATACCATTATAACCACAACACATTGCACTCTTTTTGAAGAAACGTGCCTTAGGCTCATAGACCCCCCCCCCCACTCTCACACACACACACTCACACACACACACACACACACTCACACACACACACTCACACACACACACACACACACTCACACACACACACACACACTCACACACACTCACACACACACACACACACTCACACACACACACACTCACACACACACACACTCACACACACACACACACTCACACACACACACACACTCACACACACACACACTCACACACACACACACTCACACACACACACACACACTCACACACACTCACACACACACACACACTCACACACACACACACACACTCACACACACACACACTCACACACACACACACTCACACACACACACACACACACACACACACACACACACACACACACACACTCACACACACACACTCTCACACACACACACAGACACACACACACACACACACTCACACACACACACACTCACACACACACACACACACACAAATACCCATATTACCAAATTTTTTAGCTCTGTTTACTTTTCTAATTAATACGCTGGGCAGTACAACATATTGCAAAAAAAAAATGTAAAAACTGGTGTTGTCGGAAAAAACATTTATAAGATCGATAAAAAAAAATATCATTTTTATAGACATAAAATTAAGATCAATGTAGGAAGTCGTACAATGTTTATGAAACAAATGATTTGCTTTTGCATTTTTGTTAAAACAAAATAATTTTATTGTATGATAATAATGCGCTGTTTTTATAACACCTTAAACGTGTGCACTAATTCGGATGTATTGTGAACGTTCATTCGCAATTAATGACTGATTATATTTTAAAACGCCTACATTAATTTCATCGAGAATTTCGGTATAAAACTATAGACCTATAAGTACCCGTACACACACACCGCCACACATTGCTTAACTCACACACTAGAAATCGATTACGATTTTTAATATGTCTGATATACATCTTGAGTGTTAATGTATGAAATTCATATTGAGTGTTAATATATTTTATACATCTTGAGCCCTGATATTTAATCTTGAGTCTTATATTGCAGGACTTCACCGTAGGGTTCCTGCTCCACCTCAAGTGGCTCGACGAACGAATCATCAGCGATAAAGCTAAGGGCATGTTCGATGAATCGAACGTCGAGTCTTTCGACTTTGACACGGAAAACATCAAGAAAGTCTGGGTGCCAGACATCTTCTTCCCGAACGAGAAGAAAGGCTCATTTCATGACATCATGAACCGGAACCAGATGATGAGACTTTATAAGGATGGCTCCGTCCTTTACATCTCCAGGTGAGTCTTACACACACAAATTAAAGTTTGCCTAAGGGTGGGAGGGTTATCTCTTGATCCGTGACTGAACACGTGAGCATAGTGTAGACAGAGTTAAATCTTCACCTTTTCTTTACCAAAAATATCTTCAAGAAGTCTAAGCCTTTATACAGTAATGGACCATATGAAATGTCCGTTCCTTTTTGTTCAGTGACTCCCCCCCCCCCCCCGTATATAGATAGTTACGTAATCTAATAGATCCACCCTCGTTTTTCTACAGAGTTTTTTTTTTAAAAAAGCTGTTTTATTGGGTTGTTTCAAAGTACTTCTTAAGAAATGCTCATTTACTAGCTTTACGTTACTATACATCAATCTCATTATAATAGTTTACTAACTTGAAATTAATATACATAAATCTCATTATAACAGTTTACTAACTTAACATTAATATGTATATATATATATATATATATATATATATATATATATATATATATACTAGTTGCAAGTACCCGGCTTTGCCCGGGTTTAAAATAAGGTTTTCTGTTTACCTTCTGTTTTCTCCCTACCCCCTCTCTCCCTTCCTCTCTCTCCCTCCCTCCCCCTCTCTCCCTTTCCCTTCCTCCCTTTCTCCCTCCCTCCCTCTCTCAAATCTCTCTCCGTCCCTCTCCCATCTCCCTCTCTCCCCTCTCCCTCTCTCCCCCGTCCATCCTCCTCCCTCCTCCTTCCCTCTCTCTCCCTCCCTGCCCCCTCTTTCTCTTTATCTCTTCCTCCCATTTCTCCCATCCTCTCCCTCTCTTCTTCCCTCCCCTCTCTCTCCCTCCCTAACCCCTCTCCCCCCTCCTTTCTCTCTCCCTCCCCCACTCTCCCCCTTCCTCCCTCCATCATTCCCTCTCTCTCCATCCCTGCCCCCCTCACTTTTTATCTCTCCCTCCCTCTCTCCCTCCCTCCCCTCTCTCTCCCTCCCTACCCCCTCTCTCCCTCCCTTCCTTTCTCTCTCCCTCTCCCCTGCTCCCTCTCCCCCTGCTCCCTCTCCCCCTACTCCCTCTCCCATCTCCCTCTCTCCCCCTCCTTTTCTCTCCCCTGTCCACCCCCCTCCCTCCTCTCTCCCCCTCCCGCCCTCCCTCCTACCCTCCTTTCCTCTCTCTCCCCCTGCCCCCTCTCTCTCTCTTTATCTCTCTATCTCTCTCTCTCTATCTCTCTCTCCCTCCACCCCTCTCTCTCTCTCTCTATGTATATATATATACTTATTATTATGGTTTCACACTTCTTCTAAAATCCTTCTTCATTCCTTTACCTTCCTCAAACTGTACACATCAGAGAGCATGAAAAAACATCAGCAATTCTTTGCATCACAAAGGCACAATACAGCACTAGATATATATATATATATATATATATATATATATATATAGAGAGAGAGAGAGAGAGAGAAAGAGAGAGAGAGAAGAGGGGAGGGAGAGAGAGATAAAGAGTGAGAGATAAAGAGAGAGAGAGAGGGGGCAGGGGGGAGAGAGGAAATGAGTGTAGGAGGGAGGGCGGGAGGGGGAGAGAGGAGGGAGGAGGGTGGACAGGGGGGATAAAGAGAGAGAGAGAGATATAAAGAGAGAGAGAGGGGGCAGGGGGAGAGAGAGGAAGGAGGGGTAGGAGGGAGGGTGGGAGGGGGAGAGAGGGAGGGAGGGGGTGGACAGGGGAGAGAAAAGGAGGGGGAGAGAGGAGATGGGAGAGGGAGTAGGGGGGAGAGGGAGCAGGGGGAGAGGGCAGGGGAGAGGGAGAGAGAAAGGAAGGAAGGGAGAGAGCACCAGCGCGCAAGTTCTATTCGATCATAGGGAAATGACGTCACAGAGGAATTTTATTTATGGCGCCGTCGAGATTACTTTAATATAGTAAAATACTAAAATAAAAAAAAATTTATTACAATTAAACTACCCATCGATATGAAACGAAACCTGTCCTATAACCTTCCCCATGTAATTATGTGTATGTGTTACAAATTTCACATTATTTGGTTATCTGGATCTTGAGTTATAAGGGAACAGACAGACAGACAACAAATGCGTCTTATAAGTATATATATATATATATATATATATATATATATATATATATATATATATATATATATATATATTAATCTCATTATAACAGCTTGGCATTAGTATATATTAATCTCATTATAACTATGTACTAACTTTACGTTCTACTGAACCTGTAAGTCTGGTTTACTCCACAGGCTGTCTGTGACCCTGAGCTGCCCAATGGACCTCCTGAATTATCCTTTTGACAAACAGACTTGTCATCTCTTTATTATGAGTTGTAAGTATTGTCCAGAATGGGTGGAGTCCAAACTTCGGCATGTGGTATTTATTTAAGTGGCCTTGGCAAGATAATTCACCGAACTGTTCCTTTATAGAAAGATAGGTTGTAAACAAGAAAGACTTGATGAAGTAGCGAATAAGTAGTTGTTAATTTTTTTTTTATTCATGAACAAAAACGGCAGCTAAAATAAGTCAATTATACGTTCAAACATTTTTTTGGCTGACATGGATATCATTCAGTGAAGAAAAAAAAAGACTAGCAAAAGAAAGACTTGATTTCCTTATTTCATTAGTTACGTCGTCGGATAGTCCTTAATACTAATCCTGACAACGTACAGATCGTTGTCTAGAAGTATGAGAGAGTAGATGTAGATGTTCTGGTGACAATATTTCTGTTTTCACAGCTCACGTACAGTCTCTGCTAATAAGTCAACAAACACCGGTTTCTTTGCCAATAACACAAGTTTTATTATGTTGACGCCAGTTCTCCTCGCATACAGTACTTCAGTTTACGTCACACTCTTCCGCTCCTGCTCTCTAGTTCTCAGTCTCGCTCCTCTCTCTTCTCTCCTCCTCTCTGACTTTCACACAAAAACGTCCCGCTTATATACAGTACACAATTGGCTGTGACACCGGTGATTAATTAGTTGTAATTAATTCTAGCTCTACACTCGGGGTAATTTATGTGACGGGTCTGTGGGGGGTGGGAACTTGATTTGACGTCTAACCAAGGGGCCCTATGACACCCTCCAACTTAGTTATCCCTCGTGAGAAGATTCTGCCCCACGACTTTCGTAACGGTTCCAACTTTATCCTACGTGTCACGGTCACGAGCAATCTTTCCCAGGTACATTGTCTCCGTGAGCCCTCAGTTCCACCGGTGACTCACAACTAATTAACATGGGAGGGAGGACGATGGGGCGTGCTTTCGCGTAAATTATTCTTCTATCTGGTCACAATGATGCACCCCCTCCTCACGCACATTTTGTTCCTAAACTGTAAACTATTGTGCTAAAATAACCCACATCGTAACAACCTATTAGCCCCAGCCAATCGTTTATACGGCGAAGGAACAACCACTCACTACCAACAAAATACATGTGTCGCAACACACAGTTTCTCACTCTAAAATAGTGATAATCATCTTGAAATCAAAGTAGCTCTAACAGTTGACCTTATCGGTAAATATAGAATACAGCAACATGCCTAACAATAACATTAAGTAGAGGAGTCTGAAAGTAAGAAACATAAACATGGTCATGCTAATTAATAAATAAATAATTCATTAGTCTTTCACACACAGTTACAAACAAACAGTCGAGTAGCAGAGCTGAATGTACCCAAACCTTCAGTTGGACTACATCCACTCCCACACAATACTTAATACCTGTTGTTTTACTGCTAGATAATTGACCCTCAATGAAAGATGAACGAAAGTAACATTCCTTTCCCTACCTAGACTTTACTGGACCCTAAACATATTACACACTCTAGACTATACATCTCGTTGTATCTGTCTGTGTGTCTGAGATGGTCACCAGTCTTTTGTCCGGCCGTGTGGTCACGCTTTACGTTGTTGTCGGGAGAAGTGGTGACTTTATTCACTGTCCCCCTTTGTCTTCCCCTCACTTTATGGAATGACGGATTTGATACTTTCCTCTTTTGTCCTGAAAGATCATTACCTCGTCTTCCCCTCCAACTTGGTCTATGCCCAATAGAATGTACTACCGCCTCGTGTTCCCTCTTCACCTGTATGTCTTTCACATATTTCTGGGGACATCCCTTTATGGTTGAATGGACTTGTACATTCCCCTCGTGCTTATTGGGTTGTGTGGTTTGATCGCTAATGTTGTAGCCGATCTGTTCCACTGCCAGATTTACCTGAAACCATGGAGGTTTCGCACCCTCAATATTGTCTATTACGAGGTCAAATATTGGGTTTTTAACTGCCATCGCGTCGACCGTACCTTTATAAAATGGGGTCTCTAAATGAACCGTGGCAACCGGTGCACTACCAAGAGTTCCATCGATTCTCTTGTAGATAGCCCGACGCCCTGTCATAGCCCTATCGCTCACAAGCGTACGATTGATCACCACTGTTGAGCACCCAGAGTCCCTCAGTGCCCTAACAGGAATGCCATTGGCGTGGCCGTCCATAATAGGAAGGTTATTTTCTCCCTTTCCTACGACTACCCCTACGCCCACTTGCTCTACTCGTCTATGTTGACATTGATTGGCCCTGTGGCCCCTGGCCCCACATAGATAGCATTCATTACGGAAGGTCACTCTCTGTTCCCTCCCCTGAAAGGTTGGGGTGGTCGGAGCCCTATGCCCTTGCCTGTGTGACTCCGCCCCCGTTTCCCCTTTCCTATTTATAACTCCGGGGTTCTTACCTTGACCCCCCTGACTTACTTGTGTACTCACACATTCGACCCCTGGGCTACTTCCATCTGCCCCTTGGGTTGAAACATCCTGCCCCTCTCCCTTAGTTGTCCCATTGTGTCTACTGGGATGGGCATCTCTAAAGTTATCAGCTAAAGACAACATCTCGGTCCATGATCCTGGTTTTCTCTCCCTTAGAAAGACCAACAGATCATTGGGTACACTATTCAATAGCTGTTCTCTTAATATGAGTCCCTTTAGTCCCTCATAAGACTGCTCAGTTCTACTGAGTTCTACCCACCGCTCAAACACGTCAGTTAATCTAGCACCAAACAGCTAATATGTCTCCCCCCTTTCTAATTTGCATCCCCTAAACCTTTTCCTAAACCCCTCGTCTGTACAGTCAAAAGCTTTTAACAGGGCCCCCTTTAGTGAATCGTAGTCAGCCACTTCCTCGTTGGACAGTCGGCATGCTACATTCAGTGCCCTACAGTGATTGCAGACATAAACTCCATCCTGACATTTCCCAACCTACCAGTGTTGCATGCCGTTCGAACCTCAAGAGGTATGAGTGCATCTCATCCACCCTCTCGTCGAACTTCGGCAACTTGGGGACAGTCGTGCCCCCTGATAAACTAGTAGTACCTGACCTAGGGCTCATCGACATTTCCCTAGTGTTGGCTGTGTCACAGGACTGTAGTTTGGCCAGCTCTATATC
Organism: Bulinus truncatus; assembly: GCA_021962125.1. Classification (NCBI taxonomy): domain Eukaryota; kingdom Metazoa; phylum Mollusca; class Gastropoda; family Planorbidae; genus Bulinus; species Bulinus truncatus. The sequence goes on from JAGDYQ010000034.1 coordinate 7,476,657, forward strand.
TCTGTTAATTTTGGCCAGCTCAAGCTCATGTTCGAGTCGATGCTTCGCGGCTTCTTGTTCTTGTTCTGTCTTATGTCTCTCAGTTTCTAGCCTAGTTAATTCTGATTGATCCCTACGTTGCTGTCTTTCTGCATCCCTCTGTTTTTCAAGAAGCTCGACTTCTTTATCGCGTTCTGCGCGTGCAAAAGTCACTGCATCCTGTCCCTCTAACCCAATAAATTTAGCATAGTTTACCCACTCTTGGATTGTTTGAGTCATTGTAACTTAGTCCGTCAGCAAACTAATGCAAAGAAATCTACTTCGTTCTCTAATACAAAGTCAATTAACCAACAGCAGGTATTGCGTAATTATGTATATGAGAGTAGATGAAGCAACTTACCGGTTGAGAATCCAATCAGATGCTCCCACTTGAACTGCTACAAGAAATACACACACAATCGACCTATGATCTATGTTAACTTAATTTAAAGTCATATAACAGCGTTCACAGTCCGTAATTAGTGTTTCTTGTTGACTGCAGTCTCCGGTTCCCGTCTATTGGAATCCACGTCTATTTTTGCTGAGGTGGTCGCTGGTTTGTTCGGATGCTGGGGTTGTGCTGTCCTTCTCTTCTTCTGTCGGTGGTTATTCGATAGCGAGGCCGACAATCTGCGTTGATTGGTCGTTCGATGACGGTGGTTATTGCCGTCGGTGTTTGCAACTCTTGTCTTATTACGCAAGACGTTACAATTTTACGAGAGAAGCAGTAGTTGTTGCTGCTTAATCTCTCCCTACAGCTGATCAGTTGATAACGTACCTCTTGTCGTAGCACGCAAGAAGTTATTATTTTGCTAGGAGTAGAGCGTTTGTTGTTGTTGTTGGGTCTTCTCTGACGTAGTAACTGCTTCTGTCTGTATAACTTCTTCAAGTGTACGTTCCCGGTCTTGAAATCAGTAAGGTACTTTTGACGAGAGAAACAGTGAAGCGCACTGCTAATTCTCTCCATGTAGATGTGATGTAGGTGACTCAGTCGTATTACTGTCAGCCTACTGCGAAATTACGTCTGTCAACACTTTTGCTACTGTGCAGCCGGTCAAGTTGTTGTGACTGTCAGAGGTTCGGTGATGCAGTGTTTTCGAGCCCCCAGTCACCAGCTTCACTACACTCTCGATCCCTTGAAGTAGGTCGATCTCGTGACGAGATTCCCCAGTTGTTACGTCGTCGGATAGTCCTTAATACTTGTCCTGGCCACGTACAGATCGTTGTCTAGAAGTATGAGAGAGTAGATGTAGATTTTCTGGTGACAATATTTCTATTTTCACAGCTCACGTACAGTCTCTGCTAATAAGTCAACAAACACCGGTTTCTTTGCCAATAACACAAGTTTTATTATGTTGACGCCAGTTCTCCTCGCATACAGTACTTCAGTCTACGTCACACTCTTCCGCTCCTGCTCTCTAGTTCTCAGTCACGCTCCTCTCTCTTCTCTCCTGCTCTCTGACTTTCACACAAAAACGTCCCGCTTATATACAGTACACAATTGGCTGTGACACCGGTGATTAATTAGTTGTAATTAATTCTAGCTCTACACTCGGGGTAATTTATGTGACGGGTCTGTGGGGGGTGGGAACTTGATTTGACGTCTAACCAAGGGGCCCTATGACACCCTCCAACTTAGTTATCCCTCTTGAGAAGATTCTGCCCCACGACTTTCGTAACGGTTCCAACTTTATCCTACGTGTCACGGTCACGAGCAATCTTTCCCAGGTACATTGTCTCCGTGAGCCCTCAGTTCCACCGGTGACTCACAACTAATTAACATGGGAGGGAGGACGATGGGGCGTGCTTTCGCGTAAATTATTCTTCTATCTGGTCATAATGATGCACCCCCTCCTCACGCACATTTTGTTCCTAAACCGTAAACTATTGTGCTAAAATAACCCACATCGTAACATCATTTCATTGGCTCTCTACGAATGTTCAACACTGAGCTCAGTATTTGATTCTTTTCGCATGCCATACCTATAGATTTTTTTTTAGTTATTACTTTAAGTAGTATAGCAAAGAAGAATACACATATAGACATTGTCATTTTAACGTATAAGGCTATCATTGAGTCTGTAACTATTACAATTTTTCCAGGTTTAATAATATTCACTTCAACTGGCTGTATTTCATTCAGACAGGATTTGTAATGGTGTATTCTTTAGTTAGTTATGTATTCTACAATTTGGATGGTTTATTCTTTAGTTAGTTATGTATTCTACAATTTGTAATGGTGTATTCTTTAGTTAGTTATGTATTCTACAATTTGGAATGGTTTATTCTTTAGTTAGTTATGTATTATACAATTTGTAATGGTTTATTATTTAGTTAGTTATGTATTATACAATTTGGAATGGTTTATTCTTTAGTTAGTTATGTATTCTACAAATCTAGTGAATCGTATTGTCCATAAGCGTATGTACTGCCGTTTTATAAATAACCCCCTGGCCCCCCTCATAAATATAAATAAAAAAGTTGTGCATCTAATGTCGTCCAAAAGTAATGTGTTTTTACCTGCCTTTCCCCTCGGTACCCTCGTGAGAGTATGTTAACATACAGTAGATTATGTAAACCTTTTTTAATCAAAACCTTCATTTTAACTCCTTGTTTTAATTAGGATTGTAATATTTGTAATGGACGTCAAATGATAAAATAGTCATAAAATGGCGAGCCTAGTAGCCCAGATGGGGATTGCAAAAAGGATTGTGTCAGAGATCTCAAAAATAAAAAATAAAAATGAAAGTAAATGAAAGGAATTTTTTTCGAACGTCTCCATAATTTATGATCTAAACAAAGTAATTATGCTGTGAAATAGTTTTGTTGATTATTTTTCTTTTTTTACAACGTTTGTCTTCACTTCTTGTCTGTGTGTTTGTTTGTCTGTCCAGGAATTTGGGGATTTGGAAATCCAATTTTAGACCACTTTCCGATAAGCTATAGCTCTGATACTTTCAATAAAACTCAGAACCCGATGACAATGCAATATTCTGACTTTACAAGTATTACATTCTATATCATGAGTTTAGGTTATACAACACTAGAATTAATTTTACATACTCATGTGCATTTTGTTATCGAAGTTGTAATAAATAATCTTCAATATCGTGATATTTCGAAAACATTCTGTAATGATTCTTTTGGGATTTAATTGTTAACATTTGATGATTCTAATACTGTAATACAAACATTAACATAGGCCTAATATAAAATCCATGCGCCCAACGTTTTTCGTTTTTATAATATTCAGAAGCTTTTATAAAGTCTATTACCATGTGACCAATTTATTCAGAAATTATTTTCTGCTTTTTAGTACGCAAGAAAAACGTTGTTTTTTTTTATAAAATATTTTTTATAATGTAATTTTTGTCCCCGTTTTGTCTGTCTGTCTGTCAGTCCGTCATCACCCTAGATCTCAACAACCATAAGTCCTAGACCCATGATGTATATATCATTTTGTAGGTCTTGGCAGCACGTAGTTTCACCAAGATTTATTAAGAAACTCATCAAATGAAATAGTAAGCTTGTGTTCTGAGTTTAATTGAAAGTATCAGAGCTATGCAACAATTGACGGAGTTTTCGGACGATTAAATGACTATAATTTCGAATGTTATCAATTATGAGTCCTATTTCAGTAACCACAAACCACTTGTAGTTAGATTTAAGAGACAATAATTTTTTTTCAAATATAAAGAAACGTCTTTATAATTTTTTTTTTACAGATATATGCATTACACAATTGAATTTATAAACATTTCCAAAATTTACAAATATTTACTGAAAGCTAACAAACGTACTGATACATAACACGAAAATGCGCTAACACGTCCTGTGTCCAGAATGGAACAGGCTTAATTGCTTGTTTTTTTTTTTACATTTTTGGCGTTGTCAGGAAAAAAGTTTTCCCGCATTCCAAAGTTTGGTAAGTGGTGCGGTGTTCCGCCATCCTTGGTCAAACTGCATTTCTAAAACATCTGGTAAAACCCAGTTTTAGTAGTTGAAAAAAAACGTTCATTTTGATTGTTGTTTGATTGTTTTTTTTTTTTTGTATTGTCCACAGTTGGTTATTCTGAGGAAGACATTGTGTTTGAGTGGCACAACAGCAGTAATGAGAACGCCGGTCACATGTATCCGGCTGCCGAGCCTGTTGTCCTGGATAAAGCTATTGTCCTGCCCCAGTTCGAGGTCACAAAGGTCATGCCCTCCATCTGCAACAAACGATACCATCAAAAAATCGGTACAGTAATCACTTCAGGACATTCATCCATTTATTTATTTTGAAGTACCTGTAAGGTATTTGCCTAGAACCCGGTACAATCTGGCCTAGTGTTAAATGACGTAACAAAATATATAAAAAGATTATTAGGGGCCGAGAATTGCAAGCAGTGTCACTGACAGAGTCCTTAGTAATGTCATTGACAGATTCATTGACAGAGTCATTGACAGGGTCATTTCAGAGTCATTGATAGAGTTCTTGACAGAGTCATTTTCAGAGTCATTGACATAGTCCTTGATATTGTCATTGACAGAGTCATTGAAAGAGTCATTTTCAGAGTCATTGACAGAGTCCTTGATAGTGTCATTGACAGAGTCATTGACAGTGTCATTGACAGTGTAATTGACAGAGTCATTGACAGAGTCCTTGATATTGTGATTGACCGAGTCATTGACTAGAATAACTCTGTGTGCATATATTATTAATTTTTATAGTAAAAAAAAAAATAAAAGTTCATATTAGCCCTTGAAAAGCCATCAGGGCATATGAAATGTAGAATTCACCTACAGTGGTATCCCGACATACGAATGCCATAACATACGAGATTTTTTTTTTTAGATACGAGCCGTCGAGCAAGCGATTTTTTTTTGCTTTGAAAACAAGCCCATTTTGAAATACGAACGTGTCGACCGGCTGCACACGGACCCAGTTTATTGCGCCTCATGCGTCTTGCATTTACCCGCGCAGTGTGCTAGTTTGCCTCGCTGTCGAAGTATCTTTAATAAGTTGTGCACGCGTTTTGTGCTTTTTGTTCATTTACAGCACTTTATCACATTTAACTTTATAACCATAGGTCCGATGAGAGTGGAAAGGTAAGCGCTCAGAAGAAGCGTGCAATCACAGAAAAACATGAGCACGGTGTGCGAGTGACTGACTTGGCTAGGCAGTACGGGTGCAGTACTTCGATAATATTGCCGTGCTTAAACAGAACGATAAAGGGTGTATAACACCAACTAAAGGCGTTGCAAAATTTTTTAATCTCCTCTGCCTATCTCCTCCACCTTACACCTCTTGTAAGATCAAGTCGGCTAATTTCCAAGTCAATACTCTTCATAAAACCAGTTTATTTCGTTACATTCTCTTTGATATTGTTTTTATACAATATTTGTCATTTATAAATATTTTTTTCTTATTCAAAAACACTTTAAAAAAAAAAAGATCCGGTGTGGCATTTTGGGGGCTGGAACGCATCAATGCCATTCCAAATCATTTGAATTACGAGCAAATTGTCGTACGAGCAACGTTACGGAACGAATTAATTCGTATCTCGAGTTACTACTGTATTTCTGTAGCTTTGGCATATAAGGAGTTGTGTGTTTAGCACAACGCGCAGACGGCTTTACTTCCCCAACTAGTCAATTCTTTAATCTGCCCCTTACCAACGAGAGATTCTATTGTTTCTGTCGTTAACAAAGTAATTATAGTTAGTTTGTTTGTTTTACTTCTTGGTACTTTTGATCGAAGGTCAAGAAAATGAAAGCCACCCAATGCTGGCAAGAGCTGATTACGTCATTATAATGTTTTTATAGTATTGTTAATTTAATGAAATTGGCTGAATTAGCCTAGTTATTTACTAGTATTCCATATGTAAAGACTTTTCATCTCAAAATCTGAAATAATCTTTTTTATATTAATATATTTGTATCAAGACCGTAGCCGGGAGGGGGGGGGTTAGGCTATGGGGGCTGCAGTCCTCCCCCCCCCCCCTCAAATAAATAAAAATGATGGTAACTCATTAAAAATTGACAAAAATTTGCCTTCAAAAACTTGGAACAGCCCCCCCCCCAAAACAAAATCCTGGCTACGGTACTGATGTGTATTATATTCATTTCATCACAGCTGTATATCCACCTGATGTATTTTTTTTTTAATTATTGCACAGAGCGAATATAAAAAAAAAAAAAAGAAATGTAGGTCTACACTACTTATGATCTTATCTCTAATTCTTATAATCAATTGCATTGAAGTGCAGGCTATCACTCAGTGCTGCGCTCACACGAGATGACGCAACTAATACAGGAACACGGCAAACTGGTGGAGGAGATAGTCTTATATCATCAATAATGTTGTTGTTTTTTTCCCCCCAGTGTCTGTCTTATGTTTATTAAATTGCTCCCCAGGTTGATGTAAGTTTTTTTTTTTTGTTTTATTTACTTTTGACAAAGTGCAAATGTCTGACCTTGTCCTGCAGGTAATCACAGCTGTATTCAGGCAGAGTTCCACCTGGCACGTAACATCGGCTTCTACATCGTGCAGATGTACATCCCCAGCATGTTGATAGTCATGCTCTCGTGGATCTCGTTCTGGTTGAACGCCAACTCCGTGCCGGGGAGAGTCTCATTGGGGCTGTTGACAGTGCTCACGATAACAACCCAGAGTTCCAGTGAGTCACTATACTAAATATATATATATATATATATATATATATATATATATATATATATATATATATATATATATACGAAGTAGCTACGGTTACATCAAGCGCCATTATATTAGGGTTAGCGGGAGTACTCATTTTTTTTCGGGTACCAGCAATTATATTAGGGTTAGGAATAGGGTTAGGATTAGGGTTAGGGTTAGGGTTAGGGAAAGGGATAGGTTTAGGAATAGGGTTAGGGATAGGGTTAGGGTTAGGGTGTGGAGCAATATCTATTGATGTACAGATTAGATACTATATCAACCATCCCATACAGATTAGATATTATATCACCACTCACCAACAGATTAGATAGCATATCACCCCAAAAAATTAGATATTATATCACCCCCTCAGATTAAATAGTATATCACCCTCACAGACTACATATATCACCCTCTATATGCTTTTGTAAATCTAAATGTCTGTAAGTTTGTATGTGCATGAGAACGAAAACATGTACGTAAGTGTCTGATACGTGAATGTGCGTGTGTTTGTGAAGTCTACAATCATACAGTTTCTGTGTGTCGTGTCTGATACGTGAATGTGAGTGTGTCTGTAAAGTCTACAATCATAAGGTGTCTGTGTATCGTGTCTGCCATATTTACATGAATTTAAATGTATTTTTTCATCAAGTACATATGTGTATGTAGAGTATCTCTGCGTCACTAAGATGTGTATGTAAATGATATCTGCATCTATATCTGCCTATCATATGCATACATCTCTGTACACACACTAATGTTTTTGAATATGTGCGTCTGATATCTAGACAAATATGTTTGAATGTGTCTGATATCTGCACAAATGAGTTTTAATATTTGTGTCTGATGTAAACACGCACATGAGTTTATATGTGTATCTTATATCATAGGCGTGTGTGTGTCTGAAATCTGTACACATCATCGTTTATGTGTGTGTGTGTGTGTGTGTTTGATATTTACATCACATACTTTCTCGTATACATTTGTTTTTGTTTGTATTAGTATTTGATACAACTCTACCCCCCCCCCCCATTCCTCCTGGAATCTATTCAGACAGTGATAATATCTCTGAATCCCCATGATATACCTGTACACACCCCCCTTCACATACCTGTACATATACCTGTTCACCCCCCCCCCTTCACATACCTGTACATATACCTGTCAATGTTGTTTTTTTTGGTCAATAAATACTTGAAGTAAAAATAAAAACAAATGAGTTTTCTCGAACATAGTACTGCTAGACTTCACAGACAGAATACAATCAAAGAAAAAATTAAGTAATAGTTTCCTGTGGAAATGAGTGCATCCGGTAACATTTGCTGCATATTTTAAAGTATGTGTAAACGAATGATATTCTTTTAGCTGTGTCTGACCTAGAAACCCCTCCCCCCCCCCATGTTTCTCAAGATCTTCAATGATATTTCATGTTAATAACTAATCAACGTATGACTTACATTATAAGAGACTAATGAAATTTATTGTAGTACTGTCAAAGGATAACTTTTGATCAGCGCCCTTCTTATGAATAGGGCTCTCCAACAGTGCGTAGCGAGGGGGGCAATGGGGGAGGGCATCATGCCCCGGGCGCTACTCATAAAAGGGGCGCCGAATGGCATATTTTACATGTAATATTATATGGTTTTTGAATGGGGGAGGGCGCTAAAAATGTATTGTGCCCCGGGCGCGAGTTAAGCTCGCTACGCCACTGCTTCCCAATGCCCAATGGGCCCTTCCTTTACACATGTCTTATAGTGATCGGATTCTATCAGGGCCCCAACAGCTACCTTTGTCTAAGATCCCCCAAATGTTTGCTGAAAGTCTCTGCCTATGAAAACCTTAACCCTAATGAATCGATTGTTTGTGATGATTTCTGGAATCGATGACAAATTTGGAGTGGGTGGGGGGGTGGGGCGTAAGTGATTGAGAGACCAATTCATCTGGACTTTAAAAAAAAATCGAACTGGGCAGACCGGAACATGCAGACACCGAGAGTCTATAACAATGAAATCTATTGAGATAGAATTGAAAAAAAAAACATCCGTAGCTAACCCTTTACCCTAGTATGTGAAGCTTTAAAGGCCATGCGGTGTTTGCGCTATTTCATGCCTTGTTTTAAAATACCTCTTGTTGCGCACAACAATGACAAACTCAGCCAGACATTTATTTCTATTTGACTGCAGTCATTGTAGAACTGTTTATTGAATTGGTATCTTAGCATTGCAATAAATAAACAACATTTCTAAACCAATGTAATGAAATGTTGTTTTTAATTTCTAATCGGCAGGGGAATCATTTGTACACATTTATTGTAAATGAAACGAAGTGGCTACAGTAACATCAAGCGCCATTATATTAGGGTTAGCGGGAGTACTCATTTTTTTTTTTTTCGGGTACCGGCAATTATATTAGGTTTAGGAATAGGGTTAGGCTTAGGGTTAGGGATCGGGATAGGGGTAGGGATAGGGGTAGGGGTAGGGATAGGGATAGGGTTAGGGATACGGTTAGGGTGTGGAGCAATATCTATTGATGTCATCCGGAAAAAAAAATACGAACTCCGTCTTGATGTTACCGTAGCCACTGCGTATTGTAAACATACAAATAGTGATCAAAACATTGAATTGGTTTTCCCCATTTAGAAAACAAAAAAAAAAGACGTGTGCATTAAGAATTAGGATAGAAGTAAACGGAATAAAAATTCATTTAATAACCTTCTCAGATACAAGTGCCCGGCTGTTCCGTTCAACGGAGAAATGTTGAATCAATAAATGCATATCTGGCTATTCTCCTTCTTTTCCAGGCGTTAACGCCGCTCTCCCCAAGGTATCCTACACAAAAGCCATTGATGTATGGATGTCCACATGCCTGGTCTTTGTGTTCGCCGCCTTGCTGGAGTTCTCAGTAGTCAACGTGCTCAGCCGCAGGGAATCGATCAGATGTTTCTCTCTCAAGAACATGTTCTCTATTCCTGCGGACGGGGAGAAAGAGGAAGGTCCTCCAACGTTGTGTGAGGTAAATGTTCTTCAAAATGTGTTGAATTTGTCTAGCCATTGGTACTAGTATTTAAATAATTATTAGTTTTATTAGGTGTCCAGCTTTTGACTGGAATCAAGGCCGTTATTAAGCATATGCCAACCTGTCGAGATGCCACATATCCCCCCCACACACAAAACCACCAAAGGTTCCCAAAAGCCAAGTTATCCTTCTGATGGAATAGTTCTGTTTGATGCTTTGACATAGTTCCGGTCAGTTTGACTTTCGTTCAGGCTATTCGTTCATTTGTGATTTTTTTTAACAATAATAATTATTGTCTCGGTTGGAGAAGAAAATAGACCTATAGTATAGTTTATCAGCCCTGTGCTATTGTCCCGAAATTAGAAAAATCATATGTACGGTGACCAGATTTTTCTGAGGTTAACCTAGTTATGGAATCTCCCACACACACCATCGATTACTTTTTTTTAAAGAAGACATTAATTTTATATGTATTCATACATTTTATACCGTAGTTATAGGGCGTATGTAGTAGTACAGAAGTGTTTTGTGAATAATACTATAAATGTTTTCAGAGTCGGAAATAAATGTATTACATTTTGAATCATCATAAAAGTAATTAACAACTAACAATACATGTATTTGTTGGCTGTTGTTAATACATTTAATTTGGCACAATACATGTATGTCACAAATATGAGGGAGTAACAAGAATATGTGTAGATAAAAGTACGCAGTTCGTCAGAAATCGCCCCAGATGTTTCCTTATCATTCTGGGACACCTATAAACGTGAAGTGCGAAATCAGGACGTGTCCAATTTAACGCAGCGGTTCTTAACTTTTTTGCAGATATACCTCAAATGGTGCGCAAAAATATGTCCGCCGGTACCCCTCGCATGTAATCTCGCCAATAAATGTAATTATTTTCATATGCAATGCGCTTACTTTTTCTAATGCGATTCTTGGGCAGGTGAGGTGGTTTGGTGATGAGTCACGAAGCAGACTGGCAACCTTCTTTTTTCAAACTCTTAGTTGTTTTAAAGCTAAATTATATGTCGCTGTGTACCCCCTGCGTCGCATTTCCGGTACCTCTTTGTGGTACGCTTACCACCGTTTGAGAGCCACGGAGTTTACTGGGACGTCTGATCACCCATAAAATAGGTTACTATCCGATTTTGAGGGGTAGGGGCAGGCCTACCGACGGAAATTTCGGGCCCCTGGGCAGGGCTGTCACGGGCCCTCCGTGCTGATAATAATATTTTCAAAAGTTGATTGGCCAGCTCAGTCCGAGCCCCTAAAACTAGCCCTAAAACTCGGCGGCCCCTGGGCATTTGCCCCCCCTCCCCCTCTCGGCGACACTTGGTAGGGGGAGATAATGTGGTTAAATTACTCGTGTAAGTTTTTTTTTTCTAATAAAAAATTTATTCAAAATGTTTATTTTTTCCGGATCTGGTCACATAAATTTTAATATGTATGCTATTACTTGTGTAAACTACTCAGAAAATCTACGTCGGAAAAAAACTAAAACAGGTTCCATTTCTTTTTTTTGCAATTATTGTTTGCTTTTACAAATTGTTTTTTTTTATTTAACAAATTGTTTCACACATAATTCTAAGTTAAAAACTGGGATTTGCTTTTATTCTTTAACTCTTTTCAGATGAGAGTTCCTTTAGACGGCTTTCAAGATGCCGAGTCTCAAAAGAAAAGACGCTTTGGCAAGAAAGGAATTGTTTACGCTGTTTACGTTGATGTAGCAGCCCGTTTCTTGTTCCCGGTCTGTTTCGTCATGTTTATAATTGTTTACTGGGGAGTTTATGGATCTCAATCAGGCGCTTAGTTGGTCCTCGATGGTTATTTTTTAAATATGTATTATGTAGTATGGTATTAAAGGAAATGTTAATGAGAAACTAGTGAGACCCGTTGTTATAGATATAATACATTATGTTTTGTAGAGTCGTGTGGCAAAGGGTTTTGGGGGAGGGGGGGAGGGGTCGAACATTCGTCAGGGACACATCTGTTTCGAAAATTGTTGTTTTTCCTGCTCTATTTGGGGGGGGGGGGGGTTAGAACACAGAAGGGCCCCGTTTTTCATATTTTGTGAGGGCCCTAGATTTTTTGGCTTTGGTCCTGTGTGATCTCTTAGTGTCATCCATTGCTAGCCACTGGAAATTAGCGAAAATTGACTTAAGTGAACGTGACATAAATATTGAGAAAGTTACAATATTCCCTAAGTGGAGAAGTTACGGTAATCAGGACACATGAAATCATCTCAGTTCTAGCCTCCTGTGAATGCATCTTGAATCGATTAGAACAAAAAGAAATAGTCGAAATGTGTTTAGATTTTGTCCATTATCATTGACTTGACACGTTGGTGAATATTAGTACTTCCAGTCATTGTTCATGATCTCATTAAATTCATCGGAATACATTACTAACATCGAAAGAATTAGTAAATGAAATAGGCATACGGTGTATCATCAAAATGTCATCAATGTCTTCTCCGGTACAAGAATTAGTAATTAAAATAGGCCAACATTGTATTTTTTTTAGCATCCTTATCATAAAGGGCCCTAGCACGTGGGGGGGTAGGCTTGAGGAGAACAACATATGCGTGTCCGGTAGCCGTGGGATAGTTGCCCAAGTTGCCACCCTAAAGGTCGCCATTGAGTTAACTGATAAAAAAAACTTAACTAGTTTAAAATATGAAATCAAAAGGCAGAGTTGGGGGAGGGGGGGGGGGGCAGAAATAGGGCATTATAATAAAATTGTGTGGTGCAAGGTGGGTGCTAAACCTGATTAAACACGTGAAGGTTGGCTACAATCCAGATAAAGAGTTCTGGAGCATAGCATGATGAGTGGCCACAAACTGTTACACAGAGAGAGTTCTAAAGCAATGCTTGGTGGGTGGCAGCAACCTGTTACACAGAGAGAGTTCTAAAGCAATGCTTGGTGGGTGGCAACAATCTGTTACACTGATAAAGAGTTCTGGAGCATAGCATGATGGGTAGCTACAACCTGTTACACAGATCAAAAGAGTTATGTAGCATTGTATGATGGGTGATATCGTTCTGTAGCAGCGCATTAAATAACATATAAGTTCTATTAGCCTTCAGCAATTTTCCTTTAAAGGGAATAAAATCTACAATTCTAATTTGGTGTCACGTAAAGGGGCTGTCCATTAATTACGTCAACGAATTAGGGGGGAGGGGGGGGGAGGTCAAGAAAAGTTGACGTCAACAATGTTACTTTTTTTTAATTTAATATAATTACTTAATAAATAGGAAAATTAAGCAGCGTTTGTAGTTCTGTGTTACACACTCGCTTAACATTCAGTATTTTAATTAAACTTAACTATATTCCTACTAATTTTGCCACATAAACATTTTGGAAGCCACCTTTTTTTTTGGGGGGGGGGGAGAGGTAATCAAATGTTGACGTAATTTTATGGGGGGGGGGGTCTCTGGAAGTTTGACAAGTTGTTGACATAGGGGAGGGGGGGTAAAAATCGCCAAAAATTTGTTGACATAAATAATGGACAGCTCCAAAGATGTTTTGACCATAAGCCCTAAACAGTGGTAGAGAATGACAAAGTTACAAATCTGCATAACATGACTGTCCATACAGATCGGAGAATCAATGCGAACAGGCCAGGAATCATCGTTAGAAAAAAAAAAGTAAATAAAACCAGCCAGATTTTTGTATATGGCTGTTCCTTCGAACAGAAACACGTCGACAAAACACGTAAAACAAAATGTTCAAATATAAGGACCTAGAAATTGAAATCGAGAGATTGTGGGGAATTATGATAATGTTATTGTGGGAGCTCTGGAACACCTAGGAGGCTCAAAAAAAAAAGCAAATTGCATAAGGTTGCCTTACTAGGCACAGTACACTCATTGAGGAAGGTATAAGGCTGTTTTAATAGGAACAGTACATTATTGAGGAAGGTATTAGGTTGCCTTAATAGGAATAGGCCACATATTGAAGGCTCTTTCTAAAAAATAAAAGTAAAACGAACTTTGAGGGCCCCCTGAGCCCATGGCATTGCACCAAACAATATGTATATATATATATATATATATATATATATATATATATGTTGATTCTACAGTTGTTTTTAAATTCAGTGTTAACAGGTTTGGACAGCCCTCCCCACCCGTTACCTTGGAGATAATTAGGGGCGGCAACTGTGTACTATTGGGCACGGGTATGGCACAACAGTGTATTTTGTTTTTAATCTGGAACACTTGCGATTTTTTTTTTAACATAAATTTAAATTAAGAAAAGAGATATGAAAAAAAATAATGTTTGCAACAGCAGTTAGGCATGGGTCTGAAGATTTGTTTTATTTTACTATATAAATTATAGAACTGAGCATTGTCTATACGGTTGGCCAACATTTCATGAATTGGAGGCAATCATTTATGACATGTATACGATTTTACTCAGTAGAAAACACTATCGCCAAAAGTAGACCAATTTTAACCGTTAACGCTCATGAGAACATTGTACTTTGCATTAGATTAGGCAATTAAAGCTGTCGTATCATAATCATTGGCTGAATGATGTAAGTCAGGGGCGTAGTAAGTGAATGGCCCCCATAAGGGTTCATTAAAATGATTGAATGTTGGGTATAATGATGATTGTGGCCTGTTATTCAGTTAATGGGGCGTTAGGCTAAATGTCAGGTAGGCTAAAAATGTTTGCATCTGAGGATTAAATTTAGTAATGTTTTTCATAATTTGATGTATTGCTTGAGTATGATCGATATTTTAGGAAGAAAGTAATTTTACATTGTGAAATAAGTTTATTTTTTCGTTTTTTCAAGTAATTATAAATTGTGTTAACATTTGACTTTAATTTAAAACGAATGACAGAACATTTTGAATCATTTTTTTGTTTGGCATTTTGATTGTCAATATTTAAGTGCAAAAGGTTTGACATCTTCACTTTGTACAAAACCTAAACTCTGGTAAAATGTGTTTAAGAGAATTTACTATACATTACAATAAATTTTACTTCTCAAATGCTGTGTTTAAATGATATTTTAAGGTTTCTGTAACTATGCAGTGTAGATAATGTGTAAAATGTTTTCAGCACATAATTTGGATAAATGTCTACTATCCACCTACTGATTTGGTTCTGAAATTTGAATTTTTCGCCTATTTCTGTTGTTTATTCTTTGAAAAAAATAATAACTTTAAGACTAAATCATCTGAGAAAAATTTGTTTGCTATTACATTTAGTAAGTAAACTTTTTGGTTCATGCTCATAAAATTAATCTTGTTCTGTTTTATATTTCTGATTTATATTTTAGCATAGAATATTTTCACTGACTATTTACTAACATATTTGGTGGCTAATTTCTTGTTTGTTTTTCTTGAAAAGCATAACTACAAATAAATACAAAAGCGAAACTATTTTTAATTATTTAAAAAAAAACGATTTTCCACTGATGTGATCAAAAGTACTTTAATAAATCTAAATATAGTTTCCTTTGATAAACCTCATATGGCAAAATGTAAAAAATGCTTTAGCCGGAAGTATTTCATCACTAAATGTTAATGTATTTTCTGGAATGAATGCCTGCTGTTAGTGGCATTAAGGTGTCATGCTCAGTGTACCAGTTTGTACATTTTTATTTGTAAATCTAACATTATTCACTAATATTTATTTTTTAGAAAATGTGTATTTGTTTTAGTTTATTTCTGTAACCATGAGAAGATTAGCTTTGCAAACTCTGATTAAACTCAAATATATTCATTCCCTAGATCAGGAGTTGGTTTTTGTATCAAATTTCAGCCGAATCATTTTAATTTGTTAATAAATAAAAAGAAATGGTGCATAAAAATGGGACATAACTAAATGTAGAGGAAATGACATAACTCATTTGTTTCAATTTACCACTTGCACAACACTTAAGTACCCTAAACTTCCTTTCAGACATTCCAACTATTTGATAATTTGGTTAACGTTATACCTTTATTACGTTTAATGTGGGTAAAAGGTTGGGCTGGGTTTTTTTTTAAATGTAAGTTTTATTTCTAAGAATGAGTTCTGATACAAGTGTCGATGATTACCAAGTGCTACTGATTCTACCAAAAAGTAAAAAAAAATAATTCATTAACCATAATTTTCCTTGTGCATTCAATCTAAAAAGTGTTAAACTCAATTCATGTAAGTATATTGCACACAAAAACATTTTTATTTAGAAAGACAATGAAGCAAAAGTACCTGTACTTGCTTATTGAGAAATTCAGACATGAATTTTAGAAATATTATACAATAATTAACTGTCTAACACATTTAAAATGCTTTAAAAAAAAAAAAAATATATTACATTAAGGTACAAAAATGATTTAGTAAAATATTTCACTTTTAATTAACAATGTATAGTTTTATATTAAAAGCAAATAAAATTTGCATTCATTCCATTACTCAATTCATACGTAAAACATTAGATAAAATTGATCGTTAAAAAAAAAAGTCAATGAATGATTGAATTGTTTCTCTGCTTAATGATCTTCAGTTCTTTTTAAGTCTGCGGTGCAAGCTCCTTCTTCTTGCTGGTGTAAAATTTCATCTACTTTGTCATCAGGCAAACATTCTGTTGCATCATTCGTTTCTTCTTCCTGTTTCGTTTCATACTCTGACACTGCCTGCTCACTTGAGACCTCTGTATCGTTCACAAGAAGGATGTCTTCAGGATTTGGTGGTTTAGGCAGAAATTCCTCTTCGGGGCAAACAGTGTGAAAGATGTTCCTTGCCTGAAATAAAAGCAACAAACAGACCCCTTTTCATTGGAATTTCATCTCCTTGAGAACAAAGCCAGAATATAATGATGAATTTCAGAAAAAAATGAAATTAAGCTGACTGACCTCTGCTACGCAAAAGTCTAAGTCCACTCCTGCATCTCCCCCTCCTGATGTGACCAGCACATTGGCTATAGCGTTCTCTGTGAGTCTTACTTGGCTATTATCTTCCTGACTGAAATACATGGACCATAATATTTTGGGCTTTTTTTTCTCTTCAGGTTCACCTGTCAGAAAACCATTATTAAAAACATTACATATGTTAATACCTAATTTTGAGGCTCCTCAAAAAAGTTATTCATAGGTTATCATTCTGTCTCACCATAAATATCATTTTTATTTTATGCAGTAAATAAACTCATTATTACCCATTTGATCAGATCATTTTATTTTACATTTTAGAGTTAAAATTTATGCAATGAAAAAAAAAATTTTGTATTTTCAAATTCATTTCCTGATTGAAAACGTGACTGAAATCTAAGGATGTACATTAAATTTCATCAATTACCTGTCCCAGAAATTTCTAAATAGTTTACAATAATAACATTAAATTTTTCTGACAAATGCTATTAGACCATATAGCATATGCTGAAGTACATAATGAGCCAAACAGAAATACAGATGAAGCCAAATAAATTAATTCAATGCACAAAAAAAAAATTGTGGAATCTACCCTGTCCTTCTCACACTATCAGTAATTTTTAAGACTAAAATTCAATCAAACTAACAAACATTTTCAACTAAACATGCAAGAAACCTATTCACCAATGTTGTCAACTGTAAACAGTTTCTCTCTGACTTCTCTGAAATCTTCCTCTGGATCTTCACAGCTTAAGACTTTGGTCAAATGAACAATGACTTGAAAAAAAAAAGTATAGATAAAAAAAAGAATAAATTTATTTATGATTTTGCATTTATATCATTTATATACCGATTTAATGTTGTTATTTTTGTAATAAAGTGTAAAGGTTTGATTAATTTAAGTACTCAAGTTTAACATCAAAGAAAAGTGATGATAGTAAATCTGTAAAAAAATGTATCAATTAACTTTATTATCAAAATATTTCTATTTTGAAACCAGTATCACTCTGAAATACACCAGTATTGACCAAGTTTATCTAAAATAGGTAAAACCCAATAGAACATTGATAAAGGTTTCCTAAGTATCAATGTATTTAAGTCAGAATTATTAATATGAACACCAAAATAATAACACTCTCTATCAAAATGTTCATAAATTTACATAAATAAATAAAAGTAAATGAAATCTATGTAACTGTAAACTTAGAGAAGTCATAAAAAGACAGGAAAGTAAGAAATACATCAATAAGAATTTGATTACCTATAACTAAACTCATTGATAAGAACAATTAGTTTTCATGCAAAAGTGCATTAGCAATAGATCTTACTGTTTTTTAATCTATTTTTTAAATCCATTTTGCTGACTGGATAAATTATAAATAGAGTTGCTGGGTTTGAATTAAATACTGATGGGCTAAATAAATGACAATCCTAAATATATAGCCATATTCATTACAATTTAATTTAAATGAATTCATCATAATTAAAAGACATAATTACAAGTATCTTTGGGGCAGACACAAGCTGAGGAAGGCAGTTCTAACACTGTCACTGGTCTCTCAGGATCTTTAGGACTAACATAATGAAGTAAAGAAAGCTGTGGGCGAGAAAATGAATAAAACAATGTTTATTGTAAAACAAATATAAATTAAAGGAACTTTAGTGTAATCTTCACAGTTTTAACATCTTAATTAAACCAAATACAAATCATGCTTGGGTCAGGGTTATTGGGGGGGGGGGGATGCATGGATAAAGATCACAACTGTGTGGCTAGCTTAGTGCTCTGCTGCCTGATTTTGACCAAATTAATGTAACAAAGAACTTAAGAGCTGACTCTACCACAGGTGTATTCTCTCAACCATTGTCTCCCAACAAAAGACCTACACCATTACGTTGTTCAGTGGGGGTATTTTGAAAATTTCAGTTTTCCATTTTATTTCTAAGTAATTTTCTGTGCCCTGTTTACTTAAACTTTTTAAGAAATTTCTTCATAAAAAGATTCAATTCTAAAACCTTTTTCCTAATTCCCATTATCTAGCCATTGTTGTTCTTATCAATAGGCAAAATAGATAACTGCCTGTTGCCCTCATTGCCAAAGTGCCTTAGTCCAGTACTATTTCCCATCAAATACCCAACAGGTATTTTTGCCTAGGGCACCCAAATATAGCTCTACCCCCAAAAACCAAACTGCAGTCCTGATCTGGGCTTCATTCCATGAATGATTCATTGCTTGAAATAAACATTTAAACCTCCCAAATTTTTCTAAAAAAATGTGGCATATATGTTCCCAGATAGGCGACTAAAATAATTGGACGACATTTCTTAAAAAAAAAGGAATAAAACATGTTTCCGTACTTTTAAATTTAAATGAAATAAATTTCTTTAATTTAAACTGATGGTTCTACATAAATTTCAGCCATATGAAGACATTCTGACAAGTTTTAACAGCTTAAGTAACACATATTTTGACTTACTTCAGAGCTTTCAGTTGGCAGTATAGAGCTGTCAGTGATAAAGATAGCTCTGGATATTTTTCTAATGAAATTAGAGAAACATAGTAAAAGTTTTAAGTATAAAGTTTTTGTTTTTTATCTTATTGAAAAGAAATATAAATAAGAATTAATTTTAAAACCTAAAGTCGGCCGGTCTAACAAAACCAAAATGCATAAAAAAATGTGTGTAAAGTTCATGGCTGACCTATTGTTTATCCTCAACACATAAGATGATGGAAGGTATGAACATTCAGTAATCAAATATCTGTTGAATAGTGAATATATCAAATCAAATGAATTTTCAGAGCTGATAGCTTATCAAGTATGCAAACTGTGGCCCAACACTATCATAAAAAGCAATTGATTTCTGCTCACCTGCAGCTGATTCTCTGTCCATTGGAAGTTACTACAGCACAACATCTAGAGTAGGATAAAAAAATAATTACGAAACTAATCTGCAGTGATTTGAACAATGAATACAGCACAGAGTAATCTTCAGCAAATAAGTAGCCAATTACATTGGAGTCTAAATTACAGCAGATATTAAGGTAGGGAGAAAGTATGATAAAATTTTGTAAATGATAGTGCTACAGTACTTTTCATCAGCATCTGCTATTAGATGTGACGCTGTGGTTGTCAGGCAGTATATGCCACCAAACACTGCAGATAGTCTGAAATAAAATAATGGGAGATTGATTTGTGTAGTAAACTTTGTTATTATTTTACATTAATCAATCAAGAGTCATCATCACCAAGGCCTGTCACCCCTAGGCCACCAAGAACAGAGAACTCTGTCCTGCACCATCCTCTCAAGAATCAATACAGCATTGATTACCATATTTTTTGAAAGTAACAAGCAACTATTGTAAAGATACCTTGTAAAAAAACTATTGGAAAAAAATCACTGTTCATTTTAATATGATCTCAGCTATAGTTCTTCATCTTGTTTTGACACAGCTTCAGAAAAAAATTCTTCTAAGAGAGTTAATAAATAGTAATTTTGATAATGCCACATAGATTCACCTGGCAAGAAGGGGCAAAACCCTTTGGAGTATATTAACAATGAGTTGAGAGCCACGGCTCCAGTTTTTATAATTACTTTGTAAAATTTAATTCTATACTTCGGAATTAAAGAAATATGAGTGTGGTAAACTAAAATGGTGCCCTGAAGTAAACATGATTTCCCCTGCTGAAATGCAGCCATCAAGATAATACTTAAAATATATTTATATTTTTTAACAATTTCATTGAAAAAAAGTCTCCTACTAATCTGCAACCAATTTTACCACTTGCAAGAATGGAAATGTTATAATGCAATTAAATATTAACATAAAATATTTCATTTTAGCATCACAACAAATATTAACAACCAATTACCATAAAAAAAAAATAAAAGAAGTTATTTAAAACAAATAAATCATAAGTAACCTGGAAAAGGCCTGCGGAAGCTCTCCAGTACCATACAGAGGAAACAAAAATGCAGTATTGCCATATCTTCCCAAAGACTGCAAAAATTTTTTTGTTTTCCATAATCCCTGCAATCGAGAACATGTATTTTTTTAATAGAAGAATCCTCGACTGAGAAAATAAAATTAACACTGTAAATTTATGCCATTTTATTTGATATTACCATTATTTACTGAATTACTAATTTATTGGTTTAATAATGAATTCAATTAATTTAAAACACTCACTTCCTGTGTAAGCTCTGAATCTGTAACCATTGCTATTGCATGCTGTATATAGTGTTGAATATTTGGTGTCAACTTTTTGGATTTCAAAAACTCAACAAAAGGCTTGTCTAAAAAATCTGAAGAGGGAGATCAAACAAAAGAAAGTTACAATATTTCCAATTAGTAAGATGTAAAGTAAAATCTGAAAAAAATATATATCAAGATTAAAACTGTTTACAATAAGCAACTGCAATTATTTTTGTAAGATATTTCAATGAAAATTGCTGTAACCAGTTACTAAGAAAAACCAAGTATACTGAAACATTTTAAGCAACCTTTTATTCACACAGAAAGTTTAAAAAATTAAGTAAAAAAAAATCAATATTATCGATTGACCATTTCATTTATGGGCATACCGGGGGAAGACAGGCAAGGTCCTAACAATGTACGTTGGAGGAAAAAATGAATTTTTTAACATTATGCATATTTTTTATTGTTATAACATTTTTTATCTTTTAGCCTGTTTCCCAAAACAGTTTATTGAGATAAGTGAGTAGCAAGCTGTGACAGGATTCCGGCTAGGTGTATTAAAGGTAACACTCTCTCTTATGAGTTCTAGTGATTCTGTGAGCTAAAAACCACCAATTGAGGATTGTCATATAGACCAAAGGCCAGAAAGCTGCTATCCACCACCCAGAGACACTAAGACAGCACACGTTCTGCTTCATAGACACTGCAAGTTAAAAATGGGGAGCCTATCTCCCAAAGTATGCACCAGTAGGACTGTTGTGTACAAGGATCTTATCAGGCCGTTAGTTCAACGTCATACTACGTCAAGTGCGTAAGCACTCTGACACAAGGACAACACACACTTAAATACACTGTAGCAAAACATCTCAAATGCCAAAATCAGGGAAACAAGCCAAGTATTCCTTCCATAATAATGATCAACTACTTTTATATCAAAATACTAAAATACTAGTTTAACAATAACAACGTCATTCGTTCAACAACCGCACCTTGTGAGTATTCCCATTCTTACTCTGTTACATTTATCTCACACTTCAACTAGTGACCGTTATGTCATAAACTAATGCACAACACCAATAGGACCCAACTAGGAAATCAAGATCTGCTCTGCTTTCCTGGTCTGTCTAGCCATTGTAGAAGTAATTCAATTCTTTCTTTTTACTTTACCCTTTTTCACATAGACTCCTGATACTATTCTGAGTTCCCAAACAATAAGACTGTTACGGGTTCTTTCCATATGATCCATAAATGTTACAGGCTTGTCTACTGTCATAATGTCTTTATCAGGTTTGTTTACTGTTTAATATTGTGTCATGTATGATGTATCCTGGTAATTTTTTATGATTAATACAAGATACTAATATCATGAAGTAGAAGACTGTTCAGTCTTTTAGTTTTCAAAAATGCTTTGAATTATTTATTTTAAGATCTCATTTTAATCAACAAAACATCTCATGAAGAATGATAATATTACTAATTGAATAAATGAAAACTATAATCAAAGAAAACTAAATATAATTACCTTTGTATTCATGAGGATTAGAGTCATAGTCAGCAGCAAACTGCAGGAACTTCATCATCAATCTTTTTTCAATGAGAGAAACTAGCTTGCTGCTGAACACATCAGCTCTGGAACAAGGGACCTATAAGGCACAATATTAAACATTTCTTTTACATATCTCAACAAATAAATCTGCATAATTATGCGAATCAGTTTTATATCATTATTTATTCATCTTCTTTACCAAGAAAAATGTGGGTACATTTAAAATAAGTTTACTGGTAAAGTGAAATTCTACAAAAAGCTTTCGTTTTTCTCCCTGAATTTCTTGTATTTCATTTTATTATAAGCAAACATGTATACCTGTTGTAACTCATCATTTAAAATGGTGAGCACTCTACTGACACTTCTAAATTCACAATATCTGGCAACATCTGACTGTATTAATAAATCTACAAGCTCTCCACTGCAGAAGAGAATCTGCAATATAAAAGGAGAAAAAATAAAACATTAATGAAAGATAAAACTCTTTTCCTCCCCTTTCCCATCTTGCTAAAACTCTCCTCACCTGCTAGTTCGTTGTTACTTAGTAGTGCCCGCCCCCCCCCTTCCCCGCTGATGTCAAGACAACACTGTCTCCCATACTGCATCTGGCTGAATGAAATTTTACCCAGCACGATCTGTCCACATCAGAAGAAGTTAAACCCCTCTCCCATCCCCCTCCAATTATCTAGCAAATGTGAAAGTTGTTGAGCTCAAGTTGAAAGATTTAGAAATTGGCAGAGATAATTTTTTATTTTTTGATAAGGGGGTAACTTAAATATCTACTAAACGGCTATTTATTTTTTTTGCAGCAATACAGAAAGAGTTCTTACAACTACAGTTTTTAATAGATGTTATATAGCAAAGGGGAAGGGGGCCAAAGAAAAAAATTCCTTGTACTGAATATTTCGCTCCACTGACGTTCACTGTAAGTTAATAAACATTTAATAAAACTTTCAGCAGTCAGTGCTGTCAGAACTACAGCAAGGAAATCTGGGTCCTCTGACAATGACAAGGGCAGTGGCGAGGTGAGGTGGGGCAAGGGGTGCTACTCACAAAGGGGCGCCAAATGGTATATTTTACATATAATATTATATGGATTTTGAATGGGGGGGTGGGCGCTAAAAAGGTATTGTGCCCTGGGGGCAAGTTAAGCTCACTACTCCACTGGACAAGGGCCCCACTTACCTATTTTACTCCTAAGTTAGCAGAAGAATAATAAAATTCACCCAAAATTGAATTAGCACTATTTGGGGAAAAGCTATTTACCCAGTTCAGAGTTTTAAAATTGATGAAAGAATATATGAAGTAAAAACAGTATTTGTATAAATGTTAGTAAAAACTTATTGACCTGCTGCAAGCGTTTTATGTGACAAGAAAGATATATATTAGTAGAAACAAAAGCTGCTGAATGAGATACATCCACAATTTAAGCTTAAGATAATCAATACATGTAATAAAAAATTATTTAAAACATTTAATTAAAGTTGTAGAAAAAACATTCAATAACCTTAGGCGAGATGTCTATACAATATTTCCTCCAGTCATCTTTTATGTCTCCTACGGTCCAATCTTTTGTCTGTTGGATATTTTGACTATCTGCTATTGCTTTCTCTATTTCTACTTGGGATGCAGCAATAGCATCTACTGGCGGTACTGGCTGATCCTTTACATTGCCTTCCACTTCAAGAGCTGTGCTCTTAGATGAAGAATCCAAACAAAGTTCATTGATCAACTTCTCTGTACAGACCCCAGAATCAAGTGAAGAAGAATTTTCTGGTTCCACAGAATTTTCAACATGTGGGGGTACTTTAGATTTGTCATCCTCTTAAGAAACATTTTATTTTGAAATATAATCTTAAAGAACAAAAACTGCTGAAATTTTAAATTGTTATTTATGCATTAGAATTCTAATTATTATGACTCTAAACAGATACCTGGAAATCCCAAATTAAGATCTACAAGACATTAATTTAAATCCATTATTTAAATGCATCAAGTTTTTGGATGTCTCAATATCCAATTGATTTTTATCCTCATTGGTCTAGTACAGTAGTCATCAACCACATGGTTTGAGACTATTGGTGATCTAAAAACAATTTTGCTGGTCCACGGAAGAATTTAGATTTTTTTACCTTTATTAGCCATATTTATCCATTTTTTAACAATAAAAACTATTATTTTATAAATTCTTGAATGTTCGCATGAAAAAATACACAAGCAATTTCAAGTTAATTTTTTTAATGTAAGTCTTAAGCTGGGATTTTTTTTTGTTTATAAGGGTACACACTCATCATCACACACATACATGTAAAAATAATATGTGGGAATAAAAATAATAATCTTAGTGGTCTGCTGGAGTTAACTCATGAATTCAGTGGTCTGTAGCATGACACTACAAATTATGTGGTCAGTGAGGTCCAAAAGTTTGCTAACCCTTTGTCATGTAAATCAGTTCTAATACATCCTATTTTCTTGCATAATTGGTAATTTAAGCAATGGATATGTTAGTTACCTGGTAATTTAATATCTGAGATGGTAATCCTGGAATTGGTCAGTCTGACATCTGCTCTAGCTTGCTCTTCAGCTGTTCTTTCCCTATACAATTGTATATTTTAAATTAAATATTTTAATAAACATACACATATGTGATTTATATGTATTGTTGCATATAAAAAAAAATTTTAAACCAAAACAAAAGTGCAAATTTAGTAAACCAGAATAAGAATATTACTAAATTTTACAGTATCAAAAACTAACCTGATACAAAAGCGGGATTTAATGTTGAAAGCTGAAGAAACTTTTGTTGGTAAAACAGCAACTGACTCTCCATCTTTCAATTTGTTTTTTATATTTTCCGAAATCTCTGATTCACTTTTGAAATCATTTTGTAAGTTCTAGGAAATTTAATTGCACAGAATTAATATTCAGCATTGACATATTTTTTAACAGTCACAGGAGAGAAAATTTAAATACCTTTTCTACCTCATTGGCTGACCTCCAATTTTCTATTCCTTCAAAATTGAAATTGCTGTATGCACCACCATAATAATCATTCCTTTTGATACAAAAAATTACAAAAACAATTACATCATAAGGAGATTTATATATTTTTTATCTATAGTAAACTTTCAAAAAAAAATAATTTTCTTGTTAACGTTATTAGTTCCTATCTGATGTACTTTTAAGTCATACAAAAATGTTTACCTTTCAAGGTGCAAAACTTTTAAACCTATTCGAGAAAAAGCAGCTGCAACTATTGTCTCAGTAAGACCTGTAAGGATATTTAACGTTCTCTCACTTTAATAAAATTAAAAAAAAAGAAAGCTCAGAAAGATTAGCTAAAAAGTGAAATGTCCACACATTTTATGGAAATATTCATAAAAAGGCCTAGTTTTTTTTTAAATTCAGAGAATCAATAGATACAGCTTTTCCATGCCATAATTATATAGTATAAACATAGGCTACAAATATTATATTTTAGATATGATGTGTAATTGATTGGCAAGTTAAATTGTAGTTTGTATGCGATTTTTTAGTGTCTCATTGTATATGTAAGCTTAAAAAGTCTTCTTATCATCGATAACCTTTCTTGTAAGAAATAATGCATTTGGTTCATTTTTTCTGCAAAGTATGAGCCCCAATAAAATGAGTTTAAAAAGGTGTCAGTGGGAAGTCCACTGCAACTCTGCATCAGACAATTAAAACTGGATAAAAAAATATAATTTTTTATAGAGAGTATGTGCATAGACAGAGTGGTTCTTCCTTACCCTACCTCCCCAACCTGATCAATATCTAAAACAACTTCCAGCACTGTCACTTCATTAATTTTTATAACTTTCTCCATTGTTTGCCACAACCTGCTTTTTCATGAATTACATCTCAAGTGTGGACATATCACTGGGAATGTATATCAGATTGAAAAGGTTTACATACCAGTCCCTAAAACTATGATATCAAAATCATCTGGGAAATCTTCACTTGCCATTCTAAATTACACCACCTAAATTATAGAAGATAAAAAAAGAATAAAATTATTTTGGTTTAAAGTAAATTAGTATTTAGTTTATTGACAGTTTTATTTATATTATCTTTACTTGAGTTAGTTATTGATACTTGTTCCACAATATGTATGAGACAAATCATATAGGTAAAATCATTGAGAAAGATGTTGGTTTTATAATTATATATTTTTATTTAAATTAATGGTGTTCTTACTTTCTTTCAATAAATATATACACTGTTCACAGATATACAACAGATCAGATCATATGATGATAATTTGTATTCAGATTCACACTAAATATGTATTATTAAAGAAAATGAGTCCTTTCCTTATAGATGTATGTCTGGTTTTTGTATCATCAGCTAAATCGACTTTCTATTGTGGCCAATTAATTTTATTATAGACTAATTTAAGGCCAAATATAAATATTTTGTTGTATTTACAATATATAACATATGTGCAGCATAGGTCTTTTATATTCAAAGATCTATAAATATGTTATAATGGTAACTTTGAAAGAGTTTCTTCTCTGTAAAGACTTAGAAGTGTCAATGCAAATGAAATGAAATCTTCTTATGGTAAATTGTTCATAACAATCTCTTTGATTTTGATAAATATTTCAGAATTTCAAGACAAATGAAAAATTTGCAAATAAAGATTTCCCAACACTTAAGAAAACTTTCTGCATACTGTGATTGTCCTAAGTAATTCTTGTCTCCATGTCTTATTTGTCCATGCTTTCCACAGGCAGCACTCACCAAATTGGGCTAAAACTAATAAAACAGTAAAAGGGGTAACTTTTAACGACATCCTGCCCATGAGATAAAGGGTTCTTTCATATGTCATTTCAAAGATCTTAGCACAAATCAAATGAAATGGACAATAAAATTTCTCTCTAATAATTCTAAGTTAATTTTTTAACAAATATTTTCCTACATCCTATATTTCAT
>JAGDYQ010000034.1:7504437-7626937 GCA_021962125.1 Bulinus truncatus
TTGAGTATTTGGTACATCTGGACTAGCTTCTGTGCAGTGATTACCAGAACTGGCCTTAATAGTAGCCATCTTTAGTTCATGATCTAGTCTGTCTCTCTGTACTTGGGCTTCAATCTCTAGTAGTTCTTTCTTTGCTTCTTTCTTTTTGCTCTTTCTTCTCTTTCTCTTCTCTCTCTCTTTTCTCTTCATGGGCTTCCACCCTAGTAGTTCTTTCTTTGCTTCTCTTTCTTTTGCTCTTTTCTTTCTCTCTCTTTCTCTCTCTCTCTCTTTTCTCTTCATGGGCTTCAATCTCTAGTAGTTCTTTCTTTTGCTTCTCTTTCTTTGACTTCTTGTCCATAGCCATATTCTTTTCGATGAATTGTAGCACTTTTTCTCCTTGTAACCCTATATCTCTCCTTTTTCTTCAAAATCCTCCCAGAGATCTTGTACTCGAGATAGGGCCTTTCTTCCAACCTTTCCATATTTTCGCGGTACTAAGTTTTCAGTGAGTTTTAAATAAACTGGGTCAGTTAGATATGTCTCTATGAGACAATTTATAATCTAAAATAAGATTTCCGTCACCTCTCAAATTAATTTTTAAAATTTAATGCACAAAATATTCTTATATAGCATATCATACTTATCAGTAATGAATAAATGACATAGCAATTAAATCAACAACAATCAATTAAGTGAGTCAATCCTTCCAATATCTGCAATAATGTTACTCAGCAAAATTGATTATCATAGAAATAAATGTTTTAAATAGTATAATATACAAATGAAACAACATGTGCATTTTTGTAGTTATTCAACTTTGTTTCTGTATGGTTCACACTTCAGCTTGAATGTGAACACATTTGAAAGGAATAAAACTGGTTAATCTTCCCCTACGTCTGGACAATATTGCCCCTGGTCCAGTGTAGAACTTGACCCCAATTCCGGTAGGTATGACTTTACCTCTGTTGACTTGTTTCTCGCTGTACGGTTTCTTCAACAGTCTGTTTTCTTGATTGAGGGCTTGTTATTACACTTAAAAGAGTGTTAGTCAGTAACGACTCTTTGTATGCGCAAGATTGCGGCATAAACACATTTAAGAACGTGAGTGTAAATCGTAACGATGACTAGGCTTGTTAGTACACAGCTGCCATCAGACCAGTTAACACACAGAGAGGACTTGTATCTTGGTAGTTCAATGACTCTTTATAGGTATACATGTGGGCTTACGTGTGTTTCACAACTGATGGCCACTTTTAGTATTAGTTATGGTTGTAATACAGCTACCAAATAAATATGCTGGATATGTGGGCTTACTAGTGCTTCACAGCTCTTGGCCACAGTAAATTATTAATAGATTAATAATTAGGCTACAAAAGCGATGCCTGAATCAGTGGGCTTATTAGTGCATTAAAGCTCTTGGCCACAATACATTACTTGAATAGATAAACTTAACTGGTATTAAGGTAGGTTGACACTCACAATAATAACAGCACTGCAACGTTCACGCTGTTTTCCATTACCACCAAGTTAATAATACTTTAACCTAATAGCTATTGTCATCCTTTATCGCTGCCACCAGATAATAATAGGCTATGTCGTATCTCTTCGGAAGACGAACTAATGACCACAAAAAATAACCGTCTATGTCTTCCTTCTTTATTTCTTAACTTCCGTTTTATTACACATTCATTAGGTGCGTTACAGTGCTACCAAGCTACCAAATATATAACAGAGTCATGACAATTACATTATCTCATGTCATGGTGTCGAATGTCAAAATGCAGGGGCCCCAAAGAGGTACTATCTCAGGCCCCCAAATCCTAAGGTTCGGCACTGCCTAATTGAAGTTCCATGCGGTACATCGGGGTATGTGTAATGCCTCTTTACCACAGCCTACTAAGGGTAGAATGGCAAGAACAACGTCCCAATGCTTCATATATATATATATATATATATATATATATATATATATACAGTCGATTCCGCTTAATTGGGGACACATCGGGACCGAGGCTTTTGTCCCCATTAAGCGGCTGTCCCAATTAAACATACAAATTTACTATTGGCTTCTTGGTTTGGTTCTTTGAGATTTGTCCCAAATAAAGTGGGCTGTCCCCATTAAGCGGCTGTCCCAATTAAACATACAAATTTACTATTGGCTTCTTGGTTTGGTTTCTTTGAGATTTGTCCCAAATAAGCGGCTGTCCCAATTAAGTGGTGTCCCAATTAAGCGGAATCCACTGTATATATATATATATATATATATATATATATATATATATATGCAATAAGCTTTTTTCATTCATACAGATGTAATCTAGGCTAGTCTGGCGTGTAACTCTTCATACAAAAAAATCACAGAAATGCTAATTGTTTATTAGGTTTTTCTTCAACAAATCCAGTTTACCAGAGCTCTGGCCTTTGAATTTTATAAGAAACACGATCTAATGCAGGAATGGGTTAACTTTTTCCGTGGCGGATCACTATGGGCTCGTAAATTTGATCTGGCCTGTGGATGGACAAGAACTAACATAAATTAAAGGTAACAGTCATAACATAATAGAATAGTGCTGTGCTTCACCTCAAACGAGTGGCGGGCAGTGAGCATTAGTTTACCCATAGCTGGTCCAATGTTACACTTCTATATTAATAATATGAATTATCATAATTTAAATTTTTTTTTTCTTCAATAATTCAAGTAAATAACTTTTGTATTATGTAAATAGGTTATCTTTTTTTTTCTTGAATACCCCCTTTGCCCTTTGAACTTTAACGTATTGTATTCCAACACGTCACAAATAAGGAGTATGAGTTCATATTTTATAACCTCATATCAAACCGTATGTGCATATATGTATGTATTAAGTAAGTCGAGCCCGGGTAATGATTAAATCGTGCGAGGAAAAAAAATAACTGTTCCATAATCAATATTAACCATTTATCTCCCATATGACATAAAGAGCAGTGGTAAAGATATATTTGTATCGTGCGTGTTCTATACAATTAGAAAGAAGATCACACTAAATCGCAGGAGCCCATGAAGCCTTGGAGCTCGTTTGGGAACCGATACTATCATAAATATTTTTGGGCACTAAAACAGAAGCATCGGTCTTGGCCCAACTGGCACATGATTTAAGACAAAGATGGGCCATTTGGCAACGGGGCACTAAAATCCTTGATT
The DNA here is from genome assembly GCA_021962125.1 of Bulinus truncatus. Classification (NCBI taxonomy): domain Eukaryota; kingdom Metazoa; phylum Mollusca; class Gastropoda; family Planorbidae; genus Bulinus; species Bulinus truncatus. The sequence goes on from JAGDYQ010000034.1 coordinate 7,507,598, forward strand.
GTTGGCTGCAATCCAGATAAAGAGTTGCCTAATTTGCATAACCATAAGAATTGCTCGGGCGGCGATCAATCTGAGACAGGGCCGGATTTTAGTCTTGATAAGGCCCTCATGATATAGACATGGGGTTTTTTATAAGTCCAAGATATGTCAGTGCTGAATATTTATATATATATATATATATATATATATATATATATATATATATATGACAATCGCTTACTTTGGACAATTTTTGGGGGCCCTCAAGAAAGGGGAGGGGTCCTAAGCTATAGCTTGTGTAGCTTATACGTAAACCCTGCACTGATCTGAGACCATCTTTTTTTTATCATAACGTCGTCGACGCCTGTAGAGCTGAAATTAGAAAAAGTGATTACACCTTTTGTTTACATTTCAACCTTATTTATTGTTTGTCGAAGATCTAATTGAAACCAAAAATAATGATTTGTGTATCTACAGGTATCATTTGATAACTTAAGTTTACATTCCGGGTCATGATTTCATCCCGGAAGACTTAAATTAGTCTGGGATAGGGGGGAGGTGGGGCGCGGGGGGTGATAAAAAAACCAACAACTGGATCTGCGGACCGAGCAGGGACCGGGGACAATTTAGACAGTCAGTAAACTGTGGCACAAGTTTAAACTCTGTTCCTAAACAAAGCGTTTAGATGCTGCCGCCTGACGGACGACGCGGTGGCGCCATCTATAACTAGAAAAGGATGGCTTTTAGAAAAAAATTAAATTACTACAGGATTGTTGTTTCTCCCCACCCCCTCCTTACTCTGTCACAGACAGTATTGGTAATTGAAAATAGGAGGGGCCCGGGGGGGGGAGGGAGTGAGCAGTCAGAGTGTAGAGGAGCATTGTGTATATGAGATCGTGTGGCTAGTAAGAAAGATGGCTAGCAGACGATAGAGAATCGGCAAATGTTGATAGATTGTTAAATTAAATGAAGACGGACGGCATGCCGTGTGATAGACAGACAAGACAAGAGGATTGTTTTTCTTAGAGAGAGAGAGAGAGAGAGAGAGAGAGAGAGAGAGAGAGAGAGAGAGAGAGAGAGAGAGAGAGAGAGGGAGAGAGAGGGAGAGAGAGAGAGAGAGAGAGAGAGAGAGAGAGAGAGAGAGAGAGAGAGAGAGAGAGAGAGAGAGAGAGAGAGAGAGAGAGAGAGAGATATGAGAATAAGAAGGTTTATATATACATGCCATATGTCATATGTCCAATGTATTAACAAGATTAAATAAATGTGAATGTTTTTTTTATTACCAAAAGCGATATTTTCTAGCATCGGCTGACTCAGTGGTGCTTTGACGTAAGCTAGATCTGAATGATGTAGGTTATAGGTTCAAACCTCAGAAAGTAGACATGTCCTCCGTTGAGCCTCTGTGGTTACTGCACACTCGATTACGACGGGTGAGGTACAAGGGGGGCAGCAACGATACCGCTGTATCTGTGGTTTATAGCAGTGGTCAACAACGGTCAACAACGGGTGATTCGCGGACAAGCAGAAGAGAATAGAGAAAGCATCACATTATTTAGCGAGAATGATTATAGAATTTAAGTCGTATTTGTCCTCGTAATCACAGACATATACATATACAGACATATACATTTACAGACATATACATATACAGACATATACATATACAGACATATACATATACAGACATATACATCATATACAGACATATAAAGACATACATATACATATACAGACGTCTACAGACATCTACAGACATATACATATACAGACATATACATATACAGACATATACATATACAGACATATAAATATACAGACATTATGAGACATATACACATACAGACATATACATAAACAGACATATACATATACAGACATACACATATGCAAGTGCCATCACACACGACTATAGGGAAATATATTTACCTATAAGTAATCTTTGGGAATAAAACTCGTTAATTTAGAGGGCCGCTGGATTGAAACGTATGACTTTAGTGACCCGTGCTGTCTTAAAGGTTATCGATCACTGGTTTATAGAATCTAGCATTGTATCACTACAGGAACAATGATAATATATTTCTACCAGGGGTGGGGTGTCGGCCAAAATATTTGCCGACACCAACACCGGTGTCGGTTTTCTAAAAATCCGCCGACACCGACAACGGGGGGGGGGGCAATGTTCCCTCTAAGCTGAGGGCGTCAGCGATCGCTCACACGACTTCATACTACACGTACGATCGCTCAATCCGAAGGACGACATCGCTAAATCTCTCACAAATTTTGGCCTTAAACAAAATATCGCTCAGAGACATTTTTTGCTCACTTCATACCACACCTTAGAGGGAATATTGGGGGGGGGGGGGCGAAAGGAGATAATTGTGAATTTTTTCCCCCTGTATACATCTCATTCTATATATATGTATATAATGATGCACGCCTAATTGTATATTTTAATCTTCTTGGCTCTACAACCTATTTGTAAATGTAACATTGAAAGGTCACGAAAAATACTAGATATGGACATCCAAGAGTAGCATCAGTGAATACATTGAAGTAACAAAAGTGAATGGTTTACTTCAAGATATGCCACAGTATGCGGGATGTTATTTTTTATAGTAAACCTGAAGCGGCCAATTCGCTACTTTTAATAAGTTCTCATTTATGTGTAGGCTTATGCTCAAATATTGGTCATGATTATTATTAACGATTGCCTAAGTCAGCAAGTCACTGCAAAGTACAGACATATCCAACAAAACTAGAGCAATGATGCTTGGAAGTTTATATGTGGCCACTCAGGAGAATGCAGAATGCTGAAATAAAATCACGGCAAGGGCTACAGACAATGATAAAAAGTTGGTTGTTCCAGACCTATTTTTTAGAAAAGAGAGAGAGACGTATGAAGACACTACATACTTAACAGTTAATAGAGGAAGGAATTGTTATTTTACACCCGAATTAAACCTGAAATGTGTATTGAAAATGTTTGTATTGTAATAGGTGGGGGGGCGCCTCAACAGCTCCAGCTACGGACTGGGCTTTAATGTAGTGCCATTGTGACGTAGACTGGTAATGTTTCATTCTGGCTACGAGAGAAATTAAGCTGTGGAGAGTGTGATCATTCTTTGAAGTTCTAAAAGACTTGAATAGGTTTGTGTGTAATCTTTCTCCAACATGGATATTGACAGACAGATGCAAACTAAAAATTTCTCATGATTTACAATGATTGAGTGAATAACAGAGTGAACATAGCCAGTAGCCTTCCTATCTGCTTTCAGTTACAATTCTGTTAATGTTGACAAGTTGTAATGTAGAGAATCTTGCTTTGGAAAATAATACATTTGTTGATAAACATATTTACCAAGTATTTCTTTAAAAAGAAAAGAAGAACTTAAGAAAACTTTAAATTAAAGATTGGCTAAGAACTATCTGACGTTGTTCTGGATTATTTAATTAAAGTTCCAGTATTTTTTGGGGGGAAGTTTTTGCGCCGACACCGAACCGACTCCGGACAAGTACAAATGCCGACACCGACACCGACTCCGGACAAAATAAAAATGCCGACAGCGACACCGACACCGGGCAAAGTACAAATGCCGACACCGACACCGGCAAAAACTACCGACACCACTGACACCGACACCGGCTCCCCAGCCTTGATTTCTACTATAGGACTAGTGTATAAGTTGGATCCACACGTTATATCATTCAACATAGAAAATTCAGTATACATGTCTCAAAGCCACCAATGTTAGGCAACTGTTAAGCTAATGTTACACTATTTTTATTCCACAATTATTAGATGCTCCGCCGTCCTATCATTGTATGTACGGGTCATTGGGGTTGGAAGGGGTAATTAATTTTCATGGAAATCAAAAAGGAAAATTTATCAGACTGTAATTAAATCAAAATTTAACTAGGTCATGTGAAACCAATTAGGTTATCTTGTTAAAATTAGGACTAAGATATAAGTAGTTGATTTGGTTAGACTAATGGACCAAGTTATTATTGGGGCATTTGGAAAGTTTATCAGAAGATGTAATTATATAATAATGTTAGGCTGGTTGACTACAGCGTGATTGCCTATTTACACATTAGCATTAAGATAAAGAGATAATCCTACCAATGGACTATCTCCCACACTATTATTATAATGCGTAAAACACAACACATCAGCTAGTAATACACAAACCAATTGATGTAAATATGGTCTTACTGCAGACCAAGGGAAATAATGCCAGTATAAAAACTAGTCTAAAGTTTACTATACTTGGTATTTCCCCTTTGTTGTTTGGAAACTTTAAATTAATATACTAGTTGGCCAATATGGCATATATAAGTATATTTGCTAGAATTTCTTGTTTTTTTTAAGTTCTAAATTAAAAATATTAATTGATACACGAGTTAAAAAAATATTTTTTTCTAAATTTTTTTTTTGCCCAATACAATTTAGCTAAATGTGTGTTCTATAATAAATGTATATTTTTTTTAGAATTGGTGCATAATACTAATAGGGGTTTGAATAGTTTAATTTCAAATATTATATTCTAGTATAGTAAAATATAAGAGGCTGATTATAAAATACTGAGTCCCTCAAAAGAAAAGAAATATTATATATATAAAATATATATTTAGGGATAGGCTTACAGGTCCAATCGTCTTTTTAATACATGTACATTGTACACATACACTAATAAGTAAGTAACAAAACTGCCTTTTTAAAGTGAACACATAAAACTTGTTATCATTGAAAAATTATAGAAATAATTTGAGGCCCCCGCAGAAGTCCTGACCCCCGCGCACCCCCCCCCCCCAGGCCAGCCGTTTAATCCGCCCATGTATAGTAAAGTTTGGTAAGGCATATTATGTTATAGTGCAGTATTTAGTTATGTAGTCATTCTCACAGTAAACGGCACAAAATAAACTCGAAACCAATAATCAATGTATTAAAACATTTAAAATGTGAAGTGGGCGGGGTTGACCAGTGAAGTGGGCGGATGTTGACCAGTGAAGTTGGCGGGGGTTGACCAGTGAAGTGGGCGGGGGTCGACCAGTGAAGTGGGTGGGGGTTGACCAGTGAAGTGGGCGGGGGGGTTGACCAGTGAAGTGGGCGGGGGATGACCAGTGAAGTGGGCGGGGGTTGACCAGTGAAGTGGGTGGGGTTGACCAGTGAAGTGGGCGGGGAGGGGGTTGACCAGTGAAGTGGGTGAGGTTGACCAGTGAAGTAGGCGGGAGTTGACCAGTGAAGTAGGCGGGGGTTGACCAGTGAAGTGGGTGAGGGGTTGACCAGTGAAGTAGGCGGGGGTTGACCAGTGAAGCGGGCGGGGGATGACCAGTGAAGTGGGTGGGGGTTGACCAGTGAAGTGGGCGGGGGATGACCAGTGAAGTGGGCGGGGTTGACCAGTTAAGTGGGTGAGGGTTGACCAGTGAAGTGGGCGGGGGTTCGGCCAGTGAAGTGGGTGGGGGATGACCAGCGAAGTGGGCGGGGTTGACCAGTGAAGTGGGTGGGGGGTTGACCAGTGAAGTGGGGGGGGTTGACCAGTGAAGTGAGCGGGGGTTGACCAGTGAAGTGGACGGATGTTGACCAGTGAAGTAGGCGGGGGTTGACCAGTGAAGTGGGTGGGGGTTGACCAGTGAAGTGGGCGGGGATGACCAGTGAAGTGGGTGGGGGTTGACAAATGAAGTAGGCGGGAGATGACCAGTGAAGTGGGTGGGGGTTGACCAGTGAAGTGGGCGGGGGATGACCAGTGAAGTGGGTGGGGGTTGGCTAGTGAAGTGGGTGGGTGGTGACCAGTGAAGTGGGTGGGGGTTGACTAGTGAAGTGGGCGGGGGATGACCAGTGAAGTGGGTGGGGTTGACCAGTGAAGTGGGCGGGGGATGACCAGTGAAGTGGGCGGGGGTTGACCAGTGAAGTGGGTGGGGGTTGACCAGTGAAGTGGGCGGGGGGGTTGACCAGTGAAGTGGGTGGGGGTTGACCAGTTGTTTTGTTTTTGTACCCGGTGATTGCCGGATAATTGCTCACGAGGTAGGTCAATGAAAATAAAAAAAACTACATAAAATAAGCATATATATATTATTATATTTAGACTTTAGAGGTTACACTTTTGCTTACCAACAACGGAACAGCACAGACATAACACATTGGATCCACACCGGAGCAACACAAACACAGGAGCAACACAGGAGCAGGTTTAATTTAGTAATGAAGTCAGTGAACCGTGATTCATGATAAGAAGTATTTGAAACAGTTAAAACAAGACAGAAAAAAAAACAACCTCTGTTCTAATGACCCTATCTCTGGTTTTTATGTCAGGTGATCAGTTTCAGGGCAGTTAGACGAGTTTCTAAATGATCAACTTACCATATCGAGTTTAACGTTTAAGATAGGTGTACGTTTAGCTTCGGTGAAATCTTGTGTGATTTTTTTCTATTATTTGATTTCTGATGATAAAATATCATGGACACAGTGATGAAGGTCAGTATATAAATTAGACATATAAATAGACTGAAACATACCTCAATTACATATTATTATAAACCATCAACATAGAGACTAATTACCAACTATATTAGTCCCCCCTACCCCCCCCCCCCAGGTCAACCATTATCTAGGGGCCTCAACTACAGCAGTAAGAAAGTAAAGTTCCCTTAAGCCCCTAAGGGCTCACAGGGGGCAGATGAAGTGTAGGATTGTGTGGTTTGCACAACGCCCACTTTACTTCCCCCCCCCCAACTTAAAGCCAGGTACCCATTTAAAGCTGGATGGACTTTACACCAGACCAGAAAAAAATCCCAAAGTTCGCACAGAGGTTCGAACGCAGGACTCTCCGGTCGACCGTCAAGCGCTTTCCACCGCACGACCATATTATGGAGTTTAAATGGTCGCACTGGGTCGTAAGGTATGTGTCTAGGTATTTGGAATTACTTGTATTGGCGTCGAATCTTTTAGTCATTATAAAAGGAAGTAACATCTGAAATATCTTTATAAAATAACTATCTGCAATTATTGTGCACCAATTATTGTACTAACCAAATCTTGTTCAATCAGACAAATTCAACACAATGGAAAGACTAGTTAAATATCTAATCTAATGGTTGACTAATTTTCGACAGAATTCGATATAGGCAATAATGTTAAGTACCGTTAAGCATGAAGAATGTTAAATAAGAGATTTAATTTTTTTTTTAAATATGCAAGAACATAATTAACAAAATAATATAATATCAATTAAAATGTTTGTTTGTGACTGTAGAGCAGGCCATTTTATTACACGCCTAGGTAAATGACGTCATTTAATTCTGTGTAGCTTAACTAACTGCAGAGCAGGCCATTTTATTACACGCCTAGGTAAATGATGTCATTTAATTCTGTGTAGCTTAACTAAATAATCAAAGCATGTTTGAAAAAAAAATAATAATAGCTGTGGGTTTTTTTTTTTCATTCAGTCAAAGATTGCACAGAATTAATGAAACGAGACGAAGTTATTGATCTGTTCTATGTATCGAAAAACTTCAGTGTAGAAATACCGACACATGGTATTGTTATGTTCAAAAAAATCAATCATATCAAAATGCTACACATAGTCATACACACAACATAGAGTCACTTTGAAATGCATGTGGCATTATGTCTCTTAAATGTCAGCCGTTATTTACCCAACAAAAAATACATACACACACACACATACATTTGTAAGACATACTTTATCTCAGATTCGTCCAAACTGACAGACCTACTGGGCTATAGCATAGACCCCCTCCCCTTCCCGATTTCTAAAGTCTATCAATTATGACGCTATAGGGGTCATAACAAGTACTTTGGTCAAGTGTCTCTCTTTCCATCTTTCTCTCTCTTTCTCTCTCTTTCTCTCTCTCTCTCTCTCTCTCTCTCTCACACACACACACACACACACACACTCTCTCTCTTTCTCTCAATATCTCTCTTTCTCTTTCTCTCTCTTTCTCTCTTCCTCTCTCTCTCTTCCTCTCTCTTTCTCTCTCCCCCCTCTCTCTCTCTCACACACACACACTCTCACAAACAATATACAATACACACTCAATGGGTGGTCCGAGGTAAAAGTACAATTAGTAGTCCGAGGTAAAAGTACAATTAGTAGTCCGAGGTAAAAGTACAATTAGTAGTCCGAGGTAAAGTACAATTAGTAGTCCGAGGTGGGTGCACAATTAGTAGTCCGAGGTGGTAAAAGTACAATTAGTAGTCCGAGGTAAAAGTACAATTAGTAGTCCGAGGTAAAAGTACAATTAGTAGTCCGAGGTAAAAGTACAATTAGTAGTCCGAGGTAAAAGTACAATTAGTAGTCCGAGGTAAAAGTACAATTAGTAGTCCGAGGTAAAAGTACAATTAGTACCCCCTGGAATTTAAATATTGGGGGAGGGGGGGAGGGGGTCCAATACAAAAATTTGAATGGCGTTCGTAGATATTAAAAATTGGGCCCTCTTTGATAACTGGGGCCCCATTTGACAACCAACAATATTGCAATAATTTTCCTGACAAATGCTCCAAATGGTCTAGCCATTGTGACTAGCAAATGAAACGTCCTAAAGGTTGTATTCTTTAGTTTGATTATCCACGAGTCGCCTCACATAATAATGTTCTCTAAATGAAAGTTGATTTTTTGTAGATATCTCATACAGCAATTATTTTCTTGGAGAATAACTGTGTTTTATTGAATAAAGCGAATGGATATTATTTTTGTTATGTATTTATCTGAGTATATACTAATTTCAAATGATTTCATCTTCGATTTCTACAAAGTGAATCTTGTAATTTTTTATTTCGTAGGTACACCATGGAAAGCATTTCAGCTTAGAAAAAGACAACAAATAACGACAACTCTGTTCTACTTGCTGATTTTATCGAATTATACCCCTTCATCTTAAACAATTACACAATCATGTCAAAAGCTTTGAAACCGCTCAAGAGGATCCACATAGGAGATCATTTAATTTATGGTAATAATTTTTGGTTTAACTTGTTCCTTGGTATCAGATTTATACATTTCTATTACACGAGAGAGGAAATTGGTACATTTATACAATAAAGCATATTACAATCATACATTTAAAACCATAAACTCAACTAGATGTACTTGAATTCCAAGCACACACACACAAATCCGCGTCACAATCTCACACTGCTTTAGATTTCAAAAAACCTGTACGTAATTGTTTTTTAGTTTTTTAGTTATATTTCGCCTAGCATCACTAAGGACAACTATATGTCTTGAGTTTGACTTTTATTTTTTTTTATTTTTATTTTTACTAAATGTTTAGGGTTTGAACCAAAACTAATTTTGAATTTCTAAAGAATACGTGCTGGGTGTGTGCCTAGTTGTCTATCCATGACAACGGTTCGGGATATGCCATTTATCTATCTATCTATCTATCTATCTATCTATCTATCTATCTATCTATCTATCTATCTATCTATCTATCTATCTATCTATCTATCTATCTATCTATCTATCTATCTATCTATCTATCTATCTATCTATCTATCTATCTATCTATCTATCTATCTATCTATCTATCTATCTATCTATCTATCTATCTATCTATCTATCTATCTATCTATCTATCTATCTATCTATCTATCTATCTATCTATCTATCTGTCTGTCTGTCTATCTATCTATCTATCTGTCTGTCTGTCTGTCTGTCTGTCTATCTATCTGTCTATCTATCTATCTGTTAGTCCACCTGTGTGTCAAATCTGTCCGCCTGTCTGTCAGTCTATCAAGTCTGTCTGTCAAGTCTATCAGTTTGTCAAATCTGTCAGTATGTCTGTCAAGTTTGTCAGTCTGTCTGGGATATAGATATCTCATGATAGCCATTGAAGAAATGAACGATTTCCTAAATCAGGTTTTTTTTTTCCAAAGACCAATCCTGGGCCAATCTATTAAAGTAACGCAGGTGACCTATTGCCACACTGAGGACCTTTAAAGTACCCTCCATTGAATCATTTTGTTACATTATTTTTTTTATAACACCTTGTTCCATTTGACTCTTATTATATAATACTTTATATGACTCTAGTTATATGGTACTTTATATGGTTCTAGTTATATAGTAATTTATACTAAGTGAACAACTAGATACGGCTCTCATAGACGATTGACCAAATGCACGGCTAACCCCCTTCCCCCCCCCCCGGTCAATAATCAGACCATGACTATACCATTCAAATCAGAACACGACCATAACAATTTTTTAATCATGTTCTTTTTCTTTTTAAAAGTCCTATTGCCACTCATGATTGGTTCGGCGGATAAAAAAATGTATTTTATTTTCCTTTGTTGTTCAAACAACCCCCTCCCCCCACCACCCCACCCATTCACTTTTGTATTTAGTCACACTGTGAACTGTTCGAGCCCCACCACAACAAGGATCACGGTGCCCTATCCCCCCTCCCCTCCCCCTCCCGCAAGATGACCTATAAATCAATCCATTTTATTTTCTAATCTCTTAGATGTCACCCTTGTGGTGTTTTGTACGTCATCTGAAAGGAGGGGTGTGGGGCTGAGGGGGTCACTGGGAGGGGGTGGGGCCTGGAGGGGTAGTGCAGGTAAGGGAAGCCGCGTCAGGCCTCTAGGCAGTCTAACTGATTCTTTTGTATTACCAGTCATCCGACCAGATCAGTCAGATTGAACTAAAGCGATCGAATCACAGATCTAATCTGAGGGCGTAAGTGGTTGAGTTCAACTCGGCCAATAGTCCAGCTCAATACAAGCCCAAAGTAGTGATTTTTTTTACCTAAACCGGCTTGATTAAACACATAGATCCGTGAATATCCTCAACAGAACTTTTTTTCTTCCTCTTTTCATTATTATTATTATTATTTAACATGCACAGAAGCAAATGAAACTTTTTTTATTTTGCTCAAAGTAAAAAGTTTTTGAGCGCCGTGTGTGCGGTGTTTACAATTGTGTAGAAATAAAATGTGTATATACATAATCGGTTGTATTATATGATAGTGTAATGACAGTATAAACTTATTAAACAAAACCACGCGTTCTTAAAATGGTTAGTAAAACGATTCTGCGGTTAAAAGAATATGGTTAAGAAACTGAATTTGTCAGTAAATTTGTTAATTAAACATGACACAGTAAATTGTTAAAATAAACGAATGTTATTCAGTAAATTGTTAAACAAATCGAATGTTGGCTTGTAAATTGTTAAATAAAACGAACGTTATCAGTGAATTGTTAAATAAACGAATGTTGTCAGTAAATTGTTAAATAAATGAATGCGTCAGTAAATACTAAATAAACCGAATGTTACCATGTGCAACTGTTAAATAAAACGAATGCGGAAGTCAGTAAAACGTTAAATAAATGAATGCGCGTTAATAAATCATTAAATAATCAAATGTTGTCGTAAATTATGAAGAATAAATGATTATTGTAAATTGTTAAACAGAATGTTGTCGCGGAATTGTTAATAAATGAATGTGTCTGCAAATGTATATTAATGATTTGATACTGAGGTAAGACGGACTTATCGACCTGAATGTAACTTAGATTTGAACCTAAAGTAGAAACCATGAACTTTACAGGCTGAGGAAAGTTCCTCCATATTCCGTGGTGCCTCCATGAGCATTAATAGCACTATCGGCGGCGATGGGGATGAAAGAAGGGCACAATAAAAAACCTTCACATTAGTGGTTCATAGGATCTACGAGAATGAGATATCATCTCACAAGGGACTTCACACACAGATAAAATTGTACATTGATTTAGGAAATGTCAATATAAAGTTGCACACAATGTTGTACAAAGACTTATGAAAACTTATCGTGTGAATATGTAATCAACAAAGTTGTATAAAAATCCGTTTTACACATAAGCAAAAGTTTCGGAATGAAATGAAAAAGTTTGAAATTAAAAACAAGAAATGTACAAACAATATCTATTTCAATTAAAAAATAATCATTTATTTTAATCACCCATTTAATCCATCTTTGTTTATAGACTGATCATGTAAATCAGTGCCACCGAGAGGGCGTGGCAAGGGGGGCAGCAAAAGTCTAGGGCTATGAGTTTTAGGGGCTGGACTGAGCTGGCCACTGACTTTCGAAAGTATTATTATCAGCATGGGGCCGATATGACCTGCCCGGCGGCCCCAAAGCTACATGGTGGGGCCTCAGGTAACGGAACACTCAGGACTCCGGCGGGTAATCAGTCACCACTCCACCCGAAACAACATTTCAGTTAAGCCACTATTGAAAACATTGTTTTTGTGATCAAATATCTGTGGATGCGTTTATGAATAAAAGATCGGTGTGTTGTAATAACATTTATCTTAAAAAGGCCTGATACTGACCATTAAATCTTGGATTAGAATCCGCGCTTTAGGGTCGTATTTTCCGAACAATTGGTCTGGTAATCACGAATGTGGGCAACCGTTTTGTTTTAACTAAACAATAATCTTTAACTTCTCATAGTGAAAAAGTGTATAAGCAAGTTGAAAGATCACCAAAGTAGGGTGCTTGAATGTAAGCTATTTAGGTGTGTGGGTAATAGTGCATTGGATTTATCGCAGAAGTATGGGAAGTGGCAAAAACATATATTAGAGGTGGGGGGTTGAGAGAGAGACTAGCGTTTGGGCGGTTTACGCTAGTGTCCCACTTTAATCATCCCAGATATTTATGCATTAAGCACAACCAGTAATACCAGTGTTAGGGTGCATAAAGTTAACGCATTGGTGGGCCCATCTTGGTTTTCGCCAGAATTGAACGCTTGTTTGTCTGATCCGGTGCCGGTCCCGCCACATTCCTCTTTAAAAGACCGCATAAATGCAGCAGGAGCCACCGCTGGCGACACACATCAAGCTTGAACTTCGCTTGAAAGATGCCGCCCTAGAAAGGGCTGATTGCAAAACATTATGTGCGGGGTATCATGTGGTAGCCAATTATGATTCCCACCTTCATGTGGTTGGAATGCATACAGAAAGAATAGTGGTAGGGGCGGCTGCTGGTAAAGATTTCGCTTGCACAAAAGTTGGTGACCCACTGGGGATCGATTCTAGGACATCACCACTCAATCGCGCAGGAGTGAAGGTTATGTTTTGGCTCACTTGATTTTTATAATTTGGGGTTGATTTCATTTTTAAGCTGTAGTTTATTAGTTTGATAATTTAAATTTTTTCAATATGATATGAACACTTTCGGTTGAAATTTTGGGTATTTTGTAGTAATAACTGTTTTGGCGCACTTTTGCTCATGGTAGTTAGCGCTGCATCCCTTATATCAATTACATCAAATAGTCAACCGTATACCTGTTAATTTTGTAAGAGCTGCATCCTAATATATACATATTAATTTGAAGTAAAAACCTACATACCTACATCTTTGTAATATATGTAATTCGAATATACATATGCTATTTTGTAATATGGGTAATCCTATTATAAAGATATATTATCTTAACATTACATCCTACATAAATTCGTTAGTTACTTTGTAGTTAACTGCAACCATAATATTAATTTCTAATAATCGAATCCATATATACTATTAATTTGTAAAATGCATCCTAATAAATTAATTAATCATAATGGATCCCATACAACGGTATTACCTTGTAATACAGGATCCAATATAACGTTACCTGCTAGTGTTAGGCCATAAATCCCATATATGATATTAATTTGTAATAATCACATCCTAGAATATGACCCTACTAATTTGTAATAAGCTGCATCCCATGGTTGTTGTTATTAATTTGTAATAATGGTGCATCCTATATACCATTACCTCTAAAAGAGCTGCATCCATATAAATATTAATTTATTGTAATAATTGGATCCATATAAATGTATACTTGTAGATAGCTAAAACCATGGTATATTATTAATTTGTAATAATGGCATCCTATATACTCTTTACAAATATTACCTTTAATAGTTAAACATCCAATATAATCATACACTTGTAAGGTGTTTATCCACATATAGTATTAATTGTAATAATGGCATCCCATATACTCTTGTTACCTTGTAATAACTGCGGCCCATATACCCGTTGCCTTGTAATAACTTGCATCACATATATAAAATGTTGTTTTGTATATTGTAATGTGGTGCTGTAGCCCATATACTGTTTTTGTAATAACGGCATCCCATATACCACGCTTCAAGTATAATTGCATCCCATGCGTATATATCTATTATTTTGTAAAGTGTTTAAAAGATAATGCTAATATCCGCAGGTATCAAACTAGCTTAGTTTCATTTCGGAATAGGAGCGCATCTGCCTGTAACTTTGACTGGAATAGAGCATCCGTAAGCGGTGGTTCAATTTTTGTTATCGTGTTAACTGTCCAAAAGATGAAAACTCAAATTATATCAAAGAATAGCAAGTATCATTAGAAATGATTAAATTATTGATAAAATGCATGTATTTAACCAAAAAGTTTCAAATCTAGGTAAATATTTATAAAGTTTCTTGCATTCATGGTGTATGTATCGATATTTTTTATGTATTCAATGTACTTTTTTTTTTCCCAGTTATTAATCTATAATATTGTGGCTGGATAATTATCCAGATAAGCAACAAAACTATCAATTATTGATATAATTCCTTTTGACTTAAACGACTATTTCCAACAATAGTGCCAGGGATCTACCGAGTAAAACAGTTTAGAAAAGACTGTTTGTTTTGCGCCCTGGAGGGTTAGACAATGAACACCAGAGAAGGAAGCGCGGTAGGAGGTGCGGGTTATATCGGGGGGGTGTTGGCGAGATCTCGGGGGAATAGAATTTTGCCCCCACGTCTTTGAATGATTAGATATTCTCTACCAACTTAAGATACAAAAATCACAGACCAGACCATAGCACAATATTACATGATGCATACTGAAATGGCTTTAGTTCATGGCAAACAACAAGCAAAGCTTTTTTTGTGTTATTAAGTGCTGGGCTTAAAAGGCAGGGAACTAAATAGAATTAAGTGACTTATATTTTTTTAAGTCAGTGGACTAAATTGACTCATATCAGTTCAAGGAGGGCGGGGCTGAGGGGGTGTGTGGGTGTAAAGGGTCGATTTATTTGCAAGTGGAAATTGCAATGGTATGACTGTGTGTGTGTGTGTTTGAGTGTGTGTGTGTGTGTGTTTGTGTGTGTGTATTTTGTCTTTGCTTCATGTTATTATTTTTTTTCTTGTCTGATAATTGTTATTTTAATTTGTTTCAAATTTGAATTTTTCTCAAATCAGGTGCATTACTTGTGTGGAATGGAGAGAAACTTTGTAGGAAATTCAATTGTTTTGTAACAAAAATATAATACGTCAGGGCTTATGGGGTTTGCCTTATGTTTTACCTAATGACCTACTTAGTTGTTCTCTTTTTTCTTTTACTTTTGTACTTTTCCAAGTTTTTTCTTTTTTTAAAATAGCCTGCTTCAAAGTGGAAATTAAAAGTAGATAGTCACTTGTCTTTAATAGAACAATGTTTATCCAAAAGTAAAGATCAATACTTTAAATGACTGATAGAAAAAAAACAATAACCTCAGATAAATAAAACATAGAAAGAAAGATAGGAAAGACATTGGTTGATATATACATATTTACATTGATGATAGGAATCTTTTATACCAACGTATGGTCTGCAGTATGGCACAGTGGATTTATCTACGTGGCCCGTTTGTGTGTGGAAGCATTTGCATTCATCTGTCTATTCTATGTGTCTCTATGTGTCTATCATATTTTCTGTCTTATGTTCGTGTTCTTTCCAGGTTCATTCCAGGTGTGGTAAAGGCGTTCATGTCTATCTATGTGTATGCTTTCTGAGTCTCTCTCTGTATCTATGCTTTCGCATCTATGTTCTTCGGTCATGTTCAATCTAAAAATCTGCACCTTATCCCGTTCATCTTTGCATCGTCTATTATCATCGATTTGATCTTTCATATTTGTCCAATCGTCACCATTCGGCCTGTCTTTATATAAATCTGCAGTCCTTTGTTTTCCACTATTTGATCACTTGTCTCTGTCAATAAACAAGTCGGATCTCTCAAAATGGGACTTATTTCTATGTTAGTAATGCATGGTATATAAAATAAAGAAGTATTAGCAGAAGGTGGCAAAGTATGGGTGCATGTATGTGTTAGTAATGTATTATTAGTAATGAGCATTAGTAATGTATGTATTAGCGATGTAGGTATTGTTATGTGCGAATTAGTAATGTTTGTATTAGTGGGGTTTAGGTAATGTATGTATTAGTGTAATGTATGTATTAGTATGTATTAGCAGGGCATAAGAGAAGGAAGTTGGTAATAACCAAAAAGTATAGTGCAAAGTTAAAACATGCCATTTTAATATCTATGCAGTATGCACTACAAAACCATTGGAATCAAACAACCGGATCCGTTTATAAAAGTCCGTTAAGGTTCAGACAACCGAACTCCCCTTAAGAATCATAAATACACGCTTTCTGGACAATCGTTAGGGACATATATTCGTAGAAGCAATAGGCGAGCTACGACTTGCATATCTTTGTTGGTCTTATAATGTGGGCTGCAGATGATATTCTTCTAATGAGGGCTGCAGTTGATATTCTTCTAATTGAAGGCTGCAGCTGATATTTTTCTAATGTGGGCTGCAGTTGATATTCTTCTAATTGAGGGTTGCAGTTGATATTCTTCTAATGTGGGCTGCAGTTGATATTCTCCTAATGTGGGCCGCAGTTGATATTCTTCTAATGTGGGCTGTGTGTTGATATTCTTGTAATGTGGGCTGTGTAGCAAGATATTCTTCTAATTGAGTGCTGCAGTTGATATTTTTCTAATGTGGGCTGCAGTTGATATTCTTCTAATGTGGGCTGCAGTTGATATTCTTCTTATTGGGGCTGCAGTTGATATTCTTCTAATCAAAGGCTGCAGTTGATATTCTTCTTAATGTGGGCTGCAGTTGATGATTCTGCTAATGTGGGCTGCAGTTGATATTCTTCTAATGTGGGTTGCAGTTGATATTCTTCTAATTGGGGGCTGCAGTTGATATTTTAATGAGGGCTGCAGTTGATATTCTTCTAATGTGGGCTGCAGTTGATATTCTTCTAATGAGGGCTGTAGTTGATATTCTTCTAATGTGGGTTGCAGTTGACATTCTTCTAATGAGGGCTGTAGTTGGATATTCTTCTAATTGAGGGCCGCAGTAAGGCATTAGATGACAATTACGCAGCTTCATGCGGGGGGTACGAATGAATATCGTGACTCTCCTCACTGACATCTCAGAAATATCGCCCACCCACTCACTCACCCACTCACTCAACTCTCTCTCTTGCCAGCAGTTCAGCTCCTCGTGTCACGTAGGGCCAGCAGTGTGTATGTGTCACATACCGGAAGTCATAGATGGAGACAGACCTGACAAAGTTGTGTACTGAACCAGGTGGACATTTTTTTTAGCTAGACTTCATGGATATATTTCAGTTCCCGCTTGGACCAAAAAAAATCTGAAGCGAAGAAAAAGTCCTCTCTCTCTCTCTCTCTCCACCTTTCCGCTGTTCGTGCCACATTAAAGAATGTCTGCATGACCGAATCACCAGTAGATCTAAGATGTTGCGTGTGTGTGTGTGGTTGGAGTCTTAGGAGTCTGTTGGAGAGGGGGAGGTGGCAAAGTGTCGAGGAAAGAGAGAGAGAGAGAGAGAAAGGGGGGGAAAAGAGAGAGAGAGAGAGAGAAAATGTACCACAATCTGGATGATTTTGATTTAGTTGGAGAGATTTCTTACATTCTTATGGAATGCCACTAAAGTGGAAGTGAATTTTCTTTTGTTATGTCCATGTTTCAGTCCGGATAATGTATTGAAGTTACCCCGTTTGGTAAGAACCCAAATAAAACATGGTAGCTATTTCTAGACACTCTGATGGACATATTTTCTGCCTACAGCCGATACCGAGTATATATATATAAATATATTTCATTACGTAAGGCAGCCACAATATAAAAATAAAAAACTAGTTGCAATACTTAATGCCTATACTTTACACCATAAACACTCTCTCACACACACAATACATTAATGCACAGTGAATTGATTACCTGTTGTTCATCCAGAAGGACTCATTATTTCTTGTAGATCATTCTTGGTATAAAGTGAAACCTGACGTGCTTTATAAGTGCAAAAGGAAAAGTGTTTACAAATCTACAACATTGTTCTATTGTATTGTAGTTTTTGTAAAATAATGTCTTTATTCTCTTCTCTAGAATTATAACAGATTGGGCTAAAATTTATCTGTGACTTTGACTTTTACAAAAATAAATAAATAAATAAATATGATTACTATTCTGTATAAAAGTAATAAAAGTGTTGCATTAAACATTCTTGTGATCGAGAGAAGGCGTTGATTTGTATAAGTCTAAATATCACTTCAATATAAACTGTTAATTTAATTTTGATCATTTACATAAACGTGTCTGTCATTAAGAAAGTTCTGTAAAAATTCAGAAAATTCTTTTAAAAACTTCGTGCTTTGTTACAAATGTTAATTGAATTTGACTCTGATTTCATTGAATTTAACGTATAAGCCAGCTGCTCTGAAATGCATCTTTCATTGATTTTGCTTATTTTGATTTCAATTGTTTATCAACGCTAATATATTAATTTTATTATCTCATGTTTTTTTCTTCTCTGTGCCAACTTTGAAATACATTATTGAAATAAATACAAAATTCAAATCAATATTTCAGAAAAGGAATACATTATTAGAGATAGCAACAAAAAACCAAATATAAAAATAAGATATCAATTGTAAGACTTGTAAAAATTATGTACCACTATTCAATTGATTCTTAATATTGATTGCTTAAACCTAACCCTATTTCTCATAGTGCAATTTGATAAAACTAGATTTATGTGTTAGTTGTGTTATCGTAACATGAGTGATAAACATTCAAAGTGCCGGAAGTTTGTGCATAACACCCTTTACGTTGTTGTTTCAGTCTTTTGATCTCAAAATGTCCAACACTTAAGTGAACTTTAAACCAAAATTATGGAGATTTATTAAAATGGAATACATTTATGTATTGTTAGGGGTGTGATAGCTGAAAAAAAGATTTTGAAGATGATGGGTATAGCTTACACTTTTTTTTCCAAATATTTGTCATTTTCTAAACCCTACATTTTCATGATGCTTTATTGTTAGTTTAATTCAACATTTTACCCACTTCATACAAAAAGTGCTTCGCTATTTAAACAAAGTCCACTAATGATTATAAACATATGCCGCCAATAGTGTTATCTACATTTCTAATAATGTAGCACCTAAATATTGATACACACAACAACACAATGACACTAATATGATGGCTTTCGGAAAATAAATCAGTTAAAATCACTGGACAATGCGCTTTCGGTATAATATTAAATCTAGTTGTTTGAGCATACAATGTGTGGGCATGATGAGAGTGTTTCGTGAATAACATCGCTACATTTTATTTTCCTTAGAGAGTAGACGTTAGACAATTATTTCGAGGAAAGTTTTCTAGTCAAAACAAAATAACAGTGCATGGTAACTTACCAGACATCTGATGAACACTGTTATTACTTAGTATTGAAATTGAGTCATAGTTTTGTTGAAGTTTATTATCTTAACGATATATATCGCTGTTATGATATGCAGTTTAAAAAAGTCATCAGTTTCAGTCTTATGACAGTAGTCTTTTACTGAAAAACCAACGACAACACATTGCAATATTCTGCAACACATTGCAATCTCTAACACCAGCTGAATGCAATGTCTGTAACCATCAACCGCAACCAACCCACCCCGAGGCAGAAAAGGACGAACATGGCCACACTGACCAAACCGTTCGGCCGTATTCTGACCCCTATCTTCCCGGTGAGAGATGACACGATAGTGTCCGTCAGTCCGCCGGACCCCACGACTAGCTCCAACCGCAACGGCTATCAGCCAGAATTCGTTGACGATGCAGACAGCGACGCCAGCACCGTGGAACCGGTGGGTAGCCAAGGACTCACAGTCGAGGCCTCCAAGCTCCAGTCCGAGAAAGTGGTCGCGTTTGAGATTGACCACGACTGGATGCTGAAGGATGAAATGGCCAAACGAGGGAAGATGTTTGAGAGACTCAAGAAACAGCTGACCATAGCTCTCCCAGGTTGTAGCTCTAAACATTTTAAATGACTTACAGGAACATATGACGGGCGACATGACCCCATTAAACGCCAATGCTCGTGTGTATATTGTATAGCGCAGAGATGATAAATGTCTCCTCAACCCTCAACATTGTAAAGTTATATAAAACTAGCTGTACCCTGCAAATCCTTTTGCATAGAGTTATATCCCCTTAGGTTTGATCGGTATGCTAGGTTATTTATTTTTTGGTTTCGGGCAGATCCAATTTGTTCATCATTGTATTTTAAACTGCAATACTGTTGTACTAATTCTTTAGTTTCGATTTAACGCAGAACCCAAATCGCTTTTATATATATTACACTGGTTTACATAAAAAAAACTGCAAGCAAAACATTATGAATTTCTGAAAGCTTATTAAAAATGATAAATTTTGATGTACTTATTTCTTTTGTATCACGTCAGGTTTTTGAGAAAACCACAAATTTGTGTTTACAAATTTTATGCTTATCATAAGCAGCTTACGTCATCACTTTATGTTTGAACACAAGTTTAATTGAATATTTTATTGCTGTTGTTTATGTGTTTAAGATTATATTTGATTAGCTGATTTTAAATTTTAAAAAAAATTTCACAATGCCAAGACATTGTACGAATTCAGCAGACAGTTTTTGTTATGTTTGTGGACGATTTTGCACAATGGCTGAGAAGAAGAAAATATCAAATTTAACAAAGAAATATTATCATGCATACTTTGGATGTAAACTGGGAGACCAGGACAAAACATGGGCGCCTCATGTTATTTGTAAACTCTGTGAAGTAACTCTTGGCAAGTGGTTTAAAGGTAAAGTGAAAAGTATGCCATTTGGTGTGCCCATGATTTGGCGTGAGCCTTCGAATCATGTGACGGACTGCTATTTTTGCATGACGAATGTTGTAGGATTCAACAAAAAAACCAGACACATGATTCTATATCCTAATGTACCGTCAGCCTTGAGGCCTGTAGAACATTATGAAGACATTCCTGTGCCTACACCCTCTACTCAGCTGGATGATTTTGAAAGTGATGACAGCTCAAGTTCTGAAGACAGTAGTGATGTTCTTGATCCTGATTTTAAAGAAGATGTCACACCAAAACTTTTTACTCAGGAAGATCTTGATGATCTAGTTAGAGATCTAAACCTTCCAAAGTCATCAGCTGAACTGCTTGCATCCCGCTTACAAGAACGAAACCTTCTCACTCCTGATACTAGCGTAAGTGTGTACAGATGTCGAGAGACAGAATTTGTACAGTTTTTTTCAAGTAAGCAAGAATTGTTATATTGTAATAATATTGAAGGCCTTGTCACATCTATGGGAATTGCTTACGATGCTAATCAGTGGAGATTGTTTATTGATTCCTCAAAGCTTGCAGTATGAAAGCAGTTCTTCTATTTAATGGAAATAAAATATCATCACTTCCAGTGGCACACTCAGTAACATTAAAAGAAACGTATGAAAACATGAAACTGTTGCTCAATTCGTTGAATTATGACCAGCACAAGTGGTTGATATGTGGAGATTTGAAGGTCATAGCCATCATACTGGGACTCCAAGGAGGGTATTCAGAATTTCCATGTTTTTTGTGCCTCTGGGATAGCAGAGCAGACTCTGAGCATTATACCAAAAAAGTGTGCCAGCGAGAGAAGAATTCACTCCAGGAAGCCACAGTGTAAAGTTAAAGCCTTTGGTGGAAGTACATCGAGTTCTCCTTCCACCGCTGCATATAAAATTGGGGTTAATGAAAGCTTTTTGTCAAGAATATGAACCATACTGGCTCTGGGTTTCAATACTTGGCAGAAAAAATTTTTCCCATTTAAGTGAAGCGAAATTGACTGCAGGTATCTTTGTTGGACCGCAGATCAGAGAAGTAATGACTGATGAGGAATTTTCATGTAAATTGGCCACAGTTGAGCTACAAGCCTGGAATGCCTTCAAAGATGTTGTCAACAATTTTTAGGAAACTTTAAATCCGACAATTACAAAAGTCTTGTTGAGAACATGATAGCCAAATTTCAGGCTTTGGGTTGCCGCATGAGTGTAAAGTTGCACTTTTTGGACTCCCATGTAGACTACTTTGTTGAAAATCTTGGTGCGTACAGTGAAGAGCAGGGTGAAAGATTCCATCAAGACATTTGTGCAATGGAGAGTCGATACCAAGGTCGATGGAACGCGAATATGATGGCCGACTATTGCTGGTCATTAAAACGCCTAAATCCTGGCGCTGCTCATAAGCGCAAATCACTTAAAAGACAATTCGTATCAGTAGAAGACAATAAATTAAAATAAATCTGCTTTTTAAATAATTTTGTATATATCAATAGTTTTCTGCATGATTTGAAGTACATTTTATTGTTGGTTTAATTGACTTTTTCTACATTAATAAATGTCAAACTGCAAAAAATCCTGACGTGATACAAAAATTTGGATTACATATTTGGAATCAGCATAAAAAGTTGCATAAGAAACACTTATTTGCATATCAGCGGTTTCGCAAAATGAAAATTTGTAAACCAGTGTTATAATTATATCACCACGCTTATTAATAATAATATAACATAGTTTCCCCCCTCACACTCCAAATGTAACAATAGCTTCACTCTTCTACACCCCCCCCCCCACCCCCCATACCCGGTCGTCAAAGACAATTAACGGGTTGCACTTTTGTAATTATTTAAGACGTCAATCACCCCCCCCCACTCCCCACGCCCACCTTATATAATAGATACTACCACTTTCCACACTCAGAGCATTATATGTTTAAACAATAGGGGTGGTGGTTGTGTTATAAATCACACGGGCGGAATGATTATTGAACCTTATCTAGAGAGTTCAATGAATGTTTTTTGAAAAAGTGTGGAGGGGGGTGGATACTGGACAGGAAGTACCTATAAACTCTTTGGTTTCTTTAAGTTCAATATGTTTTGTTAAAAAATAAACAAGAACTCAATAAATGAGATATGAAATTATTCATATTTTGATTTATTACGTTTGAACTCATTTTCCTTTTTTTGTTATATTTCAAAATGTTTACATTTTGATTATTAAACTTAATGACATATCACATCATATGACATATTCGTAGTGCACCCACTTCTATTATTGAATATATCACATGTGACATTTACATAAAACAATCACTTTTTATGATCAAAATGATGACAACTGACATCTAGGTAAAACAATCATAATATAATAATTTTAACATGACGACAGTTGACATTTTGCAGTGATACACCAACAATTTGATAATGAGTTGAACATAAACACAATCTGATATAAACTTGATAAGCTCAGACGATCTTTTAAAATATTTCTGTAAAACAGTAACGTGTGTATGATTCTTATTTGTGTGCACAGATGAAGACCCACTGGAAGGAATCAACAACAGAATCGAAGAGATCCACTCTATGGTTAAACCGAAGATTGAACTGTTGGACTTCCTGGGTAACTTGAATCAAGCTGAAAGGGAAAGAGTTCTGGTGAGTGTGTGTCTTTTGTCTATGTCATTTATCAACATTGTGTCTTTTGTCAATGTCTTTTGTCAACATTGTGTCTTTTGTCAATGTCTTTTATAAAAATTATGTCTTTTATCAATGTCTTTTGTCAACATTATGTCTTTTGTAAATCGTAATTACATTAGTCGATCAAAGAGTATCTTTTCAATCTTCATTTTTTTTTCTTTCGTCAGTCATTGTCTCTTCTTAAATCATTGAAATATACGTCAGTGCATTATGTCAGACTGTATTATTTCTTATTCTTGATGTGTCACCCAGATCGCTTTAATTTTATCCGACCTATTTTTCCCCCTTATATTTATCGTTAATTAATGGTTCTCTATGTATTATGTTAAAAAAAAATTACTGGGTGGCTGGTTGGCGGTGAATCGGACCTACAAGCTGTGGGTCGCGGGTTCAAATCCCAGCGTATCCAGTAACCTACCTATGTCTCTAGTGTCACCACAATGGTCGTTGATCTGGGTGGGGGGGGGGGAGAAACGAGGGAACTAAAAATCCGCCTAAGAGAAAAACATCTCATTCATTTAGTAGATCTACAAAAGTTGTGTCAAATTTGTTAATTACATCAGTGGTAGTCCATTGAAGTGATTTTGTGTTTAATTAACATTCTATTTGTTAGTAGCTATTCGAGAAAACTAGTCATAGTGTGTCTTGTATAAACTAGTCATAGTGTCTCTTGTGTAAACTAGTCACAGTGTCTCTTGTATAAACTAGTCATAGTGTCTCTTGTATAAACTAGTCATAGTGTCTCTTGTATAAACTAGTCATAGTGTCTCTTGTATAAACTAGTCATAGTGTCTCTTGTATAAACTAGTCATAGTGTGTCTAATGATATGCAACAAAATATGACGTAAATCGATCCGTTAAAAATATAAAATCGTCTAGTAATAAAAGTAGATGATCTTTTTTAAAATGTAGTTGAATTTACAGTTTATTGTGAACACGTGACAGTTAGTTAGCAACCATTAACCATGAGGTCACAGATGATTGTGAACATGCCACATTGTGAACATGCAACATACCATTAATAATCATTAACCATAAGGTCACATGATTGTGAACATGCACAACGTTTATTAACAATCACCTGTCAATTTCATTACCTACCGACGGATCTAGTTTATGACACAGGCAATAACGTATCGATTATATTTGCCACGAATCAATCAATTCGTTAATACAAAATGAAAAGAAGAAAAAAAATGATTAAACTTAAGAAGCATGGGTTGCTGGTTAAAAAAATATGAAAACTTTTCGATCGATCATTTTTCTTCAATCAATGAATAAAATAAAATTCTTTCTCTTTCTATCGGTCCCAACAATGGAAGGAAAAATAAATTCTTTCAATCGGTCCCAACAATGGAAGGGAAATAAATTCTTTCTATCGGTCCCAACAATGGAAGGAAAAACTTCTCAATTTTCCTCCCACTCCTCTGTCTTTTAAAGGTAACATGTTTCTTCGTAACGCCCCACCCCCTAGACCTCGGCAGCCTTTGAGAAGAAGATTACTATCACTGGATATAATGATCTTATTGATTATCGATGACAATAGTCATTACGGACGGTTCCCAAGCTGTTTATCAGTGACCTTTTCAAACGACGAACATTTTGATCACGACATCCTTAGTCTGAGTCTGTGTCTAAGTCACAGTATGGAGTACAGAGGTCTCAAAGTCGTGTCAAAGTCTGGGTTTGACTCTGTGTCTGTGTCGTTATTTTAAATACAGCCAAAAATTATGGGGTGAGGGGGTGACAGGAGGATTTTATAACATATTTTGTGACAATGAGCTCGATCTGTTCAAAGTAGGATGGCTGAAAAAAATAACAAGAGAAAAACTCCAAATAAAACAGAGTGCTTTCCTCTTCGACCTTTTGATTGGGAGATGAGATGAGTGACAAGCAAAAAGAGAGAAGAAGACTACTCCTGTCGCCATGACTTGACGGCATGCTTAAAGGTATCATGTCGACAAATGACCTGGTAAGTCTAGTATAAGGAACTATCAGATTATAAAATAACAAATTGAAAAAAAAAATACTTTATTTCATGTTTTTTGCTTAAGGTAAACTTCTAGGCACTTATAGCAGAAATGTATCGGTGACAGGCATTTAGCACCTACCACGCCTGTTGAGGCTCATGATGACAAATAGATGTAAACAGTAGCCTACTGTTAGTTGTAGCTGACGATCTATCTATCTAGCTGAATATTTCCTATTAGATGGATATCTATCTATCTATCTATCTATCTATCTATCTATCTATCTATCTATCTATCTATCTATCTATCTATCTATCTATCTATCTATCTATCTATCTATCTATCTATCTATCTATCTATCTATCTATCTATCTATCTATCTATCTATCTATCTATCTATCTATCTATCTATCTATCTATCTATCTATCTACCTCTATCTGTCTGTCTGTCTGTCTGTCTGTCTGTCTGTCTGTCTGTCTGTCTGTCTATCTATCTATCTATCTATCTATCTATCTATCTATCTATCTATCTATCTATCTATCATCTATCTGTTCTTGCTGACTATCTATCTGTTCTAGCTAACTATCTGCTCTTGTTGACTTTTCCAACTTTCAAAAATAGCTCATAAATCTTTCAGTGTGATAGCATGCAATAGTTTAGGTTGGACCTCTGTGAATCAACAGATCCAGGAGTCTCTGTGAATCAATGATCCGGGGTTTACGTTCAGTTTAAAAACATTTAAGATACAGCGGTCCAAACAATCGATTAGCTATTGATAATCACGTAATGATTTTTTTTGTCCCTTATCTTTTCAATAGCATTGATTGAAATAAATTCAGAATCTCGTTAGGATGAAAAAAGTAATTTGCTTAATAGTTAACTGTCATTGTTTTATTATAATTAAATCAACATAGTGGTTAAAAAGTGTATACTTTTGTACTATACTTTAAACCACTACAAATTTTAAGAGCTAGCACTTCTATGGTTGACGCGTATTTCACCCACTACAGTTTTAAGAGAATAGGCCTACCCAGTTGTAAATAGATAACTTATATTCAGTGCATTGAAGTCAAAAAAGTTTTATTGAAACAACTACAACAAGAAGAACAAAATACCTGTTTCCTTGTTTGTTGTTTTACACGATTTATAACAAACATCTCAACCCAAGTTGTTTATTTTATGGTACACGTCATTCTGAGTCATAGCGTGTCCATTCTATTATGCTAATTCAGCTTTTTGTGTTTATGGTGCACCACGCAGCGTGAACAGGTAAAGAAAACTTTAACTCCCCCTCCCCCCCTCCATAAAATGAAACACTGACATGCAAATTTGTCAAATCTACATAAACCTTGATATGTCAGAATTATCAAAGTAAATGACATTATTTCTTGGCGTCGGTTTAAACAAATAGAATTAATAACTCTAAGGACTGCTGCATGGTAGAGCGCAAACAACCGACTGGAAGGTCTTAGGTTCAAACCCCGGCTAATGGTTTCGAGTGATACACTGTAGGTCACACATTTAAAAAAAAATGGGAACTAGACGATTCTTAGTTAAAGTAAACATTGAATGCTATTTCATTTAGCACGCCATCTCCTTCTATACAGTTGATACTATAAACACTGAAGGACATTACATTTATCACACAATCTCCTTCTATGCAAAACACTGAAAGACATTACATTTATCATACAATCTCTTTCTATACTTAACACTGAATGACGTTACATTTATCACACAATCTCCTTCTATACAGTGGATACTTTAAACAGTGAATAAAACTTTATCAATGTCCTAATATTCCTACTTAGCTCTACGAGGAAATCTTTCCTTGTTCATAATGTCAAGTAAATAAAATAACTAGAAAGTTAGAAGTTTAACAACCAAACCTTGAACCTAAAATAACGCCAATAACAATCTATGACCTATATATTCACAGAGTATGAACCAGATGAACACAGTGACGTTGAGAAGAGAAAGAAGAAAAAACTGGAAGGTAAGACACAATTTGTAAAGCAAACAAACAAACAATCCTAAATTAAAGTAAATAGTTGTCTTTATATCAACGGAGTCATCTTTATTACTTAAGTTACTTTTTCCTTATCATGCCATAGTTTTCCACATAACATCTGCATCGTACAGAAAGAGCTTCGCTTTTTATAACTTATCTACAATGACTGAAAAAAAATGGCACATTTTTGTGTTATTTCCCTTTATAATAGTGTTGCGCAAAAATATTGATACACAATAAAAATATTACTGCTTTAGGAAATATTTATTTAAATTGGTATTGAGCATCAAGTGTAAATTATATTCTGTGGATTTCTCAAAGTTTACTTTCTGTCCGGTTAATTGATATTAATTTAAATTCACAAGTGAAATCATCGGACAAATATATTAAAAAACGGTCAACAGGGGTAAAATAAATACCGTACTTATAAAATAAAATGTTGATCAACTTTTTTTTTTGGAAATGTCTTTTATATGTTTTTTTAATGACCATTTCTTACAGTATCTCCTTACTGCTTAAGATGTGAAACACAAAACTTCATAATATATGTCAAAATATTTAAATTTATTTTGTTAGGCTTCTGATTACCTTCGCTACGCCTTCAGGATGGTATTTATGGCGTCCAGTGTTGGTCACTCAAGTAGACGGTGAGTACTGATAGCAGCCAGTTGTATTTTCAACATAGTGCCGATAACAGTCGTTATATATTCAACATACTGCTGAAAACAATCAGTTATATTTTCAACAAAGTGCCGATAACAGTCAGTTATATTTTCAACATATTGCTGATAACAGTCAGTTATATTTTCAACAAAGTGCCGATAACAATCAGTTATATTTTCTACATATCCATACACTTCTACTGAGACATTTTCATAACTTGTCTTAATTAAGATTCTTTACTTTAAATTTCCTACACAATCTACATTTCCAGGTATTTCTAAACAACCTACATTTCCAGGTATTTCTAAACAATCTACATTCCCAGGTATTTCTAAACAATCTACATTCCCAGGTATTTCTACACAAATGACCCCGAGGCCGGGCCATCGATCATGAGAAAACAAAGGCTACTACACAGACACAGAGTTCACCGTGACATGAAGTCCAGTGTAGGTATTGGTCACACCAGATAGCCATTAGGTCGTTTCAAGACTAAACTATGACATTGGACATAATACAACTATATATTAAAGCTTATATATTTTACTTCACAAGACAAAACCACTTTAACCTTTCACAATTAATCTACTCGACATGATTAATTTACTTTATACACATTTGTTATATTCACATACATCATACTGGTATAACATAACCACATACATCATATGACCTGTTCATATACACCATATTTGTATAACACAGCCACTTTTATCATATGACTGTCATGCTTAACTGTTTTATTTTGATCCATTAACTCTCACATTGACTTTGAATTTCAAAAATGTAAATAAAGCACTATGAAGCACATTTAGTTTTTCCTTAGGTCTGAGAGTCGAGAATTACACTTTGTAAAACTGAGCCACTGTTTTAAAAAAATATACAATTCATCACTGCAATTAAATCTTATTAATATGATCTGATATATCTCACAATAATATTGCAGTTCACACAGATCTAATTAAAACGAAGTCAAATTTGAAATGTACTAATTTTTTTTTTACAATCTCTGTAGCATCGATATAGCCTCTCGTTGAGTCTAGTGTAGCTCTCCGTTCAATCATTGTTTGTTTCAATTAATTATGCAAAGTTGACTATAGAGTGGCTCTTTAATGTATTCTATATATATATATATAAAATCCAAACTAGGGAATGCAGGTAGACCACTTGTTTGTCGAGCCCCGCCCGGATATTGCTCAGATTTCCTAGCAGGCTTGGCGAAGTCATTTAGTGCACTCATCTTATAAAAAAATATTTGTATCCCGGGGGTCAGTTGAAATGTAAAGGGCGGCCGGGCATTGTGTTGGTCACACAATCCTTAAGTATGCCTCTGCTACAGAAACAGGTGAGTTCTACACTTTCATCTGTCCCCATGGTCTTAAAGGCTTAAGGGAAAACATTATCTATTACAAATGAAATACATGGTAACACTTAGTACATTTTGACAGATGTAAGTATTATTTTATGCCATGTCACAACCATTGACTTTATAGTTCAATTGACCACCATGTGTTGGTTTTGATTCCACCAATTTAGATAAAACATTGTAAACCACGTCTATATTTAAACACAGTACACCCCACCCACAACACACACACACACCCAGATGTTTACGAATGCCATCAAATTCTTTAAATTTCAGCTGAGTTTTGAGTTACAGAATATTCTGATGACAGAGCCCCAGTATCGGACAGATGAGAACATTAAAAAGGTGAACAATGTGTAAATAATCGACTCGACCAATAACCAATACATAATGATATTATCAATGACTAAACCAAATACAACCAGTTCGTTATCACCTGAAAAATAATCAACAGTGGAATCGTGAGGTCACTCTACCAACTAGTCGCGTGTCGTATATTCCAATAATTTTTATTTAAACAAATTACACTGCATTGATTCTGTTAATTCAAAGTAATCTTTTTAGTCAATATAATTAAAATTAAAATTGTAATTAATTAGACACAGTAAATAAAAACCTCCCTAGCACCAATTTAAACTGAGCTAGTTTACAATTTAATCAGATGAATATCTGGCGATCAGAATTAAGCAGGCAGGTGCAAATGTTTGTTTTTGGCTACTTAACAACAGTTTATTCTTAAATATCGGTCAATGTTCAATTCGGTCAATGTTCAATTCGGTCAATGTTCAATTCGGTCAATGTTCAATTCGGTCAATGTTCAATTCGGTCAATGTTCCAATTTGGTCAATGTTCAATTCGGTCAATGTTCAATTGAAAGCAATGATCCCTCCCACCCCCTTTAATTGTATGTTTGTTGTAAGTGTTCAGCAAACACAACATTTTCCCTAAAAGAACATCTGAAAGTACTAGGTCATGAATTAATGGCCGCTTGTCATTTATCTGTCTCCCGTGGTGCCTCCAAAACCGTTGAACCTTCGGCTATGGTGAGGATGAAAGAAGGGTCACTATAAAAACCGCCCCATCAGCCGTGTAAATGATCTGAGAAAGACATATCTCGTTATTACTGGGGTGTTTAAAATTTTTGTTTTACGTCCCTCAGGTGTTATGGCTGTTGAAGACAACGAAAGCTTTCCAGAATTTGTTTCCACCAGAGATGAACGATGAACTCGCGAGAGTTGTTGCTTATGAGAGGTCGGTGGATGAACAGTTTTTTAAACACAGGAAACTCATCAAATTATTTTCATTCATAGATAAAATATATATGACAACAGCAGAGGATCAAGTTGATTTATTTAAAAAAATGTAAAACATCACTTTAAATAAAAAAAATTAGTGTAAGTTATCCAATCAGTAAATTTATATAATTCAGAAAAAAAAAATATAATTCCTCAGATCTCACGTGATTATATGAAATGGCGAGCTTGGTCTTTAGGTGCTTTTGACTTTTATCATGAAATCAAAACCAATAACGTTGAATTTGATGAATTTCACATTTTCGAGCATACAGTATGCTGCAAGGATTCCAACAATGAGTTGATCATAGTGTTTAGATTAAAGCAATTTCAAAGTAAAACAAGACCTAGGCTAAAATCAGAGTTTGTAAAACAAAGTAACGTGCTATCATAGAACATGAGTATTAGTGATGGCAGGGAAACAGCCCATTTTTTAGTGCCGCTCGTCACAGTTAAACACGATTATATCCCTTAATTAGTTATGAAATTTTTTTTGTAAAAGAACGTGTATGCAAATTTCAAAAAAAGATCTATCATTAATAAGTGCCTCAAAAATCGATTAAACATTTCTCCCAAATAAAAACAGAAGTGAACAGAAGTTTTGAGTTATAATAACAGAATTAGAAAAAAAAAAACAATTAGCGCATTCACCTTACATTTTTATGCGCGTGTTGTGAAATGGCCTCCCCAGTTATTGCAAATTCCAACAACGTCATTAATTTTCATTTTAATTTTCCATTAACCCACAATGAAGCAGCTCCTTGATGCTTTGATATTTAAAAAAAAAAAAATTTTCTCTTTTTCTTACGCCGCCGTTGCCAACATGATAGGATGTAGTGTGCCTACCACACCAGCATTGTTGGCGGCGTTGATGCATGTCTGCCATTCCTACAGAGCGGCGGGAAGAGTGTGCCCCTTAGCATCTGCTGGGATGGCATAAAAAAGGATTTTAAGACTTGCCAGACCAGCAGGGTGTGTGTACTGCTGATCGGCCTGAATGGCAAGGGGTTTTTACCTGCCCCTCGGACAGAGGGGAGGGTGTAATGTGCCGAAACTCCCCGCACGAAATGGCAGGCTGCAAAGGTGTGCTTGAGTGGGACAAAGTGGTAGGGTGTTGTGTGCCGACCACATCCGTCACACCACCGCCAGCTGCGAATATTTGAAGCTTTGACTGATTGATATACAGTCAAAATTAATCTTTTATTGTAGACCTGATAAAAAAAAAGATCACTAGCGTGGCCCACATATTAGATATAGTCTAATGTCTAATATATGGTGTAGCTTTTTTATAATATCTATATTTTAATACAGAGTTTACATGATAGTACTGGCACAGTTATACTATGTAGACATTTTTCTCATAAAGATCGCAATAAATGTAACAGTATTTAATATTTTACATATTTATATGTATTATGATTCATATGTACGTAAGGCTATCATTGTCTTTTATATTGATAACATTACATTTTTCTATAGATACGACCACAATCGACACATTGCCTACCAAGGGAGGAAACCGGAGAGATTTTATTTTGTTATTTCTGGAAAAAGTTAGTGCCCTTTTTCAATTCCCTATTTTGATAATTAGACAGTTTTTTTCATGATCAATATATTAGTCAGTGATGGACAAAAGATAACTAAAATGTTGATAACTATAACTTTTCATTACCTTTGTTTTAGTTACAAGCAAAGTTTAACTTAGAGAAAAAAATTTTGTTATAATAGTAGTTTAACTAATTTTATTTAGTTACTAACTAAGAATATTTAGTTACTTTCAAAATATTTTCAGAATTCAATATTTTACACTTAGTTTCAAATTCTACCTATATATAAAGAGCAGATGAATGACATTGACTGTTTAAAATAATTTTTATTCCAATTTCAATTGACAATGACAATGACTATGAGAATGACCAAATCGTAGATTATGACGCGTATGACGCGAAGTAGACAACTTAGTAAGGTAGCAGTAGTTCTCAAAAGTTTAGATGCAGACGAATTTTAGGTGCATCGGGACAAAATCAAAACGTATCATGAAATGATTGAGTAACTATGTGTGTATCATTACAACTCTGTTTCTCTCTATGTTACAACTCTGTTTCTCTCTATGTTACAACTCTGTTTCTCTCTATGTTACAACTATGTTTCTCTCTATGTTACAACTCTGTTTCTCTCTATGTTAAAACTCTGTTTCTCTCCATGGTACAACTCTGTTTCTCTCTATGTTACAACTATGTTTCTCTCTATGTTACAACTATGTTTCTCTCTATGTTACAACTCTGTTTCTCTCTATGTTACAACTCTGTTTCTCTCTATGCTACAACTCTGTTTCTCTCTATGTTACAACTCTATTTCTCTCTATGGTACAACTCTGTTTCTCTCTATGGTACAACTCTGTTTCTCTCTATGGTACAACTCTGTTTCTCTCTATGGTACAACTCTGTTTCTCTCTATGGTACAACTCTGATTCTCTCTATGGTACAACTCTGTTTCTCTCTATGGTACAACTCTGTTTCTCTCTATGGTACAACTTTCTTTATTGCAAAACTGAAAGTTTAAATATAGGCCAGGATACCCGCACATTAACAGGACGAAAGCCACACGGTTTAGGCCACCCTAGGACACAAGCCACACGGTTTAGGCCACCTTAAGACAAAGCCACAGAGAACAAGCCACCCTAAGACAAAGCCACAGAAAACAAGCCACCCTAAGACACAATCCACACGGAATAAGCCACGTTAAGACAAAAGCCACACCTTTAGTATAAATGTAATATTTAACATAAATGTTCCAAGTTCTGCTAGAATGTTTTTTGTAGTTACATGTGTATTAACAGCTCAGAGATGCAGATCGACTCATGAAACTATCAAAAGCTAATTTTTTTTAATTTATGGGGAAAAAGATACTTTAGTTCAGTATTATTATGTTATAAAACAATTGGAACTTACAATGATACAGAAAATTTTGTTTCATAAGTAGAAAGTCTGATGTTTTTTATTTGTAGGTCCTTATTTGTCTCATAATAAATAAGTTCATCATTGAGTCGTTTCTTAGACTGACATTTGATTTAATCGATTTCCAGAAATTTCTGAACAATGTACTACTTATGCAAAAAGTTGTAATATAGAAAAAGTTCAATAGTTTTTTTTTAGGGTTAGGTTGTAACTAAACTTTTATTTACATTTTTGGTTAAAAATAAGTTAACGTTTAGCTTCAAAAAATAGTTTGTGTCCATCACTGATAACTCGTCATATATATATATATATATAGGTAAAATGACTTCATTCTTCGACACACATCTAATTTGAAAATCTTTTTTGATGGATTTCAGTTAATAAACTCAGAGAATATAAACTTCCGTCTGGATGTTTGAATAAATTTATGGGAGCAATGCAGAAAGGTGGTATGTCTGATGTAAGCTAAAAACAGATTTATATTTATCTGTCTATTTATTTAGACCTATATATAGCTATTTATATACATCTTATCCTTCTGTTTATATTTTTACAACAAAACTCTGTATAATCCACATTACACATGTTAATCTTTTTGTTCAAATTACTTAGACCTTCAATTTTATTTTTCATTCCTGTATTAAGTCAGAAGAGTTTGAGAACAATGAGATCAGACAGGAACATCTTGTGTCTTCAGGCCCAGTAGAATTACTCACCTTGTGTAAGCAGGTACGTAGACGGAATTTGAAACTCATAGCATGGCGTTAAAACAGTTCTTTTGGATTGGCAAACTAGATCACCGTTTAAGTCTCCCCCCCCACCCCCACACACATCCAAAAAAACCCCGTCCAGTACAAAGTCATTTAAAGTCTGATGAATTAAGGGCCACCCAAAGTAGTTATTTTTTTCTCGGTCTCCCATATATTTCTAGAAATTCCATATAGTTACCAAAAATCAAAGAGCATATATACACTGCAGTAAGTAATAATGTACTAATAAAGTAAAGGCACTGGCTCCTCGACCGTCATATGACGGACGATGTATTTTTTTTTTACCGCTTCCGTCAACAGAATGAACTCTTATGATGTAAAGTTATAAATGCAGTTTATATCATGATATTATTACTTACACAATGATGGTGCTCAAAATCGGCGATCGTTTTAACACAATTAAAGAGTAAACAGAATGAATGAGAACTCTTATTTACTGCAGACGTTGATGACGTCATTTACTGTTAAAAATCGGAGATATTTTTTTTTTCGGGGACCATAAATAGATATTGCTGCACACCCTAACCCTATCCCTAACCCTATCCCTAACCCTAATCCTAATCCTATCCCTAACCCTAATCCTAACCCTAACCCTAATCATATCCCTAACCCTATCCCTAACCCTAATCCTGAAAAAAAAATCTGGAAAAAAAATTTATGATTTATTAAAAAATGACCATCAATAGATATTGCTCCACACCCTAACCCTATCCCTAACCCCCTATCCCTAACCCTGATCCTGAAAAATAAAATCTGAACAAAAAAATATATGTCTCTATCAGGAATCGAACCCGCACATAGCGTACAACCTACATCACTAGCGCGCCGCACAATCTAACGTCTCATTTTAATGTATAATTGCTCGGCTATGCAATTGTTGACGGAAGCGGTAAAAAAAAAATACATCGTCCGTCATATGACGGTCGTGGAGCCAGTGCGTAAAGTAAATTCCAAATTAAAGTGAATATGATGATGTGTTAAAATATGTTCTGTCGAGGATCACATGACACTGTGGGGCGGTTACGTGGACAATCCAGTCCAGTCCAAGTAGTCTCCTGGGGTAGACGCACAGAGGATCAGTGAATATTTTTTGTGTGTAAAAAGGTGTATCATTGTTTTTGGGAGATGGTGTTAATTGTATTACATCCTGATGACAATTTCATTGTCATCATCATTGCCCGTCACTCCTATCGGAGTATGGGCACCAACTAAAGATCTCCTGCGACTTCTGTCCTGAGCCATTCTCTCCAGCTGCTTCCAGCTGAACCCCATCCTGGTGATGTCCACTTCAAATTCTCGCCTCCAGGTGTTTCTTGGCCGGCCTCTCTTTCTTTTTCCTTGAGGATTCCATCTCAATGCTTGCCTAGTGATGTTACTTGCTGGCTTTCGTAATGTGTGGCCTATCCAGCCCTATCTCCTCTTCCTCACCTCTTCTTCCATTGAAGCGTGGCCGGTTCGTTCTAAAAGGCTGGCATTGGTGATGGTGTCAGGCGATCGTATTTGAAGATTATTCCCCCACACGTCGTACTATCATGGCGCGCGTTGGGAATAGGGTGTCGAGGATGAGAACTCTCCAGCAAGGCTTGCCTCAGGCCACTGCACAATTGGCTGCGGTGTATTTGACAGATGGTCGCTACATTAACCGTATAAAGTACCTAACCAATAAATATCTCGTTCCTACAGGGACTTCACACGTGACACCTGTAATTGCAGCATATAAATGATGTATCCAAACTAATTCATTATGTCAATGGGTCTAAAACAAAATTATAGGCATACATCGCTTCACTTTGGGGCCGAGCCGTCTCTATATACATGCATAGACAGACTAGGAAACTGTCTGTCACAGAAGAAGGAATTCATTTCACAAGCTTATTTTTATTTTAAAAGTCGACATTTAATTATGAGCTATATATTTGGGCATAGAACAAAAAATAGTAATAATATAAAAAAAAACCCGGATTTTATGCGTAAAATAACATTGGAATTAACTCCCTATTATAAAATTATATAACTTGATATTTTTTTTTAAAATTAGTCTAAAGATTTCTTTTGCCTACTTTGACTTTTTGTTTTAAAGCATTACACCAACTTGACATCAGTGATTTAAATTTTCATTGCAGGATTACTTCCGGCTACTGCACACTACCCCAGGTCTTCCAGTTGAATTTTGCTGTAAGTAGGTCACGAATCATGAATTTGGTCTTGTTCCTCAAATGAACCAAACTATCAGCTGGAAATAGTAATCTGACATAATGCTCAACTTCTTCTGTAAAAAAAAAACCGCAGTTAGAAGTGCTTTACAAAACATTAACTTACCATGAAATATTAATCACCCTTGATTTTACATAGAAAATAGTTTAATATTTAATATTTTACTTATAAAGATCTTATCAATAAATGTGTTTCTCAAAAAATACTGAATATAGAAACAGTATATCAAGAAATATAAATATGTAACGGTAAATGTAAAAATCTTCCGGCACTCTATAGAATACCTAGGCAATGTATAGAATGCCTGGTGGTTTTAGGAAAAGTAAAAAAAATATCATTTTTTTTTTGTAAATTTTGCATACTTTTCCTAGGCATTCTATACAATGCCTAGAATGCCTAGGCATTGTATAGAATGACTAGTATTGTTTAGCAAAGTGTCAGAAAAGAACAATAAAGCCTTTATTGAAAAATTCAGGCATTTTATACATTGCCTAGGTAATTTATAGAATGCTGGATTTCTCACTTTGCCGGTAAATAAATATACAAATAGTATATCAAGAAATACTGTGTATATAGAAATAGTATATCAAGAAATAGTGAATATAGAAATAGTATATTAAGAAATAGTGAATATAGAAATAGTGTTATTGGGTTAGCCAGTGAATATAGAAATAGTATATCAAGAAATAGTGAATATAGAAATAGTATATCAAGAAATAATGAATATAGAATTAGTATATCAAGAAATAGTGAAATATAGAAATAGTATATTAAGAAATAGTGAATATAGAAATAGTATATCAAGAAATAGTGAATATAGAAATAGTACATCAAGAAATAGTTTATCAACTAATAACTTATCAATCTGCTCGATTCACAGGTCAATAGATCTATTTCGAGAATTTCCAGCCGAAATATTTCTACTTAATGCGTCATCCATTACCTATGGTTATTGGTGTGTCACCTGTTACGAATGAGTCATTAATTATTGTAACTTATCCATCATTGTGTAAACATTACGTAGTCTATTTAAATGTTTAAACCCTATAATTTCACCCTCATTGGTAGAATGGATTTATTCATAATTAGCTTGATTAAAAAAAAAATAACCTAATGTCACGACTATTTTTTTATTTACAACCACCAGTGGTAATAAAGTGATATGTTCTGATGTCACCAAGACTCCATGGCTACATGCTGTCAAGTCTGTAAGTTGATTCTGTCACCAGCTGAGTTAAAAGACAACCTTGTCTCACCAGTAAACATGTATACTTTAATAAACTTTTGT
Organism: Bulinus truncatus; assembly: GCA_021962125.1. Lineage (NCBI taxonomy): Eukaryota > Metazoa > Mollusca > Gastropoda > Planorbidae > Bulinus > Bulinus truncatus. The sequence continues at coordinate 7,545,768 of JAGDYQ010000034.1, forward strand.
CAAGTTTATGTAAGTTGATTTGCATAATAAACTATCTTAAGGGCAATTTGTTGGGCCTCCTTCACAGCTATGAAATTACTTTATAAAGTTAAAAAAAAAAAAAAGAAAACAGTAATGACAGAAAAAGAAAGTGAAAGATTTTAAATATATATATAAGCTCAGATGGTCATTTCAGGGCAGCTGTGTGATAAACTAGCTAGAACTAAAACAAAAAAATAAAAAATAATTCTTGTGTGTTTTTAATCTGCTGAGAACCACTTATCAGAATACGACTATAATATACTGTATTTCAACTACGTTGTCACGTGACAGGGTCAAGTCAAACTGGTCAGAAGTCAGCAAGTACGTGTATGACACCAGCCGAGACAGTTTGTTCCAGGAAGACAAGCCGAGCCTGGAATAGGCAGAACATTCAGTCACGCCAAAGGTAAAGAAAGAGATCATTTTTTTGATGCTTTTGAAAAAAATAAAAAGGGTGTGACACATTGGAAAGTAAACATTCGAAATTAAACAGTTAAAAGTACATATTTTGAATTATAACATTTTGAAAGTAATAATTTTGAAAGAAAACATTTTTGAAAGTACACATTTGAAAGTAAACATTTGAAATTAAACACTTAAAAAGTAAATATTTTGAAATTTAACTTTGAAAGTTAACATTTGAAAGTAATCATTTTGAAAGAAAACATTTGGAAAGTACACATTTCAGTGCAACAATGGACAGGCGATCATTATATATCATTCATCCTTCTATTTAAAGGATTTTCAATTACAATGATTAACTTTTTGAAAGCTGTGAATGGAGCAAGTCAAACTAAATATTTCTTTTTTTCCCGATTGGCTACGATATTACTATTATTAAAACAAAACATTATAACCAACAAGACGATGTTTCAATTTAAACTTCTTTTCAAGTTTCCCAAAAATAAACTAACACCAAACAACGAATATTGATATATTTAATAATAAATTTACCCGGGGACATGGGCAAAGCAAATATTCAGATGAAAAAAATGCAATAAAGAAACGAATTTCTCTGATCTTAAAATACTAATTTGAAAGTATTTGGATAGTTATACTAGTATTTAAGATACATTTATTTTTACTAAATTATTTTCTTGTCCACTAATGTTGACCAATGATGACCACTATTTCGTTAGCAATGTTGGGCAACTGGACAGTCAGAGACGATTAAGAAACCCAGATATTTCACTCTCTCAGGTTGGTTGATTTTATTTTTATATTCCATTATTAGATAATTCAGATTTAAAAGTTTTCTTCAGTTTAAGTCAACTGGCTGTCAAATGATTAAAAACAAGCAATTTAAGTCTTTTCCGTTTCGGACAAAGGACATTTTAGAACATTTTCGTATTTTTTTCCGGGGTGACAGCCATAGATTTTGCTGAATTTTGATAAATAGAGAGGGAAGTAATCAAGTTGAATAACTGTTACAAAAATAAATAATGATTACGCCCCTTTGATTAGCTTTTATCATTATATTTAAAATTTAACCAAAACGGTACTTAAAACGCCCCTTTTTCGGCCCTCAGAGGTCAGATTGCGAAATGGACCAAAGTGTTTTCTTGGCAGGCCAAGACCTACAAAATGATATATACATCATGGGTCTAGGACTTATGGTTGTTGAGATCTAGGGTGATGACAGACAGACAGAGTAAAACGGGACAATAGAGCATTTTTTTTCGAAAATGCTCTTAAAAATAATGTATTTATTTAAAGCACGCACACAGAATGCTCAACCTAGAAACTTTGGGACACTGATTCTTTGTAACATTAACAAAACCCATGTAGAAGTTCGGCGCCATACATACGATACCAGACAGTATATAATTAGCTTATCACAACATTTATCTCTTGAAAACACAAGGGCGCTAAGCCTTGCTTTTAATTCCAGCCTAACCAGGTCATCTTTTCCCAGGTATGTGTCACCTAAAAATGCAAACTCTCTCTAAACATGACCGACATTGTAATCTTATAGTATCTATGGCGAATTTCCGCCCTTCAAAGTATGTTATAAAAACATTACAGCATGATCAACCAGACTATTCATCAACAATACACACGCTGGCGCACTTGCGGATGTTTTAACAGTGACGCCAGCAAGTAAAAGTATTGCCAAGATGATATGACTAAAAATCTCACTACACAAGGACATGTAGTATGCACTCTAGTTCATATTTCAGACGTAGCATAAGCGAGTACTAGCAGAGTTTTAAATTCTGCACATTGTTGTCTGTACTTGAAGCATTGGCATCGCTTGTATTTTTTCTATCAAACCTATAAATACTTTATCACTAATTTTACTTGCCCACGGACCCCTTTGAAATGGTGGGCCAGCTTATTTACGTCATTTAGTTCAACTTGACGTCATCTTCAACCCCCCTCCCATGTAAGTCAATTCTACCTCCTTACATCTACCTCTGTTACTCTCTCTGTATCTGTCATGCAAGAGTTTCTTCTCTTGACTTGTTAATCAGTAGATGATTAGACAAGACAGATGTTTCACTTGTTGTCAGACACATTACGGCATAGTGATCAGTTTCCTTAGTCTCTGTGTATAAGTTATCACATTTGTGAAAAAATATTCGGAGTTTAAAATGGAGTAACAGCTGCGGCATGGATAGATAACAAACTAATTGTGCCTATATCAGATAATGATGAAATATTTAATCTTTTATTCCCGGGACATGGTCTTATATTCCCGGGCTATGGTCTTATAGTCCCGGGACATTGCCTTATATTTCCGGGACATGCTCTTATATCCCGGGCTATGGTCTTATATTTCCGAGCCATGCCCTTATATTCCCGGAGCCATGGTCTTAGATTCCCGGGCCATGCTCTTATATTCCCGGGCTATGGTCTTATATTTCCGAGGCCATGATCTTATATTTCCGGGCCATGCTCTTATATTCCCGGGCTATGGTCTTATATTCCCGAACCATGGTCTTAGATTCCCGGGCCATGGTCTTATATTCCCGGGCCATGCTCTTATATTCCCGGGCTATGGTCTTATATTCCCGGGACATGGTCTTATATTCCCGAGACATGGTCTTATATTTAAATTCATTTTTATCATACAATAACTCTACAAATCTTTTAATACATAATTCTAGCCGCCTCTTGCAGAATTGTACACAATACACAAATATTTTAGACATAACCGTAAATCATTCAAGTCTTTATTCTTTGCTGTTCTACCAATTCTTTATTTAGTTGACCATTAAAGTCCGAAGTGCGAATCTCTATTGTAGTTAAAAGATACCAGTGTACAGGGGGGTGGGTGGGGTGGGAGATACTTTATTGAAGAAGTTATCTCCACTTGTGTTGGTGGGGGGGCTAATATTTTAGTAGAGTAATGACCCCTGCTGAGACTTCATCACGGGGAGCTGGTGTCGATGAAATGTGGGGTTGATGAGGGTGCACACTATGGAGGCATGTCTTCGCCCCACTTGTACTCAGGCGCCATTCTGGAGTGTTTAGTCGGAATCGTTGTAGGATTTGCTCCGGGAGCAGAGCGAGACAAGTTTTATTGTCCATGGGGGAGGGGCAGGAATGTGTCAGCTCCATTTGTGAGGACATGAATCGTTGAGAATGACGGATAGCAGAAATAAGGAGAGAGAATGTGTGATGGAGTGTTGCATTGTGGGTGGAGCTATCGGTGGGAAACAAAGATGAGAAAGATAATGGCAGACGATAAATAGGACTGGAGAGGGAGATTAGTTACACCATATTTGTATGCAATATTCATTTTGACAAAAGTTGTACAGTGTTTACTTATCAAATGTGCATTATAAATACAAGTTAAAAAATTTTCAAAACTTTATGTTTTTTAATGTTGCTAACATATGTTGATTACTATCCAGCTAGTTCTATCAGATAATGTCTAGTTAAAAACATTATACTAGGCCACGTTACAAACATAAAGTAGTCAAGCGACATCATTCTAGGCCACGTTACAAACATAAAGTAGTCAAGTGACATCATTCTAGGCCACGTTACAAACATAAAGTAGTCAAGTGACATCATTCTAGGCCACGTTACAAACATAAAGTAGTCAAGTGACATCATTCTAGGCCACGTTACAAACATAAAGTAGTCAGAGACATCATTCTAGGCCACGTTACAAACATAAAGTAGTCAAGTGACATCATTCTAGGCCACGTTACAAACATAAAGTAGTCAAGTGACATCATTCTAGAGCCACGTTACAAACATAAAGTAGTCAGAGACATCATTCTAGGCCACGTTATAAACATGCCTGTGACGTAAGCTGAAGTAGATTCTATAAGTGTTGTAAGCTGTAAGTATAGTCAGTCGATCTGTGTTGTAAGCTGTAAATATAGTTTATCTGTGTTAAGCTGTAAGTTATAACAACAATTTTATATGACGTTCAAGTAACAAGGACTTTGTCACAACATTTATAACAATGATCACTGGACACTTATAACAATGATCACTGGACACATATAACAATGATCACTGGACACTTATAACAATGATCACTGGACACTTATAACAATGATCACTGGACACTTATGACAATGATCACTGGACACTTATAACAATGATCACTGGACACTTATAACAATGATCACTGGACACTTATAACAATGATCACTGGACACTTATAACAATGATCACTGGACACTTATAACAATGATCACTGGACACTTATAACAATGATCACTGGACACTTATGACAATGATCACTGGACACTTATAAATTTGATCACTGGACACTTATAACAATGATCACTGGACACTTATAACAATGATCACTGGACACTTATAACAATGATCACTGGACACTTATAAATTTGATCACTGGACACTTATAACAATGATCACTGGACACTTATAACAATGATCACTGGACACTTATAACAATGATCACTGGACAATTATAACAATGATCACTGGACACTTATAACAATGATCACTGGACACATAGTAATGATCACTGGACCCTACTCACGTTAAACTTTCCTGTTATTCTAGTGACTTTCTATTGTCAGCTCATAACTTATACCCTGCTGTTGTCAGCTACTAACTATACCATGCTGTTGTCAGCTACTAACTATACCATGCTGTTGTCAGCTACTAACTATACCCTGCTGTGGTCAGCTACTAACTATACCCTGCTGTGGTCAGCTACTAACTATACCATGCTGTTGTCAGCTACTAACTATACCATGCTGTTGTCAGCTACTAACTATACCATGCTGTTGTCAGCTACTAACTATACCCTACTGTTGTCAGCTACTAACTATACCATGCTGTTGTCAGCTACTAACTATACCCTGCTGTTGTCAGCTACTAACTATACCATGCTGTTGTCAGCTACTAACTATACCCTGCTGTTGTCAGCTACTAACTATACCCTGTTGTTGTCAGCTACTAACTATACCATGCTGTTGTCAGCTACTAACTATACCCTACTGTTGTCAGCTACTTACTATATCATGCTGTTGTCAGCTACTAACTATACCATGCTGTTGTCAGCTACTAACTATACCATGCTGTTGTCAGCTACTAACTATACCCTGCTGTTGTCAGCTACTAACTATACACTGCAGTTAACAGCTACTAACTATACCATGCTGTTGTCAGCTACTAACTATACCCTGCTGTTGTCAGTTATAACTATACCATGCTGTTGTCAGCTACTAACTATGCCATGCTGTTGTCAGCTATTAACTATACCCTGCTGTTGTCAGCTACTAACTATACCCTGCTGTTGTACTAACTTTATACCCTGTATGTCATTTAACTATACCCTGCTGTTGTCAGCTACTAACTATACTCTGCTGTTGTCAGCTACTAACTATACCATGCTGTTGTCAGCTACTAACTATACCCTGCTGTTGTCAGCTACTAACTATACCATGCTGTTGTCAGCTACTAACTATACCATGCTGTTGTCAGCTACTAACTATACCATTCTGTTGTCAGTTACTAACTATACCATGCTGTTGTAAGCTACTAACTATACCATGCTGTTGTCAGCTACTAACTATACCATGCTGTTATCGGCTTCTAACTATACCATGCTGTCCAGCTACTTTCTATACCCTGCTGTTGTCAGCTACTAACTATATCTGCCTTTGTTTTGTCTGTTCAGTTTGTTTAATATTGTGTATGGATTCTTCTTTTGTGTTTTCTCAAATTTTCCCCGATCTACTGACTTCCTACTGGATGTCATGCTATAACAATCCCCGACTTTCTCTGGTCTAATGTTGTTTGGTATCACGATTAACATCAGCCCCTGGGGGTCAGTTTGTTGACTTTGTCACCCACTCATCACACCAGCTGCTCTCACTACTCCTGAACTACTTGAAGCTGCTCACTTTCTTTACCTTTGGACACTTAAGACAGACATAAAGACAAACAGACTGTTAGAGGATAAACTATTTCAAGTTAGATAAATGTGATAGACATACAAAGACAGAACTGTATTAATTGATCTAATATTGTTTGTGTTATATTTCAAACTTCTTAATTTTTCCAGCTGTATTTTTTTACTCAGTTTATTGCTAAGTGGGACGGATGGCCGAGTGGTGTAGATACTCGACTGTCGACCCGAGTCCTGGGTTCTGATCCTTGGTGAGACCCATAAAATTGTTCCTGGTAAAGTTTGGTGTTAAATCGTCCCACAAGTCCACCCAGCTTTAAATGGGTACCTGACTTTAGTTAGGAAAGTAAAGGCAGCTGGGCGTTGTGCTAACCACACAATCCTTCATATGCCGAGGTTATAGAAACAGATGAATTCCACAATTCATCTGCCCCGATGGCCCGTTAGGGCTAAGGGAAATTTACTTTTTATTGCTATAATATAAACAAACATATTATTATTTATTACTAGCAGTACCCATTCAAAACTTTTGCATAGGTTACATTCCCGTAGGTTTGAGTCAGTAGGCTAGGTTATTTTTGGTTTCGGACAGATCCGATTCTCATGATATTATTTAAAGATGAAATATGTTGTAGAAAAACATACAAATAAACAAGCAACTATTTAAATGGAATTATTTCACATTTGGTCTTTGAGTTTCATGTTTCAAAGCCGCAGAAAATATTTAAAACTGTAGATTTAAAAAAAAAACATTTATCAAATCGAGACGCTGGCAAGACGCCATTTTGAATTATTAATTTCCATTCGATTTAACATAGAACTTAGACCGTTATTTTTATATTAGACTAGCTGTACCCTGCAAAACCTCTGCATAGTTATATCCCCTTAGGCTTGATCAGTAGGCTACGTTATTTTTGGTTTCGGGCAGATCCGATTTTTTCATGATTGTATTTTAAACTGGAATACTGTTGTATTAATTCTTTACTTTCGATTTAAAGCAGAACCCAAACCGCTATTATTTTATTAAATTATGTCCCAAATATTCATCACTCATAAGGTAATACCTTGTTCAAGTTTAGATTATCATTTTGTGAGATAACATGAAATGTTTACTGTAAATAAATGTTTGAAATATGACTGCGACCTGTAGGCGGTGCACTGACCGGAATGTCCAGATTTTATTGTTGGCGAAGATTCTTGATAGTCTGTTCCACTACACCTCAACAGTTTCCAGTCAACAGTTTCCAGTCAACAGTTTCACCTCAATTCTCAGTTAGAATGAAAACATTTTTTTTTAATTTTAAACTCCAATAATGTGGCAAAAATGTCGACTACAATTTCTGGTTTCGATTTATTTGACATTCGTCTTTTTACTACTTCGAAACTTTTTTTTTTTCAGAAATTGAGACGAAAAATTTCATTTCGTCTTGACTATGTTCTCGGTTCAGTTTTTGTTAATTAGTTTAATTAAAATTTTGTCAAAATAACTTTCGTTGTTTTCCTACTGTAGTTTGTGCTCCACTTCTTGATAATTGTTTATTTTATATCTGGATAAACACAGACAAACACAAACGATCGCCATCTTTATTTTTAAACCGATCTAGTCTCCGTTAGCAGTCACGCTGTCTCTATAGATATATGATATATGGCTGTCACTATAGATGTAAGATATATAGCTATGGCTGTCTCTATAGATGTAAGATATATAGCTATGGCTGTCTCTTTAGATATATGATATATAGCTATGGCTGTCTCTTTAGATGTATGATATATAGCTATGGCTGTCTCTAAGAAATAAAGTTCTGAACATTTTCTTTAAAGAACTTCAAGATAGGGTACAACGTTGAAGTCACATGTAAACATGTAACAGATATTAATATGTAACACTCAGAAGTTAACTTAACATGTAACACTCAGAAGTTAACTTAACATGTAACCATTAAAATATGAACTAAACGTGGATACATTCGTACCTAAGCCCTAGTGACCCGTATTTTTCACCTATCAGACTAAATATCAAATCATATTTTTTCACATATATATGTTAAAATCATGTACATACATATGTTGAGGTCGTTACACACATATATTGAGGTCGTTACACATGTTGAGGTCGTTACACACATGTTGAGGTCGTTACACACATGTTGAGGCCGTTACACACATTTTGAGGTCGTTACACATGTTGAGGTCGTTACACACATATGTTGAGGTCGTTACACAATGTATTAAGGTCATTACACACATATTTTGAGGTCGTTACACACATATTGAGGTCGTTACACACATGTATTAAGGTCATTACATTCTGTGTTCAGGCAATATACAGCTCTCAAAGTATGGACAACTTCACCGACTAGTTAATACTGATATAGAACCTGTATTCCTTAAATAGTATATTGACCTTTGACCTATTACAAAATAATCTAGAATATTAGCCGCATCCTTCAGGGCAATTTATAAACCAATGACATTTTTAAACCAATGACATTTTTAAACCAATGACATTTATAAATAATGACATTTATATACCAATGACATTTAAAAACCAATGACATTTATAAACCAATGACATTTATAAGACTAATGACATTTATAAATCAGTTACATTTTTAATTCAATGACATTTATAAACCAATGACATTTATAAACCAATGACATTTATAAACCAATGAGATTTATAAACCATGACAATTATAAACTAATGACATAAAAAAACCAATGACATGTATAGACTAGTAACATTTATAGACCAATGATATTTATTGACCAGTTGATATTTATAAACCAGTGACTTCTATAAAGAATATTACTTAGTTTGTTGATTAACTGAATTTGGAGACACACTAAGATTTATACATTTTAAAGCTATATTTTGTCATGTCATTAATTAAAATTCCAAAATGGCACCCACATTGAACATTTTTGCTCATCCTACTGTCTATAAATAGTTGTAGTCATCCTAGTGTCTATAAATAGTTGTAGTCATCTAGTGTCTATAAATAGTTGTAGTCATCCAGTGTCTATAAATAGTTGTAGTCATCCGAGTGTCTATAAATAGTTGTAGTCATCTGAGTGTCTATAAATAGTTGTAGTCATCTTGATGTCTATAAATAGTTGTAGTCATCCTGGTGTCTATAAATAGTTGTAGTCATCCTGGTGTCTATAAATAATTGTAGTCATCTAGTGTCTATAAATAGTTGTAGTCATCCTGGTGTCTATAAATAGTTGTAGTCATCCTGGTGTCTATAAATAGTTGTAGTCATCCTGGTGTCTATAAATGAGTTGTAGTCATCCTAGTGTCTATACAATAGTTGTATCATCCTGGTGCCTATAAATAATTGTAGTCATCCTGGTGTCTCTAAATAGTTGTAGTCATCCTGGTGTCTTTAAATAGTTGTAGTCATCCTAGTGTCTATAAATAGTTGTAGTCATCCAGTGTCTAGAAATAGTTGTAGTCATCCTAGTGTCTATAAATAGTTGTAGTCATCCTAGTGTCTATAAATAGTTGTAGTCATCTAGTGTCTATAAATAGTTGTAGTCATCCTAGTGTCTATAAATAGTTGTAGTCATCCAAGTGTCTATAAATAATTGTAGTCATCCTGGTGTCTATATAAATAGTTGTAGTCATCCTGGTGTCTATAAATAGTTGTAGTCATCCTGGTGTCTATAAATAATTGTAGTCATCTGGTGTCTCTAAATAGTTGTAGTCACCTGGTGTCTTTAAATAGTTGTAGTCATCTAGTGTCTATAAATAGTTGTAGTCATCCAGTGTCTATAAATAGTTGTAGTCATCCAGTGTCTATAAATAGTTGTAGTCATCCGAATGTCTATAAATAGTTGTAGTCATCCGAATGTCTATAAATAGTTGTAGTCATCCTAGTTTCTATAAATAGTTGTAGTCATCTTAGTGTCTATAAATAGTTGTAGTCATCCTAGTGTCTATAAATAGTTGTAGTCATCATAGTGTCTATAAATAGTTGTAGTCATCCTGGTGTCTATAAATAGTTGTAGTCATCCGAGTTTCTATAAATAGTTGTAGTCATCTAGTTTCTATAAATAGTTGTAGTCATCCTAGTTTCTATAAATAGTTGTAGTCATCTAGTGTCTATAAATAGTTGTATCTACTTCAAATTTTGAATATTCTAGTGCAAGCGTATTTTTTATGTATTTTATTTTAACCTTTTGAGTGTTGAAAAATTATCTAAATACTTATATAACAAAATCAACAAAGTCATTTTTTCAAGTCGAGAGGGGACTTCATCTAAATCGTTTTCACTGCAATAATGTTACTCGGAATTATTTATGTACTTCAATCAATTTTCTTTATCAATACTGGACCTTTGTTATATCAGACGTCAATTATAAACTCTCTAAACATGTTATCCGTTGTTTAAACTTTACTACAGAAGTAATAAACTTCGTTGTCTACATGCTTTTAATTAATTGACTTCAAATATTTTAAATGTGCATTATTGTTAGAAAACACAAAAGTGTTCTCAACTTTAAACCGATTGAACCTCGAATTACTGATAATTGATCTACGATTTCCCAAATCATGACAAACACGACATACGCTAGAACTACTAACTAAAGTAAACACGACATACGCTAGAACTACTAACTAAAGTAAACACGACATGAGAACTACTAACTAAAGTAAACACGACATACGCTAGAACTACTAACTAAAGTAAACATGACATACGCTAGAACTACTAACTAAAGTAAAACTGAATTCAAGCGTATAAACAAAACAAAACAAAACAACTTATGTACTGACTGACCTAAGGTAGATTGAAAGTAAACCAAACTTCCAGACTCAGTTTTTGAAAAATAAAAACCTATCAATTTTTCAGACATTTAAATAATTTACGAAATAAATTTGAATGGACGAGATAATTCAGTTTTAAACTGGTTGGTGCTAAATTGAAAAAGTTTGTGTCAGTCTGAGTCTGCTACCAGTCATTCGGTGTCTCAACACTGTTGTCTATATTTGTAATGGAATTGTCAAAGTTTGTTTAGTATCAAGACTTTAGTGAAAGGACTGCCATAAATTAAGAAGAAGAAGATAATCCAGTGTGAAAGCATGACAGGTTATCTCCCCATCGCTTCATGAGTTGTGAGTAGTCAGGGATAGACAATCATAAACAAAAGTTCCTAGAAAAATAAAACTTCATAGACTTCACTGAATAATTTAAACATTAAACAGATTCATCTAAAGTAACTTGATTCTTGTTTTGTCATCTATTGACTGCAAATGGCATCTGTTGCTCTCTAATGGCATCTAGTGTTCGCTAATTACATCTATTGTTCACTAATGTCATCTATTGTTCACTGATAGCATCTAGTGTTCACTAATGTCATCTATTGTTCACTAATAGCATTTAGTGTTCAATAATGTCATTTATTGTTCACTAGTATCTAGTGTTCACTAATGTCATCTATTGTTATAAAATGATTTTTATTGCTCTATAATGGCGTCTATTGTTCGCTAATCTAATGACATCTTTTATCTATTTTGATCTATCGTTATTTACTGTTGCTACATTAGTTTATTACAATATTTAAACAAATTGCAGGAATACATTTTGGTAATGTCTATCTATCTATCTATCTATCTATCTATCTATCTATCTATCCATCTATCTTTCTGTGTCTGTCTATCTATTTATCTATCACTATTTATGAACTGTAATTCTATATTTATGTAAATAGAAATCTAAACTCTAATGATTCGGATAGAAATCTAAACTCCTAAAGATTCGGATAGAAATCTAAACTCTAATGATTCGGATAGAAATCTAAACTCTAATGATTCGTCTTCTATGTATCAATTAGAGATTATTTTATTTCCTGAAGATTATTTTAAAAACTGAACTTAACTGTAGTGTATTTATTGTTTACTTTGATGTATCTAATTCCTCTGATCTCCACCCCCCCCCACACAACCTCCCCCACCACCATGTCATCTCATCACTCACACCTCTTTATTAACGGACAGTTCAAGTACACCAAATGGTAGTAGACTACTCACTATTTGACTAGAAGGTGGGGGAGGTGATAATTTCTTTACCATTCACAATAATGTGTGGCGAAGAAAAGAAAAACAACAGACCAAAACACTAGCAGTGAGAGAGTGAGAGATAGAAACGGAGAGAGAGAGAGGGGGAGAAGTAGACTGAATTGGAGAATTGGATTAGATACATCAAAGTAAACAATACACTACAGTTGGGTTCAGTTTTTAAAATAATCTTCAGGAAATAAAATAATCTCACTGATACATAGAAGACGAATCATTAGAGTTTAGATTTCTATCCGAATCATTAGAGTTTAGATTTCTATCCGAATCATTTAGAAGTTTAAATTTCTATCCGAATCATTAGAGTTTAGATTTCTATTTACATAAATATGAATTACAGTTCATAAATAGTGATAGATAAATAGATAGACAGACACTGAAAGATAGATGGATAGATAGATAGATGATTAGATAGATAGATAGATGAGTAATAATACCAAAATGTATTCCTGCAATTTGTTTAAATATTGTAATAAACTAAGTGTAGCAACAGTAAATAACGATAGATCAAAATAGATAAAAAAAGATAATGAATTAGCGAACAATAGACGCCATTATAGAGCAATAGAAATCATTTTATAACAATAGATGACATTCGTGAACACTAGATGCTATTAGTTAACAATAAGATGACATTATTGAACACTAAATGCTATTAGTGAACACTAGATGACATTAGTGAACACTAGATGCTATCAGTGAACAATAGATGACATTAGTGAACAATAGATGTAATTGTAGAACACTAGATGCCATTAGAGAGCAACAGATGCCATTTGCAGTCAATAGATGACAAAACAAAATCAAGTTACTTTAGATGAATCTGTTTAATGTTTAAATTATTCAGTGAAGTCTATGAAGTTTTATTTTCTAGGAACTTTTGTTTATGATTGTCTATCCCTGACTTACTCACAACTCATGAAGCGATGGGAGATAACCCTGTCATGCTTTCACACTGGATTATCTTCTCTTCTTCTTAATTTATGGCAGTCCTTTCACTAAAGTCTTGATACTAAACAAACTTTGACAATTCCATTACAAATATAGACAACAGTGTTGGACACCGAATGACTGGTAGCAGACTCAGACTGACACAAACTTTTTTCAATTTCTAGCACCAACCAGTTTAAAACTGAATCTCGTCCATTCAAATTTATTTCGTAAATTATTTAAATGTCTGAAAAATTGATAGGTTTTTATTTTCAAAAAACTGAGTCTGGAAGTTTGGTTTACTTTCAATCTACCTTTAGGTCAGTCAGTACATAAGTTGTTTTGTTTTGTTTTGTTTATACGCTTGAATTCAGTTTTACTTTAGTTAGTAGTTCTAGCGTATGTCATGTTTACTTTAGTTAGTAGTTCTAGCGTATGTCGTGTTTACTTTTTAGTTAGTAGTTCTAGCGTATGTCGTGTTTACTTTAGTTAGTAGTTCTAGCGAAATATGTTTACTTTAGTTAGTAGTTCTAGCATATGTCGTGTTTGTCATGATTTGAAATCGTAGATCAATTATCAGTAACTTCTCGAGGTTCAATCGGTTTAAAGTTGCAGACACTTTTGTGTTTTCTAACAATGCATTTAAAATATTTGAAGTCAATTAATTAAAAGCATGTAGACAGCGAAGTTTATTACTTCTGTAGTAAAGTTTTAAACAACCTTGATAACATGTTTAGAGAGTTTATAATTGACGTCTGATATAACAAAGGTCCAGTATTGATAAAGAAAATTGATTGAAGTATAAATAATTCCGAGTAACATTATTGCAGTGAAAACGATTTAGATGAATGCTCCCTCTCTCGACTTGAAAAAATGACTTGTTGATTTTGTTATATAAATATTTAGATAATTTTTAACACTCAAGGTTAAAATAAAATACATAAAAAAATACGCTGCACTAGAATATTCAAAATTTGTAGATACAACTATTTATAGACACTAAAATTATTTATAGAAACTAGGATGACTACAACTATTTATAGAAACTAGGATGACTTCACAACTATTTATGAAACTCGGATGACTACAGCTATTTATAGACACCAGGATGACTACAACTATTTATAGACACTATGATGACTACAACTATTTATAGACACTAGGATGACTACAACTATTTATAGACACTAAGATGACTACAACTATTTATAGAAACTCGGATGACTACAACTATTTATAGACATTCGGATGACTACAACTATTTATAGACATTCGGATGACTACACTATTTATAGACACTAGGATGACTACAACTATTTATAGACACTCGGATGACTACAACTATTTATAGACACTAGGATGACTACAACTATTTAAAGGCACCAGGATGACTACAACTATTTAGAGACACCAGGACTACAATTATTTATAACACCAGGATGACTACAACTGATAGACACCAGGATGACCACAATATTTATAGATACCAGGATGACTACAATTATTTATAGACACTTGGATGACTACAACTATTTATAGACACTAGGATGACTACAACTATTTATAGACACTTAGGATGACTACAACTATTTATAGACACTAGGATGACTACAACTATTTATAGACACTAGGATGACTACAACTATTTATAGACTCGGATGACTACAACTATTTATAGACACTAGGATGACTACAATATTTAAAGACACCAGGATGACTACAACATTTAGAGACACCAGGATGACTACAATTATTTATAGGCACCAGGATGGCTACAACTATTTATAGACACTAGGATGACTACAACTATTTATAGACACCAGGATGACTACAACTATTTATAGACACCAGGATGACTACAACTATTTATAGACACCAGAGTTGACTACAACTATTTATAGACACTAGGATGACTACAATTATTTATAGACACCAAGGATGACTACAACTATTTATAGACACCAGGATGACACAACTATTTATAGACATCAAGATGACTACAACTATTTATAGACACTCAGATGACTACAACTATTTATAGACACTCGGATGACTACAACTATTTATAGACACTCGGATGACTACAACTATTTATGACACTAGGATGACTACAACTAGACACTAGGATGACTACAACTATTCCAGGATGAGCAAAAATGTTCAATGTGGGTGCCATTTTGGAATTTTAATTAATGACATGACAAAATATAGCTTTAAAATGTATAAATCTTAGTGTGTCTCCAAATTCAGTTAATCAACAAACTAAGTAATATTCCTTTATAGAAGTCACTGGTTTATAAATATCACTGGTCAATAAATATCATTGGTCTATAAATGTTACTAGTCTATTAAAATGGGACCTGGGACTAAAAGCAACACTAGTGGCGTAACTAGTCGGGCTAAGTTCGCCCCTGGCGGCAATCAGTCGCAAGCCTGCATCAGCATTTTAAAAAATTTACTACTTTTTTTGTTGGTAACTTCCGGTCGTCGTTAAAGAACTTACAGCTGTGTGCGTCACTCCCGGCAGATAAGACCCGTTACGTATAAAAAAAAATCCTTTTTTCGGATCTAATGATTTGACGAGATCCTTTATTTCTACCTAAAATTGTTGTATAAGTTAATCAATCTATATGGGGTTGTGTTACAGGGAAAAGAAAGGAGGTAAAGGCTGCAAGGGAACCTAGAGCTTCAGAAAAAAGTCTCTGCTATAAATGTTTCGATAGCATTCAGAGATTGAAACAACATCATGAACTCAACACAGTATAAACACACAGCTATGCATGGCAGCAGGGGCGCCGTGAGCCAACAAGGGCCCCAGGGCAGGACATCATTGCGGGCCCCTTAACAAACAATAAGTCGTGAAGTGAAAAAATTGACATGGTCGGGGCGGCCCCCGGCGGGCCCCCCCTTCACAGGCGCGCCCCCCGGCCACCACCCCCTGAACCCCCCCTTCTCTCGGCGTGCCTGCATAGCAGTCCATATGGATAGGCAAACTAGATTACTTCATTGGGACATTACTACCAAAAAGACCTTTTCCAGTACTAATTCATACATCATTGGGACCCCAACTGGTAATGTTTCCCCTGGGTCTTCAAATATCAAAGTTTCTACCTGGGGGCCTTTCCCCCCCCCCCCCCCCCCCCCCCCCCCCCCCCCCCCCCCCCCCCCCCCCCCCCCCCCCCCCCCCCCCCCCCCCCCCCCCCCCCCCCCCCCCCCCCCCCCCCCCCCCCCCCCCCCCCCCCCCCCCCCCCCCCCCCCCCCCCCCCCCCCCGTCAACAAATATCTCAAAGTATATACCTGGGGTCAACAAATATCTCAAAGTATATACCTGGGGTCAATCAATTTCTCAAAGTCTTTATATAATACATATGACCGACATTATATATTTATGTAATAATTAATACGATATGAATTAGGAAATTAAAATGATCAGTTATTTTTTTGCCCACTTTTTATTTTTGAAATCCACTAGGCACTGTAGGCACTGTTTATGCGGAAAGTTTATTTAGATTTCAAATCGCAAAGAAGTGCGGGTGCATGCTTGAAAAATATCTAAAGTAAAGTCGGGGGGGGGGGCTACGACTTTGAAAGTGCCTAGGGCCTACGATGACATTAAAACGGCCCTGTTGAAATGTGTATAGCGTTACCAATGACATCGTAGTTGTGTTATCGTCTGGTGGTAAAGATGGCTGCCCAGATGGACTCCAATTCTGAAAATAATACATTAGAAATGTGTTAATTTTATTTAACAAAGATAAAAAAATAACAAAAGCTTGACGTATTGGAAAGGCTAGGCTAGTAGTTCAGGCTAACAGATTAAAGGGAACATATTGAAAAGCGAAAAAAAAATGATATTTTATTTTCATAAGCTTAACAAACAAAGCATTTAGCTGTTTTACATTAAATTTAATACTTTTCAGGTGCCATTACTGTAATAATGTTCTATCTGTAGATAAATAATTATCACGATTTATAGATTACGAATGCAGTAAAATAGCAAGATTTTACAGACAAAGTTTTATAACTTTACTAAGATCATTTTCGGTAAAGTTGTAATTTCTAGTAAAACTCTAGAATTTGTAGTAAAACTAATAGAATTTGTAGTAAAAACTCTAAATTTGTAGTAAAACTCTCAGAATTTTTAGTAAAACTCTAGAACTTGTAGTAAAACTCTAGAATTTGTAGTAAAACTCTGTAGAGTGTTTTAAAAAAACAGTTTTAATTAAGCTACATACCTTTTGAAAATTTGAATTTTATTTGAAAAATGTATTAAACTATATGTATTTGTTTACCTCATCTGTATCTCGTTGTTCATATCTGAATTTTTGTGCGATGTCTTCCAGACCCTACAATCGTTACAAATTATAAAATAAATATAACAACATTTATCTACAGCTATCTCTAGTCTACCAGAATTCATCGATTCAGAGACGTTACCAAATAACACATATATTTAAATAACATAATGCTGAAGTGTTATGGGACAACTCACATAGTATATAACATAAAAATGATTTTAAAATGTTTACCCCCACCCCAAACCTTTTTCCCCCATAAGAAAGTTACATAACAAAGTACACAACACCACCTAATGATGTTTAAATAAAATATATTTACCACCAACCACCTTATCCCTATAATCTAATAAAACTTGGGTTTCATGTCGTTTTTATTCATTTTTGCATTTTGTAATGGACATCAACTACAACCCCCCTCCCTCCCATACCACTTTAACGGATTATAACAAAAAAAAAAAACACCACCCTTCCTCCTGCCCCTTCCACCGTCATGTGTTGTACAAAATGTGAAACGGTTCTTATAATACTAGCTGTACCCTGCAAAACCTTTGCATAGAGTTATATCCCCTTAGGCTTGATCGGTAGGCAGGCGAGGTTATTTTTTGGTTTCGGGCAGATCCGATTTTTTTCATGATTGTATTTTAAACTGGAATACTGTTGTATTAATTCTTTACGTTCGATTTAACGCAGCGCCCTATTATTTTATTACTATGGGGAAAAGGGAGTAGATTTTCTTGCATTAATTTCATACAATTCTTAATTTATTTTCTCCACTGAAAAGTCTTAGAATCGAAGAGCTCTGTTCTGAAAATAAAAACACACAACATTCTAAAAGTTGGCTGGGACCCGGCTCAACGGTTCTCAACGTGTCACTGGAGACAATCGCTGGCTTGGTTTTGTCAGCTATTGCGTCATTAAATTAGTGGGCGTAGCTAACGGCTTCCACATGTCAAAAAAACAAAACAAACGCCATATGTACAGTCTTACGTCGTTAATAGAATTTAATCGGCATCAGACTCTACCGTCACGGGTGAATTACCGCGACCTAAGATTCTTTACTTATAACTGGAACATTTTAGTAGTTTGAGCATAGGTATGCCACTGCATTTAATAGATCAACGCAATAATTCCAATGATAATGTAAACTCAATGATGATCTTATCTTTTTGTTTTAAACTAGAAAGAGTCTATATAGTCTTCATCATTACAATAACACACATTATCCGTTGGCTTTGATCAGTGGCGCAACCAGCAAAAAATGCTGGGGGGGGGGGGGCTCACATATAGAAAAAAAATGCTGGGGGGGAGGGCTCACATATAGAAAAAAGACAGTTTATATAGTACTATACGTATGATGATTTGATCTGGGGGGGGGGGCTCAAGCCTCTCCCCCTGCCCCCACCCCTGGTTGCGCCACTGGCTTTGATAGTATCATTACATTTTTTTCATCTAAACGAAGATGACAATTTTTTTTCTCTATAAGTCCAGTGACTGTTGTTTAAAAACCGTTGACCGAAGAAATAGGAAGAACTGTCATTTTTTGAAATAGAGACGCAGAATTTAAATGCAATGTGTTCTTTTCTTAAATTCAGAGACGAATAAGACCTAGAGTTTATAATTATATTCCTATATGCGGATAATTTCTTCCGTTCTGATATTTCTTTAATATGTGTGTGTCTTAGTTTTGAAGCGTTACATGATTTAAAGGGAGAGCAGTAGTAAATATCAAGTAAATATTACGCTGCTGGAATTATGTACACTAGACTATAGTGTTTGTTTTCATTAAAATAATATCTATTTTCAATAACTGCCAAATTGAACCAATTAATTAAATTTAAACTGTCACGATTGCATTTGACACAATTTCAATCAAAGCAATTTTTTTTCTTGAGAAAAAGACAAATAGAATTGATTCTCCGTTTTAAACTAATGAAAATATTCGTTTTGATAAAGACATTCAATTTAAACATAAATCTGATTGGTAGAAATTCGTTTCTTTCAGATTGAACTAAATATTAAAAATACACTCAGAGCAAATGTACTGAGCTCTACAAACATTGTGTTACAACATTTAACAACAGTGTCAGCTTTGTGTACGCAGGGGCGTCGGGGGTTAAACCGCCAAAACTAGCCCAAATGGTGGCGGGGGACCCACCAATCCGGTCAGCGTGTCCCCCTCCTCAAACGACGCCCCTGTGTACAGGGTCAAGTATTGACCATTCAGTTTGTGTGGAGATAAAAATAATACAGCAAAGGGCTAATCTCTAATTATGGAAAATAATTGTGTCAAACATAACTACAACACAAAAATCACAACCTATTGAATGACATGTAACATGAACTTTGGACTAAACTTTGTGGATTTTTTTTTTTAAAACTCTGAATAATTAAGACTTTCATAACGCCAGATAAACACGAATATAGATATCATGAAACAAAAAAATAAATACTTGTTATGAAGCTAACTAAAGTGTATCTAGTAGAAGTGATGTAACAATCACGTGACACAATCTGATAGTACTACATGGTACTTACATAGACATCCCCAGGTTTCAGAAGATCCAGTTGAATTATTGTGTCCCTGAGTGGCAGGTCATTCCTGTGACCTTTCTGACGACCTGTGGCGGGCATGATGTCGGAGACTGTTGTCTTGTCTCTGGTAAGGAAAGTTCTTGTGTTGCCTGGATTCTGATTTCGTGGATGGAAAAAAAAATATTTGATTGGACTTAGATGTTGGATTGCACAGTCAGATGTATTCACAGACTTAGTTTTTTTAAAAGTTTGAAAAATAAGTAAAATTGTGTTACTACGTGTGGTTTAGTAAATGTAAAATATAGCTAGGTGAATACAAGGTTTGAACATTTTAAATGAACGCTTTTGATAAGAATCAAGTCAGCTAGTCACCAAACATACTATTCAGACACACGATTTAGAAAAAAAAAAGAAATTAATTGTCCTCTCAAAACATACAATTCAGAGTAACACTTCATATACAGAATGTTTATTTTCATGCCCAAACACATAATTCAAACATTTCAGAAACATTATGTTAATTTCCATCCCCAAACACATAATCAAGACAAACACTTCGTAAACAAAATGTTAATTTTCATCGCCAAACATACCATTCTGACTAATACTTGAGAAACAGTTTCGTGAATTTATCAGCAAACAAACAATCAAAACACTTAATAAATACAATTTTATCTCTGTGATCAGTCTTGCAGTTTGTCGGAACGCTTAACAAACAAGGCATATAAACAATTCAATAACAATTCCGTAACAACTCCGTAACATTCGGTAACCATTTAGTGTCAATTCAGTAACCATTTGGTAACAATTCAGTGACAATTCAAAAAGAATTCAATTACAACTCAGTAACAATTCAATAACAAACGATGTTTCAAGCCAAACCTATGTAGATGTCTCCACTCCCCCTCCCCCACACCCAACCAACCACTCACCACTATATCTGGCAGAACGTCTAAACTCCTCTGCCCTTCACTTGTACCTAATTGACTGCGTCTTGACCAAGGACCTTTCAATTTGATCTCTGCCGACATCATGCGGGAAGGTTTGAACTCAGGACCATTAACCACAATAGCTGGAAGACTGAGGCCGCCGTCTGGTTTCTATGGAAATGAAAAACAAATGTGCAATCTAAAACTGTGGCATTCTGAAAAAAGAATCAGCACTTTACATTCATTAGGGTCGTCATTTAAGTATAGGCCTAATGGGGAGCAGGGCATCATGGGTATGTTAACTAATGTCTATGTAAAATGGGGAGCAGGACATCATGGGTATGTTAACTAATGTCTATGTAAAATGGGTAGCAGGGCATCATGGGTATGCTAAATAATGTCTATGTAAAATGGGGAGCAAGGCATCATGGGTATGTTAACTAATGTCTATGTAAAATGGGGAGCAGGGCATCATGGGTATGTTGACTAATGTCTATGTAAAATGTTTTTTTTTTCTAAATGGTTATCTTAAGGGGCTACAACACAGTGGCTTATCAGGTGGCCCAGAATTATTTTTTAAGACTGCTCTGATATTGAGGAGTAGGGTCAGACTTAGGCCAGATTTCACCGATTGCTCCAAATTGAACCCCGCGTCTGGCTGGGACCCCGCAATTTACATTTAGCTGTAGTAGTAAAAGTTGATATTGTAAAATAAAATTAGAAGAGGGGCCTCGCAAGCATCCGTTAAATTGGGCCCGGCAATTCGCAAGGTCGGCCCTGTTGAGGAGGTTAAGTATATTTTGATTTTTTTTATTTCATTGATTATAATATCTAATGCTAATACATCTGACCTTGACATCCGTTTTCTGGTTCACTAACTCTGTTTTATTCTGTTCTGTTTCTGCCAGTTCTGACCCGTCCTCCGTGATTTCCTTAATTTGTGTTTCCTTGACGGCGTTGGTCTTTGGTTTGCTGCGTTGTCTCATCAACTAAGTAAACACCGAGAAACACAACATGAGCACATTAAACATATTATTTAAACACATTAATCACATAATATAAAACAACTGTATTAAAAACCATTATAAACATATTATGAGATCAATCTAATTGATATTTCAACAACAATATAGCTGAGATATTAACAAACTATGCCAACAACAGCAGAGAAATTCTCTTAACGGGGGTGGGGTGGGGGGATGAGTTGAGCAGGGGCTTTCAGGTGTGTATGGGCGGTCCTTGGCATCGGGGGGGGGGGCCTTTTTGGTATCAGTCTATCAGATTTAAGAGTAATTCATTCTTGAAAGAGCCCCCTTTTTGCACCTGAGGGGCTAGGCAGTTAGCTTTGTTTGCCCTATCCATTAGAACGTCTATGTGCGCAACACATAAACATACAAAAATTATTGGCTTAATAACTACCGAACGTTCAATAAAAGCCATTCATGCAATTCAACTCATTTTACAAATATGGTAAGAAACGACTGTGTGCGTGCTTTAAATAAATACATTATTTTTAGAGCATTTTCGAAAAAAAATGCTCTATTGTCCCCGTTTTGTCTGTCTGTCTGTCATCACCCTAGATCTCAACAACCATAAGTCCTAGACCCATGATGTATATATCATTTTGTAGGTCTTGGCCTGCCAAGAAAACACTTTGGTCCATTTCGCAATCTGACCTCTGAGGGCCGAAAAAGGGGGCGTTTTAAGTACCGTTTTTGGTTAAATTTTAAATATAAATGATAAAAGCTAATCAAAGGGGCGTAATCATTATTTATTTTTGTAACAGTTATTCAACATGATTACTTCCCTCTCTATTTATCAAAATTCAGCAAAATCTATGGCTGTCACCCGGAAAAAAAATACGAAAATGTTCTAAAATGTCCTTTGTCCGAAACGGAAAAGACTTAAATTGCTTGTTTTAATCATTTGACAGCCAGTTGACTTAAACTGAAAGAAAACTTTTAAATCTGAATTATCTAATAATGGAACAAAATAAAATCAACCAACCTGAGAGAGTGAAATATCTGGGTTTCTTAATCGTCTCTGACTGTCCAAGTTGCCCAACATTGCTAACAAATAGAGTGGTCATCATTGGTCAACATTAGTGGACAAGAAAATAATTTAGTAAAAATAAAAATGTATCTTAAATACTAGTATAACTATCCAAATACTTTCAAATTAGTATTTTAAGATCAGAGAAATTCGTTTCTTTTATTGCATTTTTTTCATCCTGAATATTTGCTTTGCCCATGTCCCCGGGTAAATTTATTATTAAATATATCAATATTCGTTGTTTGGTGTTAGTTTTATTTTTGGGAAACTTGAAAAAGAGTTTAATTGAAACATCGTCTTGTTGGTTATAATGTTTTGTTTTAATAATAGTAATATCGTAGCCAATCGGAAAAAAAAAGAAATATTTAGTTTGACTTGCTCCATTCACAGCTTTCAAAGTTAATCATTGTAATTGAAAATCCTTTAAATAGAAGGATGAATGATATATAATGATCGCCTGTCCATTGTTTACTTTCAAATGTGTACTTTCCAAATGTTTTCTTTCAAAATGATTACTTTCAAATGTTAACTTTCAAAAGTTAAATTTCAAAATATTTACTTTTAAGTGTTTAATTTCAAATGTTTACTTTCAAATGTGTACTTTCAAAATGTTTTCTTTCAAAATTATTACTTTCAAATGTTATAATTCAAAATATGTACTTTTAACTGTTTAATTTCGAATGTTTACTTTCCAATGTGTCACACCCTTTTATTTTTTTCAAAAGCATCAAAAAAAATGATCTCTTTCTTTACCTTTGGCGTGACTGAATGTTCTGCCTATTCCAGGCTCTAGCTTGTCTTCCTGGAACAAACTGTCTCGGCTGGTGTCATACACGTACTGACTTCTGACCAGTTTGACTTGACCCTGTCACGTGACAACGTAGTTGAAATACAGTATATTATAGTCGTATTCTGATAAGTGGTTCTCAGCAGATTAAAAAACACACAATTATTTTTTATTTTTTTGTTTTAGTTCTAGCCTAGTTTTATCCACCACAGCTGCCCTGAAATGACCATCTGAGCTTATATATATATTTAAAATCTTTCACTTTCTTTTTTCTGTCATTACTGTTTTCTTTTTTTTTTTTTAACTGTAAAGTAATTTCATAGCTGTGAAGGAGGCTAACAAATTGCCCTTAAGATAGTTTATTATACAAATCAACTTTTAAACTTGACAAAAGTTTGGCTAAGTATACATGTTTACTGGTGAGACAAGGTTGTCTTTTAACTCAGCTGGTGACAGAATCAACTTACAGACTTGACAACGTGTAGCCATGGAGTCTTGGTGACATCAGAACATATCACTTTATTACCACTGGTGGTTGTAAATAAAAAAAAAATAGTCGTGACATTAGGTTATTTTTTTTAATCAAGCTAATTATGAATAAATCCATTCTACCAATGAGGGGTGGGGGGTATAGGGGTTAAACATTTAAATAGACTACGTAATGTTTACCAATGATGGATAAGTTACAATAATTAATGACTCATTCGTAACAGGTGACTCACCAATAATACTTATAGGTAATGGATGACGCATTAAGTAGAAATATTTCGGCTGGAAATTCTCGAAATAGATCTATTGACCTGTGAATCGAGCAGATTGATAAGTTATTAGTTGATAAACTATTTCTTGATGTACTATTTCTATATTCACTATTTCTTGATATACTATTTCTATATTCACTATTTCTTAATATACTATTTCTATATTTCACTATTTCTTGATATACTAATTCTATATTCATTATTTCTTGATATACTATTTCTATATTCACTATTTCTTGATATACTATTTCTATATTCACTATTTCTTAATATACTATTTCTATATTCACTATTTCTTAATATACTATTTCTATATTCACTATTTCTTGATATACTATTTCTATATGCAGTATTTCTTGATATACTATTTGTATATTTGTTACCGGCAAAGTGAGAAATCCAGCATTCTATAGAATGCCTAGGCAATGTATAGAATGCCTGAATTTTTCAATAAAGGCTTTTATTGTTCTTTTCTGACACTTTGCTAAACAATACTAGTCATTCTATACAATGCCTAGGCATTCTAGGCATTGTATAGAATGCCTAGGAAAAGTATGCAAAATTTACAAAAAAAAATGATATTTTTTTTACTTTTCCTAAAACCACCAGGCATTCTATACATTGCCTAGGTATTCTATAGAGTGCCGGAATTTTACACATTGCCGGTAACATATTTACTATTTCTTGATATACTGTTTCTATATTCAGTATTTTTTGAGAAACACATTTATTGATAAGATCTTTATAAGTAAAATATTAAATATTAAACTATTTTCTATGTAAAATCAAGGGTGATTAATATTTCATGGTAAGTTAATGTTTTGTAAAGCACTTCTAACTGGTTTTTTTTTTTAAGAAGAAGTTGAGCATTATGTCAGATTACTATTTCCAGCTGATAGTTTGGTTCATTTGAGGAACAAGACCAAATTATGATTCGTGACCTACTTACAGCAAAAATTCAACTGGAAGACCTGGGGTAGTGTGCAGTAGCCGGAAGTAATCCTGCAATGAAAATTTAAATCACTGATGTCAAGTTGGTGTAATGCTTTAAAACAAAAAGTCAAAGTAGGCAAAAGAAATCTTTAGACTAATTTTAAAAAAAAATATCAAGTTATATAATTTTATAATAGGGAGTTAATTCCAATGTTATTTTACGCATAAAATCCGGGTTTTTTTTTATATTATTACTATTTTTTGTTCTATGCCCAAATATATAGCTCATAATTAAATGTCGACTTTTAAAATAAAAATAAGCTTGTGAAATGAATTCCTTCTTCTGTGACAGACAGTTTCCTAGTCTGTCTATGCATGTATATAGAGACGGCTCGGCCCCAAAGTGAAGCGATGTATGCCTATAATTTTGTTTTAGACCCATTGACATACAATAGAATTAGTTTGGATACATCATTTATATGCTGCAATTACAGGTGTCACGTGTGAAGTCCCTGTAGGAACGAGATATTTATTGGTTAGGTACTTTATACGGTTAATGTAGCGACCATCTGTCAAATACACCGCAGCCAATTGTGCAGTGGCCTGAGGCAAAAGCCTTGCTGGAGAGAGTTCTCATCCCCTCGACACCCTATTCCCAACGCGCGCCATGATAGTACGACGTGTGGGGGAATAATCTTCAAATACGATCGCCTGACACCATCACCAATGCCAGCCTTTTAGAACGAACCGGCCACGCTTCAATGGAAGAAGAGGTGAGGAAGAGGAGATAGGGCTGGATAGGCCACACCACACATTACGAAAGCCAACTAAGTAACATCACTAGGCAAGCATTGAGATGGAATCCTCAAGGAAAAAGAAAGAGAGAGGGCCGGCCAAGAAGAGAAACACCTGGGAGGCGAGAATTTGAAGTGGACATCACCAGGATGGGGTTCAGCTGGAAGCAGCTGGAGAGAATGGCTCAGGACAGAAGTCGCGGGAGATCTTTAGTTGGTGCCCATACTCCGATCAAGGAGGAGTGACGGGCAATGATGATGACAATGAAATTGTCATCAGGATATAATACAATTAACACCATCTCCCAAAAACAATGATACACCTTTTTACACACAAAAAATATTCACTGATCCTCTGTACGTCTACCCCAGGAGACTACTTTGGACTGGATTTCACTGGATTGTCCACGTCACCGCCCCACAGTGTCATGTGATCCTCAATGGAACATATTTTTTAACACATCATCATATTCACTTTAATTTGGAATTTACTTTACGCACTGGCTCCACGACCGTCATATGACGGACGATGTATATTTTACCACTTCCGTCAACAATTGCATAGCCGAGCAATTATACATTAAAAAATGAGACGTTAGATTGTGCGGCGCGCTAGTGATGTAGGTTGTACGCTATGTGCGGGTTCGATTCCTAAGTAGAGACATATATTTGTTCAGATTTTATTTTTTCAGGATCAGAGGGTTAGGGATAGGGGGTTAGGGGGATAGGGTTAGGGTGTGGAGCAATATCTATTGATGGTCATTTTTTAATAAATCATAAATTTTTTTCAGATTTTTTTTCAGGATTAGGGTTAGGGATAGGGTTAGGGATATGATTAGGGTTAGGGTTAGGATTAGGGTTAGGGATAGGATTAGGATTAGGGTTAGGGATAGGGTTAGGGATAGGGTTAGGGTGTGCAGCAATATCTATTTATGGTCCCCGAAAAAAAATATCTCCGATTTTTAACAGTAAATGACGTCATCAACGTCTGCAGTAAAATAAGAGTTCTCATTCATTCTGTTTACTCTTTAATTGTGTTAAAACGATCGTCGATTTTGAGCACCATCATTGTGTAAGTAATAATATCATGGTAAAGCTGCATTTATAACTTTTTACATCATAAGAGTTCATTCTGTTGACGGAAGCGGTAAAAAAAAAATACATCGTCCGTCATATGACGGTCGAGGAGCCAGTGCCTTTACTTTATTAGTACATTATTACTTACTGCAGTGTATATATGCTCTTTGATTTTTGGTAACTATATGGAATTTCTAGAAATATACTGGAGACCGAGAAAAAAGAAATATACTTACTTTGGGTGTACCTTAATTCATCAGACTTTAAAGCGAAGCTTTGTACTGGACCAGGTTTTTGGATGTGAATGTGGGGGGTGGGGGGGAGACTTAAACGGTGATCTAGTTTGCCAATCCAAAAGAACTTAACCCAACATGCTATGAGTTTCAAATTCCGTCTACGTACCTGCTTACACAAGGTGAGTAATTCTACTGGGCCTGAAGACACAAGATGTTCCTGTCTGATCTCATTGTTCTCAAACTCTTCTGACTTAATACAGGAATGAAAAATAGGTGAAGGTCTAAGTAATTTGAACAAAAAAAGATTAACATAGTGTAATGTGGATTATACAGAGTTTTGTTGTAAAAATATAAACAGAAGGATAAGATGTATATAAATAGCTATATATAGGTCTAAATAAATAGACAGATAAATATAAATCTGTTTTTAGGCCCACATCAGACTATACCACCCCTTTCTGCATTGCTCCCATAAATTTATTCAAACATCACAGACGGAAGTTTATATTCTCTGAGTTTATTAACTGAAATCCATCAAAAAAGATTTTCAAATTAGATGTGTGCGAAGAATGAAGTCATTTTACATATATATATATATATATATGACGAGTTATCAGTGATGGACACAAACTATTTTTTGAAGCAAGCGTTAACTTATTTTTAACCAAAAATGTAAATAAAAATTTAGATTTACAACCTAACCCTAAAAAAAAACTATTGAACTTTTTCTATATTACAACTTTTTGCATAAGTAGTTTACATTGTTCAGAAATTTCTGGAAATCGATTAAATCAAATGTCAGTCTGAGAAACGACTCAATAGATGAACTTATTTATTATGAGACAAATAAGGACCTACAAATAAAGAAACATCAGACTTTCTACTTATGAAACAAAATTTTTTCTGTATCATTGTAAGTTCCAATTGTTTTATAACATAATAAACTGAAGTGAAGTATCTTTTTCCCACATAAATTAAAAAAAAAATTAGCTTTTGATAGTTTCATGAGTCTTGATCTGCATCTCTCTGAGCTGTTAATACACACACATGTAACTACAAAAAAACATTCTAGCAGAACTTGGAACATTTATGTTAAATATTACATTTATACTAAAGGTGTGGCTTTTGTCTTAACGTGGCTTATTCCGTGTGGATTGTGTCTTAGGGTGGCTTGTTTTCTGTGGCTTTGTCTTAGGGTGGCTTGTTCTCTGTGGCTTTGTCTTAAGGTGGCCTAAACCGTGTGGCTTGTGTCCTAGGGTGGCCTAAACCGTGTGGCTTTCGATCACCGTAATGTGCGGGATTATCCTGGCCTATATTTAAACTTTCCAGTTTTGCAATAAAAAGAAAGTTGTACCATAGAGAGAAACAGAGTTGTACCATAGAGAGAAACAGAGTTGTACCATAGAGAGAATCAGAGTTGTACCATAGAGAGAAACAGAGTTGTACCATAGAGAGAAACAGAGTTGTACCATAGAGAGAAACAGAGTTGTACCATAGAGAGAAACAGAGTTGTACCATAGAGAGAAATAGAGTTGCCTATCATAGAGAGAAGTAGAGTTGAGCATAGAGAGAAACAGAGTTGTAACATAGAGAGAAACAGAGTTGTAACATAGAGAGAAACATAGTTGTAACATAGAGAGAAACATAGCAGTTGTAACATAGAGAGAAACAGAGTTGTACCATGGAGAGAAACAGAGTTTTAACATAGAGAGAAACAGAGTTGTAACATAGAGAGAAACATAGTTGTAACATAGAGAGAAACAGAGTTGTAACATAGAGAGAAACAGAGTTGTAACATAGAGAGAAACAGAGTTGTAATGATACACACATAGTTACTCAATCATTTCATGATACGTTTTGATTTTGTCCCGATGCACCTAAAATTCGTCTGCATCTAAACTTTTGAGAACTACTGCTACCTTACTAAGTTGTCTACTTCGCGTCATACGCGTCACAATCTACGATTTGGTCATTCTCTTACGTCAATTGTCATTGTCAATTGAAATTGGAATAAAAATTATTTTTTAAACAGTCAATGTCATTCATCTGCTCTTTATATATAGGTAGAATTTGAAACTAAGTGTAAAATATTGAATTCTGAAAATATTTTGAAAGTAACTAAATATTCTTAGTTAGTAACTAAATAAAATTAGTTAAACTACTATTATAACAAAATTTTTTTCTCTAAGTTAAACTTTGCTTGTAACTAAAACAAAGGTAATGAAAAGTTATAGTTATCAACATTTTAGTTATCTTTTGTCCATCACTGACTAATATATTGATCATGAAAAAAACTGTCTAATTATCAAAATAGGGAATTGAAAAAGGGCACTAACTTTTTCCAGAAATAACAAAATAAAATCTCTCCGGTTTCCTCCCTTGGTAGGCAATGTGTCGATTGTGGTCGTATCTATAGAAAAATGTAATGTTATCAATATAAAAGACAATGATAGCCTTACGTACATATGAATCATAATACATATAAATATGTAAAGTATTAAATACTGTTACATTTATTTGCGATCTTTATGAGGAAAATGTCTACATAGTATAACTGTGCCAGTACTATCATGTAAACTCTGTATTAAAATATAGATATTATAAAAAAAAGCTACACCATATATTAGACATTAGACTATATCTAATATGTGGGCCACGCTAGTGATCTTTTTTTTTTTATCAGGTCTACAATAAAAGATTAATTTTGACTGTATATCAATCAGTCAAAGCTTCAAATATTCGCAGCTGGCGGTGGTGTGACGGATGTGGTCGGCACACAACACCCTACCACTTTGTCCCACTCAAGCACACCTTTGCAGCCTGCCATTTCGTGCGGGGAGTTTCGGCACATTACACCCTCCCCTCTGTCCGAGGGGCAGGTAAAAACCCCTTGCCATTCAGGCCGATCAGCAGTACACACACCCTGCTGGTCTGGCAAGTCTTAAAATCCTTTTTTATGCCATCCCAGCAGATGCTAAGGGGCACACTCTTCCCGCCGCTCTGTAGGAATGGCAGACAATACATCAACGCCGCCAACAATGCTGGTGTGGTAGGCACACTACATCTATCATGTTGGCAACGGCGGCGTAAGAAAAGAGAAAATTTTTTTTTTAAATATCAAAGCATCAAGGAGCTGCTTCATTGTGGGTTAATGGAAAATTAAAATGAAAATTAATGACGTTGTTGGAATTTGCAATAACTGGGGAGGCCATTTCACAACACGCGCATAAAAATGTAAGGTGAATGCGCTAATTGTTTTTTTTTTTCTAATTCTGTTATTATAACTCAAAACTTCTGTTCACTTCTGTTTTTATTTGGGAGAAATGTTTAATCGATTTTTGAGGCACTTATTAATGATAGATCTTTTTTTGAAATTTGCATACACGTTCTTTTACAAAAAAAATTTCATAACTAATTAAGGGATATAATCGTGTTTAACTGTGACGAGCGGCACTAAAAAATGGGCTGTTTCCCTGCCATCACTAATACTCATGTTCTATGATAGCACGTTACTTTGTTTTACAAACTCTGATTTTAGCCTAGGTCTTGTTTTACTTTGAAATTGCTTTAATCTAAACACTATGATCAACTCATTGTTGGAATCCTTGCAGCATACTGTATGCTCGAAAATGTGAAATTCATCAAATTCAACGTTATTGGTTTTGATTTCATGATAAAAGTCAAAAGCACCTAAAGACCAAGCTCGCCATTTCATATAATCACGTGAGATCTGAGGAATTATATTTTTTTTTTCTGAATTATATAAATTTACTGATTGGATAACTTACACTAATTTTTTTTATTTAAAGTGATGTTTTACATTTTTTTTTAAATAAATCAACTTGATCCTCTGCTGTTGTCATATATATTTTATCTATGAATGAAAATAATTTGATGAGTTTCCTGTGTTTAAAAAACTGTTCATCCACCGACCTCTCATAAGCAACAACTCTCGCGAGTTCATCGTTCATCTCTGGTGGAAACAAATTCTGGAAAGCTTTCGTTGTCTTCAACAGCCATAACACCTGAGGGACGTAAAACAAAAATTTTAAACACCCCAGTAATAACGAGATATGTCTTTCTCAGATCATTTACACGGCTGATGGGGCGGTTTTTATAGTGACCCTTCTTTCATCCTCACCATAGCCGAAGGTTCAACGGTTTTGGAGGCACCACGGGAGACAGATAAATGACAAGCGGCCATTAATTCATGACCTAGTACTTTCAGATGTTCTTTTAGGGAAAATGTTGTGTTTGCTGAACACTTACAACAAACATACAATTAAAGGGGGTGGGAGGGATCATTGCTTTCAATTGAACATTGACCGAATTGAACATTGACCGAATTGAACATTGACCGAATTGAACATTGACCGAATTGAACATTGACCGAATTGAACATTGACCGAATTGAACATTGACCGAATTGAACATTGACCGATATTTAAGAATAAACTGTTGTTAAGTAGCCAAAAACAAACATTTGCACCTGCCTGCTTAATTCTGATCGCCAGATATTCATCTGATTAAATTGTAAACTAGCTCAGTTTAAATTGGTGCTAGGGAGGTTTTTATTTACTGTGTCTAATTAATTACAATTTTAATTTTAATTATATTGACTAAAAAGATTACTTTGAATTAACAGAATCAATGCAGTGTAATTTGTTTAAATAAAAATTATTGGAATATACGACACGCGACTAGTTGGTAGAGTGACCTCACGATTCCACTGTTGATTATTTTTCAGGTGATAACGAACTGGTTGTATTTGGTTTAGTCATTGATAATATCATTATGTATTGGTTATTGGTCGAGTCGATTATTTACACATTGTTCACCTTTTTAATGTTCTCATCTGTCCGATACTGGGGCTCTGTCATCAGAATATTCTGTAACTCAAAACTCAGCTGAAATTTAAAGAATTTGATGGCATTCGTAAACATCTGGGTGTGTGTGTGTGTTGTGGGTGGGGTGTACTGTGTTTAAATATAGACGTGGTTTACAATGTTTTATCTAAATTGGTGGAATCAAAACCAACACATGGTGGTCAATTGAACTATAAAGTCAATGGTTGTGACATGGCATAAAATAATACTTACATCTGTCAAAATGTACTAAGTGTTACCATGTATTTCATTTGTAATAGATAATGTTTTCCCTTAAGCCTTTAAGACCATGGGGACAGATGAAAGTGTAGAACTCACCTGTTTCTGTAGCAGAGGCATACTTAAGGATTGTGTGACCAACACAATGCCCGGCCGCCCTTTACATTTCAACTGACCCCCGGGATACAAATATTTTTTTATAAGATGAGTGCACTAAATGACTTCGCCAAGCCTGCTAGGAAATCTGAGCAATATCCGGGCGGGGCTCGACAAACAAGTGGTCTACCTGCATTCCCTAGTTTGGATTTTATATATATATATATAGAATACATTAAAGAAAAGCCACTCTATAGTCAACTTTGCATAATTAATTGAAACAAACAATGATTGAACGGAGAGCTACACTAGACTCAACGAGAGGCTATATCGATGCTACAGAGATTGTAAAAAAAAAAAAAATTAGTACATTTCAAATTTGACTTCGTTTTAATTAGATCTGTGTGAACTGCAATATTATTGTGAGATATATCAGATCATATTAATAAGATTTAATTGCAGTGATGAATTGTATATTTTTTAAAACAGTGGCTCAGTTTTACAAAAGTGTAATTCTCGACTCTCAGACCTAAGGAAAAACTAAATGTGCTTCATAGTGCTTTATTTACATTTTTGAAATTCAAAGTCAATGTGAGAGTTAATGGATCAAAATAAAACAGTTAAGCATGACAGTCATATGATAAAAGTGGCTGTGTTATACAAATATGGTGTATATGAACAGGTCATATGATGTATGTGGTTATGTTATACCAGTATGATGTATGTGAATATAACAAATGTGTATAAAGTAAATTAATCATGTCGAGTAGATTAATTGTGAAAGGTTAAAGTGGTTTTGTCTTGTGAAGTAAAATATATAAGCTTTAATATATAGTTGTATTATGTCCAATGTCATAGTTTAGTCTTGAAACGACCTAATGGCTATCTGGTGTGACCAATACCTACACTGGACTTCATGTCACGGTGAACTCTGTGTCTGTGTAGTAGCCTTTGTTTTCTCATGATCGATGGCCCGGCCTCGGGGTCATTTGTGTAGAAATACCTGGGAATGTAGATTGTTTAGAAATACCTGGGAATGTAGATTGTTTAGAAATACCTGGAAATGTAGGTTGTTTAGAAATACCTGGAAATGTAGATTGTGTAGGAAATTTAAAGTAAAGAATCTTAATTAAGACAAGTTATGAAAATGTCTCAGTAGAAGTGTATGGATATGTAGAAAATATAACTGATTGTTATCGGCACTTTGTTGAAAATATAACTGACTGTTATCAGCAATATGTTGAAAATATAACTGACTGTTATCGGCACTTTGTTGAAAATATAACTGATTGTTTTCAGCAGTATGTTGAATATATAACTGACTGTTATCGGCACTATGTTGAAAATACAACTGGCTGCTATCAGTACTCACCGTCTACTTGAGTGACCAACACTGGACGCCATAAATACCATCCTGAAGGCGTAGCGAAGGTAATCAGAAGCCTAACAAAATAAATTTAAATATTTTGACATATATTATGAAGTTTTGTGTTTCACATCTTAAGCAGTAAGGAGATACTGTAAGAAATGGTCATTAAAAAAACATATAAAAGACATTTCCAAAAAAAAAAGTTGATCAACATTTTATTTTATAAGTACGGTATTTATTTTACCCCTGTTGACCGTTTTTTAATATATTTGTCCGATGATTTCACTTGTGAATTTAAATTAATATCAATTAACCGGACAGAAAGTAAACTTTGAGAAATCCACAGAATATAATTTACACTTGATGCTCAATACCAATTTAAATAAATATTTCCTAAAGCAGTAATATTTTTATTGTGTATCAATATTTTTGCGCAACACTATTATAAAGGGAAATAACACAAAAATGTGCCATTTTTTTTTTCAGTCATTGTAGATAAGTTATAAAAAGCGAAGCTCTTTCTGTACGATGCAGATGTTATGTGGAAAACTATGGCATGATAAGGAAAAGTAACTTAAGTAATAAAGATGACTCCGTTGATATAAAGACAACTATTTACTTTAATTTAGGATTGTTTGTTTGTTTACTACAAATTGTGTCTTACCTTCCAGTTTTTTCTTCTTTCTCTTCTCAACGTCACTGTGTTCATCTGGTTCATACTCTGTGAATATATAGGTCATAGATTGTTATTGGCGTTATTTTAGGTTCAAGGTTTGGTTGTTAAACTTCTAACTTTCTAGTTATTTTATTTACTTGACATTATGAACAAAGGAAAGATTTCCTCGTAGAGCTAAGTAGGAATATTAGGACATTGATAAAGTTTTATTCACTGTTTAAAGTATCCACTGTATAGAAGGAGATTGTGTGATAAATGTAACGTCATTCAGTGTTAAGTATAGAAAGAGATTGTATGATAAATGTAATGTCTTTCAGTGTTTTGCATAGAAGGAGATTGTGTGATAAATGTAATGTCCTTCAGTGTTTATAGTATCAACTGTATAGAAGGAGATGGCGTGCTAAATGAAATAGCATTCAATGTTTACTTTAACTAAGAATCGTCTAGTTCCCATTTTTTTTTTAAATGTGTGACCTACAGTGTATCACTCGAAACCATTAGCCGGGGTTTGAACCTAAGACCTTCCAGTCGGTTGTTTGCGCTCTACCATGCAGCAGTCCTTAGAGTTATTAATTCTATTTGTTTAAACCGACGCCATGAAATAATGTCATTTACTTTGATAATTCTGACATGTCAAGGTTTATGTAGTTTGACAAATTTGCATGTCAGTGTTTTCCATTTTATGGAGGGGGGGGGAGGGGGAGTTAAAGTTTTCTTTACCTGTTCACGCTGCGTGGTGCACCATAAACACAAAAAGCTGAATTAGCATAATAGAATGGACACGCTATGACTCAGAATGACGTGTACCATAAAATAAACAACTTGGGTTGAGATGTTTGTTATAAATCAATAAAACAACAAACAAGGAAACAGGTATTTTTGTTCTTCTTGTTGTAGTTGTTTCAATAAAACTTTTTTTTTGACTTCAATGCACTGAATATAAGTTATCTATTTACAACTGGGTAGGCCTATTCTCTTAAAACTGTAGTGGGTGAAATACGCGTCAACCATAGAAGTGCTAGCTCTTAAAATTTGTAGTGGTTTTAAGTATAGTACAAAGTATACACTTTTTAACCACTATGTTGATTTAATTATAATAAAACAATGACAGTTAACTATTAAGCAATTACTTTTTTCATCCTAACGAGATTCTGAATTGGCTAATCATGTTTGAAAAGATAAGGGACAAAAAAATCATTACGTGATTATCAATAGCTAATCGATTGTTTGGACCGCTGCTCTTAAATGTTTTAAACTGAACGTAAACCCCCGGATCATTGATTCACAGAGACTCCTGGATCATTGATTCACAGAGGTCCAACCTAAACTATTGCATGCTATCACACTGAAAGATTTATGAGCTATTTTGAAAGTTGGAAAAGTCAACAAGAGCAGATAGTTAGCTAGAACAGATAGATAGTCAGCAAGAACAGATAGATAGATAGATAGATAGATAGATAGATAGATAGATAGATAGATAGATAGATAGATAGACAGACAGACAGACAGACAGACAGACAGACAGACAGACAGACAGACAGACAGATAGATAGATAGATAGATAGATAGATAGATAGATAGATAGATAGATAGATAGATAGATAGATAGATAGATAGATAGATAGATAGATAGATAGATAGATAGATAGATAGATAGATAGATAGATAGATAGATAGATAGATAGATAGATAGATAGATAGATAGATAGATAGATAGATAGATAGATAGATAGATATCCATCTAATAGAAATATTCAGCTAGATAGATAGATCGTCAGCTACAACACAGTAGGCTACTGTTTACATCTATTTGTCGTATGAGCCTCAACAGGCGTGGTAGGTGCTAAATGCTGTCCATACATTTCTGCTAAAGTGCCTAAAGGTTATGAAGCAAAAACATGAAATGAAGTAATTTTTTTTTTTCAATTGTTATTTTATGTCTGATAGTTCCTGCTACTAAAGACCAAGGTCATTTGTCGACATGATAACCTTCTTGTATGCCGTAGTCATGGCGACAGGAGAATTCTTCTTCCTCTTTTGCCCGTCACTCATCTCATCTCCCAATCAAAAGGTCGAAGGGAAAGCACTCTGTTTTGTTTAGTTTTTCTTTTGTTATTTTCTAGCCATCTAACTGAACAGATCGAGCTCATTGTCACAGAAATATTTATAAAATCCTCCTACCCCCCCACCCCATTTTTTTGTTATTTAAAAATAACGACACAGACACAGAGTCAAACCCAGACTTTGACACGGACACAGACTCAGACTCCATACTCAGACTTAGACACAGACTCAGACTAAGGATGTCGTGATCAAAATGTTCGTCGTTTGAAAAGGTCACTGATAAACAGCTTGGGAACCGTCCGTAATGACTATTGTCATCGATAATCAATAAGATCATTATATCCAGTGATAGTAATCTTCTTCTCAAAGGCTGCCGAGGTCTAGGGGGTGGGGCGTTACGAAGAAACATGTTACCTTTAAAAGACAGAGGAGTGGGAGGAAAATTGAGAAGTTTTTCCTTCCATTGTTGGGACCGATAGA
The DNA here is from genome assembly GCA_021962125.1 of Bulinus truncatus. NCBI lineage: Eukaryota > Metazoa > Mollusca > Gastropoda > Planorbidae > Bulinus > Bulinus truncatus. The sequence continues at coordinate 7,583,339 of JAGDYQ010000034.1, forward strand.
AAGAATTTATTTCCCTTCCATTGTTGGGACCGATTGAAAGAATTTATTTTCCTTCCATTGTTGGGACCGATAGAAAGAAAGAATTTTATTTTATTCATTGATTGAAGAAAAATGATCGATCGAAAAGTTTTCATATTTTTTTAACCAGCAACCCATGCTTCTTAAGTTTAATCATTTTTTTTTTCTTCTTTTCATTTTGTATTAACGAATTGATTGATTCGTGGCAAATATAATCGATACGTTATTGCCTGTGTCATAAACTAGATCCGTCGGTAGGTAATGAAATTGACAGGTGATTGTTAATAAACGTTGTGCATGTTCACAATCATGTGACCTTATGGTTAATGATTGTTAATGGTATGTTGCATGTTCACAATGTGGCATGTTCACAATCATCTGTGACCTCATGGTTAATGGTTGCTAACTAACTGTCACGTGTTCACAATAAACTGTAAATTCAACTACATTTTAAAAAAGATCATCTACTTTTATTACTAGACGATTTTATATTTTTAACGGATCGATTTACGTCATATTTTGTTGCATATCATTAGACACACTATGACTAGTTTATACAAGAGACACTATGACTAGTTTATACAAGAGACACTATGACTAGTTTATACAAGAGACACTATGACTAGTTTATACAAGAGACACTATGACTAGTTTATACAAGAGACACTGTGACTAGTTTACACAAGAGACACTATGACTAGTTTATACAAGACACACTATGACTAGTTTTCTCGAATAGCTACTAACAAATAGAATGTTAATTAAACACAAAATCACTTCAATGGACTACCACTGATGTAATTAACAAATTTGACACAACTTTTGTAGATCTACTAAATGAATGAGATGTTTTTCTCTTAGGCGGATTTTTAGTTCCCTCGTTTCTCCCCCCCCACCCAGATCAACGACCATTGTGGTGACACTAGAGACATAGGTAGGTTACTGGATACGCTGGGATTTGAACCCGCGACCCACAGCTTGTAGGTCCGATTCACCGCCAACCAGCCACCCAGTAATTTTTTTAACATAATACATAGAGAACCATTAATTAACGATAAATATAAGGGGGAAAAATAGGTCGGATAAAATTAAAGCGATCTGGGTGACACATCAAGAATAAGAAATAATACAGTCTGACATAATGCACTGACGTATATTTCAATGATTTAAGAAGAGACAATGACTGACGAAAGAAAAAAAATGAAGATTGAAAAGATACTCTTTGATCGACTAATGTAATTACGATTTACAAAAGACATAATGTTGACAAAAGACATTGATAAAAGACATAATTTTTATAAAAGACATTGACAAAAGACACAATGTTGACAAAAGACATTGACAAAAGACACAATGTTGATAAATGACATAGACAAAAGACACACACTCACCAGAACTCTTTCCCTTTCAGCTTGATTCAAGTTACCCAGGAAGTCCAACAGTTCAATCTTCGGTTTAACCATAGAGTGGATCTCTTCGATTCTGTTGTTGATTCCTTCCAGTGGGTCTTCATCTGTGCACACAAATAAGAATCATACACACGTTACTGTTTTACAGAAATATTTTAAAAGATCGTCTGAGCTTATCAAGTTTATATCAGATTGTGTTTATGTTCAACTCATTATCAAATTGTTGGTGTATCACTGCAAAATGTCAACTGTCGTCATGTTAAAATTATTATATTATGATTGTTTTACCTAGATGTCAGTTGTCATCATTTTGATCATAAAAAGTGATTGTTTTATGTAAATGTCACATGTGATATATTCAATAATAGAAGTGGGTGCACTACGAATATGTCATATGATGTGATATGTCATTAAGTTTAATAATCAAAATGTAAACATTTTGAAATATAACAAAAAAAGGAAAATGAGTTCAAACGTAATAAATCAAAATATGAATAATTTCATATCTCATTTATTGAGTTCTTGTTTATTTTTTAACAAAACATATTGAACTTAAAGAAACCAAAGAGTTTATAGGTACTTCCTGTCCAGTATCCACCCCCCTCCACACTTTTTCAAAAAACATTCATTGAACTCTCTAGATAAGGTTCAATAATCATTCCGCCCGTGTGATTTATAACACAACCACCACCCCTATTGTTTAAACATATAATGCTCTGAGTGTGGAAAGTGGTAGTATCTATTATATAAGGTGGGCGTGGGGAGTGGGGGGGGGGGGTGATTGACGTCTTAAATAATTACAAAAGTGCAACCCGTTAATTGTCTTTGACGACCGGGTATGGGGGGTGGGGGGGGGGGTGTAGAAGAGTGAAGCTATTGTTACATTTGGAGTGTGAGGGGGGAAACTATGTTATATTATTATTAATAAGCGTGGTGATATGAATTATAACACTGGTTTACAAATTTTCATTTTGCGAAAACTGCTGATATGCAAATAAGTGTTTCTTATGCAACTTTTTATGCTGATTCCAAATATGTAATCCAAATTTTTGTATCACGTCAGGATTTTTTGCAGTTTGACATTTATTAATGTAGAAAAAAGTCAATTAAACCAACAACAAAATGTACTTCGGTCATGCAGAAAACTATTGATATATACAAAATTATTTAAAAAAGCAGATTTATTTTAATTTATTGTCTTCTACTGTACGAATTGTCTTTTAAGTGATTTGCGCTTATGAGCAGCGCCAGGATTGTGGCGTTTTAATGACCAGCAATAGTCGGCCATCATATTCGCGTTCCATCGACCTTGGTATCGACTCTCCATTGCACAAATGTCTTGATGGAATCTTTCACCCTGCTCTTCACTGTACGCACCAAGATTTTCAACAAAGTAGTCTACATGGGAGTCCAAAAAGTGCAACTTTACACTCATGCGGCAACCCAAAGCCTGAAATTTGGCTATCATGTTCTCAACAAGACTTTTGTAATTGTCGGATTTAAAGTTTCCTAAAAAATTGTTGACAACATCTTTGAAGGCATTCCAGGCTTGTAGCTCAACTGTGGCCAATTTACATGAAAATTCCTCATCAGTCATTACTTCTCTGATCTGCGGTCCAACAAAGATACCTGCAGTCAATTTCGCTTCACTTAAATGGGAAAATTTTTCTGCCAAGTATTGAAACCCAGAGCCAGTATGGTTCATATTCTTGACAAAAGCTTTCATTAACCCCAATTTTATATGCAGCGGTGGAAGGAGAACTCGATGTACTTCCACCAAAGGCTTTAACTTTACACTGTGGCTTCCTGGAGTGAATTCTTCTCTCGCTGGCACACTTTTTTGGTATAATGCTCAGAGTCTGCTCTGCTATCCCAGAGGCACAAAAAACATGGAAATTCTGAATACCCTCCTTGGAGTCCCAGTATGATGGCTATGACCTTCAAATCTCCACATATCAACCACTTGTGCTGGTCATAATTCAACGAATTGAGCAACAGTTTCATGTTTTCATACGTTTCTTTTAATGTTACTGAGTGTGCCACTGGAAGTGATGATATTTTATTTCCATTAAATAGAAGAACTGCTTTCATACTGCGCTTTGAGGAATCAATAAACAATCTCCACTGATTAGCATCGTAAGCAATTCCCATAGATGTGACAAGGCCTTCAATATTATTACAATATAACAATTCTTGCTTACTTGAAAAAAACTGTACAAATTCTGTCTCTCGACATCTGTACACACTTACGCTAGTATCAGGAGTGAGAAGGTTTCGTTCTTGTAAGCGGGATGCAAGCAGTTCAGCTGATGACTTTGGAAGGTTTAGATCTCTAACTAGATCATCAAGATCTTCCTGAGTAAAAAGTTTTGGTGTGACATCTTCTTTAAAATCAGGATCAAGAACATCACTACTGTCTTCAGAACTTGAGCTGTCATCACTTTCAAAATCATCCAGCTGAGTAGGAGGTGTAGGCACAGGAATGTCTTCGCAATGTTCTACAGGCCTCAAGGCTGACGGTACATTAGGATATAGAATCATGTGTCTGGTTTTTTTGTTGAATCCTACAACATTCGTCATGCAAAAATAGCAGTCCGTCACATGATTCGAAGGCTCACGCCAAATCATGGGCACACCAAATGGCATACTTTTCACTTTACCTTTAAACCACTTGCCAAGAGTTACTTCACAGAGTTTTACAAATAACATGAGGCGCCCATGTTTTGTCCTGGTCTCCCAGTTTACATCCAAAGTATGCATGATAATATTTCTTTGTTAAATTTGATATTTTCTTCTTCTCAGCCATTGTGCAAAATCGTCCACAAACATAACAAAAACTGTCTGCTGAATTCGTACAATGTCTTGGCATTGTGAAATTTTTTTAAAATTTAAAATCAGCTAATCAAATATAATCTTAAACACATAAACAACAGCAATAAAATATTCAATTAAACTTGTGTTCAAACATAAAGTGATGACGTAAGCTGCTTATGATAAGCATAAAATTTGTAAACACAAATTTGTGGTTTTCTCAAAAAAACCTGACGTGATACAAAAGAAATAAGTACATCAAAATTTATCATTTTTAATAAGCTTTCAGAAATTCATAATGTTTTGCTTGCAGTTTTTTTTATGTAAACCAGTGTAATATATATAAAAGCGATTTGGGTTCTGCGTTAAATCGAAACTAAAGAATTAGTACAACAGTATTGCAGTTTAAAATACAATGATGAACAAATTGGATCTGCCCGAAACCAAAAAATAAATAACCTAGCATACCGATCAAACCTAAGGGGATATAACTCTATGCAAAAGGATTTGCAGGGTACAGCTAGTTTTATATAACTTTACAATGTTGAGGTTGAGGAGACATTTATCATCTCTGCGCTATACAATATACACACGAGCATTGGCGTTTAATGGGGTCATGTCGCCCGTCATATGTTCCTGTAAGTCATTTAAAATGTTTAGAGCTACAACCTGGGAGAGCTATGGTCAGCTGTTTCTTGAGTCTCTCAAACATCTTCCCTCGTTTGGCCATTTCATCCTTCAGCATCCAGTCGTGGTCAATCTCAAACGACGACCACTTTCTCGGACTGGAGCTTGGAGGCCTCGACTGTGAGTCCTTGGCTACCCACCGGTTCCACGGTGCTGGCGTCGCTGTCTGCATCGTCAACGAATTCTGGCTGATAGCCGTTGCGGTTGGAGCTAGTCGTGGGGTCCGGCGGACTGACGGACACTATCGTGTCATCTCTCACCGGGAAGATAGGGGTCAGAATACGGCCGAACGGTTTGGTCAGTGTGGCCATGTTCGTCCTTTTCTGCCTCGGGGTGGGTTGGTTGCGGTTGATGGTTACAGACATTGCATTCAGCTGGTGTTAGAGATTGCAATGTGTTGCAGAATATTGCAATGTGTTGTCGTTGGTTTTTCAGTAAAAGACTACTGTCATAAGACTGAAACTGATGACTTTTTTAAACTGCATATCATAACAGCGATATATATCGTTAAGATAATAAACTTCAACAAAACTATGACTCAATTTCAATACTAAGTAATAACAGTGTTCATCAGATGTCTGGTAAGTTACCATGCACTGTTATTTTGTTTTGACTAGAAAACTTTCCTCGAAATAATTGTCTAACGTCTACTCTCTAAGGAAAATAAAATGTAGCGATGTTATTCACGAAACACTCTCATCATGCCCACACATTGTATGCTCAAACAACTAGATTTAAATTATACCGAAAGCGCATTGTCCAATTTTAACTGATTTATTTTCCGAAAGCCATCATATTAGTGTCATTGTGTTGTTGTGTGTATCAATATTTAGGTGCTACATTATTAGAAATGTAGATAACACTATTGGCGGCATATGTTTATAATCATTAGTGGACTTTGTTTAAATAGCGAAGCACTTTTTGTATGAAGTGGGTAAAATGTTGAATTAAACTAACAATAAAGCATCATGAAAATGTAGGGTTTAGAAAATGACAAATATTTGGAAAAAAAAGTGTAAGCTATACCCATCATCTTCAAAATCTTTTTTTTTCAGCTATCACACTAACAATACATAAATGTATTCCATTTTAATAAATCTCCATAATTTTGGTTTAAAGTTCACTTAAGTGTTGTAATTTTGAGATCAAAAGACTGAAACAACAACGTAAAGGAGTGTTATGCACAAACTTCCGGCACTTTGAATGTTTATCACTCATGTTACGATAACACAATAACACATAAATCTAGTTTTATCAAATTGCACTATGAGAAATAGGGTTAGGTTTAAGCAATCAATATTAAGAATCAATTGAATAGTGGTACATAATTTTTACAAGTCTTACAATTGATATCTTATTTTTATATTTGGTTTTTTGTTGCTATCTCTAATAATGTATTCCTTTTCTGAAATATTGATTTGAATTTTGTATTTATTTCAATAATGTATTTCAAAGTTGGCACAGAGAAGAAAAAAACATGAGATAATAAAATTAATATATTAGCGTTGATAAACAATTGAAATCAAAATAAGCAAAATCAATGAAAGATGCATTTCAGAGCAGCTGGCTTATACGTTAAATTCTAATGAAATCAGAATGAAATTAAATTAACATTTGTAACAAAGCACGAAGTTTTTAAAAGAATTTTCTAATTTTTACAGAACTTTCTTAATGACAGACACGTTTATGTAAATGATCAAAATTAAATTAACAGTTTATATTGAAGTGATATTTAGACTTATACAAATCGGCGCCTTCTCTCTGATCACAAGAATGTTTATTGCAACACTTTTATTACTTTTATACAGAATATGTAATCATATTTATTTATTTATTTATTTTTGTAAAAGTCTAAGTCGCAGACAAATTTTAGCCCAATCTGTTATAATTCTAGCGAAGAGAATAAAGACATTATTTTACAAAAACTACAATACAATAGAACAGTGCTTGTAGATTTGTAAACCTTTTCCTTTTGCACTTATAAAGCACGTCAAGTTTCACTTTATACCAAGAATGATCTACAAGAAATAATGTGTCCTTCTGAATGAACAACAGGTAATCAATTCACTGTGCATTAATGTATTGTGTGTGTGAGAGAGTGTTTGTGATTAAGTATATGATTAAGTGTTGTAGTTTTTTATTTTTATATTGTGGCTGCCACGTAATAAAATGATATTTATATATATATACTCAGTATCGGCTATAGACAGAAATTATGTCCATCAAGTGTCAGAAATAGCTGCCATGTTTTATTTGGGTTCAATAAAACGGAGTAGCTTTCATTACATTATCCGGACTGAAACACGGACATAACAAAAAGAAAAAATTCACTTCCCTTTAGTGGCAACCCATACAGAATGTAAGAAATCTCTCCAACGAAATCAAAATGTCAAGATTGTGGTACATTTTCTCTCTCTCTCTCTCTCTCTTCCCCCCCCCCTTTCTCTCTCTCTCTCTCTCTCTTTCTACGACACTTTGCCACCTCCCCCCTCTCTCATACAGACTCACAAACACCAACACACACACACACACGCAACATCTTAGATCACTGGTGATTCGGTCATGCAGACATTCTTTAATGTGGCACGAACAGCGGAAAGGTGGAGAGAGAGAGAGAGAGAGGGGGGGGGGGACTTTTTTTTTCTTCCTTTCAGATTTTTTTTTTGGTCCAAGCGGGAACTGAAATATATCCATGGAGTCAGCTAAAAAAAATGTCCACCTGGTTTCAGTACAACTTTGTCAGGTCTGTCTCCATCTATGACTTCCGGTATGTGACGCCACACACTGCTGGCCCTACGTGACATGAGGAGCTGAACTGCTGGCAAGAGAGAGAGAGTGAGTGAGTGGGTGAGTGAGTGGGTGGGCGATATTTCTGAGATGTCAGTGAGGAGAGTCACGATATTCATTCGTACCCCCCCCCGCATGAAGCTGCGTAATTGTCTCTAATACCTTACTGCAGCCCTCAATTAGAAGAATATCAACTACAGCCCTCATTAGAAGAATGTCAACTGCAGCCCACATTAGAAGAATATCAACTGTAGCCCTCATTAGAAGAATATCAACTGCAGCCCACATTAGAAGAATATCAACTGCAGCCCTCATTAGAATATCAACTGCAGCCCCCAATTAGAAGAATATCAACTGCAGCCCACATTAGAAGAATATCAACTGCAGCCCACATTAGCAGAATATCAACTGCAGCCCACATTAGAAGAATATCAACTGCAGCCCAGATTAGAAGAATATCAACTGCAGCCCCCAATAAGAAGAATATCAACTGCAGCCCACATTAGAAGAATATCAACTGCAGCCCACATTAGAAGAATATCAACTGCAGCCCTCAATTAGAAGAATATCAACTGCAGCCCACATTACAAGAATATCAACTGCAGCCCACATTAGAAGAATATCAACTGCAGCCCACATTAGAAGAATATCAACTGCAGCCCACATTAGAAGAATATCAACTGCAACCCTCAATTAGAAGAATATCAACTGCAGCCCACATTAGAAGAATATCAGCTGCAGCCTTCAATTAGAAGAATATCAACTGCAGCCCTCATTAGAAGAATATCATCTGCAGCCCACATTATAAGACCGACAAAGATATGCAAGTCGTAGCTCGCCTATTGCTTCAGAATACATGTCCCTAACGATTGTCAGAAAACGTGTATTTATGATTCTTAAGGGGAGTTCGGTTGTCTGAACCTTAACGGACTTTTATAAACGGATCAGTTGTTTGATTCCAATGGTTTTGTAGTGCATACTGCATAGATATTAAAATGGCATGTTTTAACTGCACTGTATTTTTTGGTTATTACCACTCCTTCTCTTATGCACAGATTACTAATACATTACTAATACATACATTACTAATACATACATTACTAATACATACATTACTAATACAAACATTACTAATACATACATAACTAATACTTACATCACTAATACATACATTACTAATACATACATTACTAATACATACATTACTAACACATACATTACTAACACATATATTATAATATGCATACATTACTAACACATGCATTACTAACACATGTACAGAGAAAGATACATTTTGAGAGATGTGACTTGTTTATTGACAGAGACAGTCAAATAAAGACAGACAAAGATTTATAGATTTATATATAGACAGACGGAATGAATGACAGTTGGACAAATAGAAAGATCGATCGATCGATAAATAGACAGATACAAAGATAGACAGATAGACAGACGCATAGATAGAACATAGACAGAACATAGATAGAAACATAGATAGAGAGAGAGAGAGAGAGAGAGACATACACATAGATAGACACATAGACATACACATAGATAGACACATAGACAGAACATAGACAGAACATATGAAGAAACATAGATAGACACATAGAGACACATAGATAGACAGATAGATAGATATACACATAAACAGACACGTAGATAAATCACATATTGTACTGCAGATGTACGATTGGTATAAAAAATACCTATCCATCAATATAAATGTATATATGTCTTTCTAAATATCTTTCTATCTTTCTTTCTATGGGCTACATATCTGAGTTGTTGTTTTTTTCTATCGATCCATTTAAGAGATAGATGTGTGTGGTGCTTTTGGACCAACATTCTATTAAGACAATGAAAACTCTTTTTAATTTCACTTTAGTGACAGGCCTATTTAAAAAAAAAAAGAAACTTGGAAAGTGAAAGTAAAGAAAGAACAACTAAGTGGGTCTGATAGTGAAACATGTAGAGACATAAGCCCTGACGTATTATGTTACATTACAAAGACTCGATTGAATTTCTGAAAGTTTCTATCTCCATTACAAACAATGCCTGATTTGAAATTCAGGTGAAACAGGTGAATAACAGTCTCAGACAAGAAAAAAAATAACATGAAGCAAAGACAAAATACACACACACAAACACACACACACACACTCAAACACACACACACACAGTCATACCATTGTTCCACTTGCAAATAAATCGACCCTTTACACACACACACCCCCCTCCAGCCCCGCCCTCCTTGAACTGATATGAAGTCAATTTAGTCCACTGACTTAAAAAAAAAATAAGTCACTTGAACTATTTTGTTCCCTGCCTTTTAAGCCCAGCACTTAATAAACATAAAAAAAAAAACCTTGTTGTTTGCCATGAACACAAAGCCATTCAGTGTGCATATGTATGTACTGTATTCTGGTCAGGTTTTTTTTTTGTTGTAATATTAGGTTGATAGAAATATCCCGTCATTCAAAGACGTTATGGAAATTCTATTAACTAGAGATCTCGCCAACACCCCCCCCCCGATATAACCCGCACCCCTCCCTACCCACTTCCTTCTCTACTGGCAGTGTTCATTATTAAACACTCTGGACGTAAACAAACAGTCTTTTTCAAACTGTTATAAAGTGATCACCGGCGCTGTTGTGGAAATGATCGTTTTAAGTCAAGAGAATTATATCAGTAATTGATCGATTTTTGGTTATTGTCACACAGATTATCGACCACAATATTGTAGTTAATGTGGGGAGAAAAAAAAGTACATTGAATACATAAAAAATATCGATATGCACATATTGAATGAGAAACTTTATGAAGTATTTTAAATTTGAACTTTACGGTTAAGTAAAGTGTAGACATTATAATGGGTATAATGATTTCAGCCAGGTACATGGCTACTTTGAAATGTGAGCCAGGATCTTTTGGACAGACTAACGAGGCAACAGCATTGAACCACCGCTTGCAGATGGCTCTATTCCAGTGAAAATTCCTGAGCAGATGGCTCTATTCCAGTGAAAATTACTGTTAAGTTTGATGCTATAGGATAAGTAGCAGGTATATGGGCTGCAGCTTTTACAAAGTAACAGGTATATGGGATGCCGTTATTACAAGGAAACAGGTATATGGGATGCCGTTATTACAAGGAAACAGGTATATGGGCTGCAGCCTGCATTTATTACAAGGTAACAGGTATATGTGATGCAGTTATTACAAGGCAACGGGTATATGGGCCGCAGTTATTACAAGGTAACAGGTATATGGGATGCCATTATTACAAATTAATATGTATATGGGATGCAGCTATTACAAGGTAATAGGTATATTGGATGCAGCTATTACAAGGTAATAGGTATATGGGATGCCATTATTACAAATTAATATGTATATGGGATGCAGCTATTACAAGGTAACAGGTATATGGGATGCGATTATTACAAATTAATATGTATATGGGATGCAGCTATTTCAAGGTAACAGGTATATGGGATGCCATTATTACAAATTAATATGTATATGGGATGCAGCTATTACAAGGTAATAGGTATATTGGATGCGATTATTACAAATTAATATGTATATGGGATGCAGCTATTACAAGGTAATAGGTATATTGGATGCAGCTATTACAAGGTAATAGGTATATGGGATGCCATTATTACAAATTAATATGTATATGGGATGCAGCTATTACAAGGTAACAGGTATATGGGATGCGATTATTACAAATTAATATGTATATGGGATGCAGTTATTACAAGGTAACAGGTATATGGGATGCCATTATTACAAATTAATATGTATATGGGATGCAGCTATTACAAGGTAATAGGTATATTGGATGCAGCTATTACAAGGTAATAGGTATATGGGATGCCATTATTACAAATTAATATGTATATGGGATGCAGCTATTACAAGGTAACAGGTATATGGGATGCAGCTATTACAAGGTAATAGGTATATGGGATGCAGCTATTACAAGGTAAAAGGTGCATGGGCTGCAGTTATTACAAGAAGACATGTAGGACCTCAACAAGTATATCTGCTTAAGGGCCCAAATTATCAAAACTAATAACTAATAAAAAATTAAATGTAAACGTCAAATCATAAAAGGTAAGGCCAGTGCTGTACTTCACTCTGCAACGATTTGGTGGGCCGGTATAGATCGTCCGGTGGGTCGCAAGCGGCCCGCGGGCAGTGCTTTGCCCATGGCCGCCCTACACTATTCTTTCTGTCGCGTGGCCACCACATGAAGGTAGGGATGTGTTGGCCTGTGATGCCCATAATGTTTTGCAATCAGCCCTTTCTAGGGCAGCATCTTTCAAGCGATTCAACCAGTGTGTCCTGCATGGTGTCCTGCATTGTGGTCTTAGCAGAGAGGAATATGGCAGGACATTTGGATGAACAGTAGCGTTCAATTCTGAAAACCAAGATGGGCCCACCAATGCGTTAACTGTGTTCCTAGCACTGGTACTGGTTGTGTGCTTAATGCATAATATCTGGAGCCGTTAGATGGGACACCTAGTCTTAAACGCCCTGATCTCTCTCTCTCTCTCTCTCTCTCTTTCTCTCTCTCTATGTATGTTTGTGTGTGTGCTTCATGAATAAATCCTACAATGCATACGTGCCCACACACCTAAAGTAGCTTACACGAATAAAAACCCCCATACTGAAAGGCAGTCACTCAAACATACATACACACACATTTCGAAGTTAAAGGGAGTATTAATTAGTCCATCGATAAGTTGTATACGTCACGTGATACCAGACAATTAAGCCGACCTAAAAGCGCGGTTCTCAATCCAGATTTAATGAGTCAATCGTGCCATAAAGATAAAATGTTGGCCAACACACGAATCTTTTATTACTAAACACGTCCAGATGTTGAATCCACAAAAACAATGTTTCAATAGTGACTTAACACAAAATGTTGGTACAGAATAGATGGTGAGCTGGTTCTGCCAGTCCTGAGTATGTTCCGTTACATGCAGGCCCACCGGCGTAAATTTCGGGCCCTTGGGCAGGTCTGTCGCGGCCCCCCCCCGTGCTGATAATAATATTTTCGAAAGTCGATTGGCCAGCTCAGTCCGGGCCCCTAAAACTCGCCGGCCCCTGGGCATTTGCTGCCCCCCCTTGCCCGCCCTCTCGGTGGCACTGGTTACATGATCAGTCTATAAACAAAGATGATTAAATAGATGATTAAATAAATGATTATTTTTTTTATTAAATAGATATTGAAACTGTACATTTCTTGTTTTCCATTCCCAACTTTTTCATTCATTCAAAACTTTGCTTATGTGTAAAACGGATTTATACAACTTTGTTGATTGCATAACCTACTGATAAGTTTTCATAAGTCTTTGTACAACATTGTGTGCAACTTTATATTGACATTTCCTAAATCAATGTACAATTTTATCTGTGTGTGAAGTCCCTTGTGAGATGATATCTCATTCTCGTAGATCCTATGAACCACTAATGTGAAGGTTTTTATTGTGCCCTTCTTTCATCCCCATCATAGCCGATAGTGCAATGGCCATGGAGGCACCACGGGAGATATGGAGGGAACTTTCCTCATGACCTGTAAAATTCCCTTGGTTCTCACTAGAGTTCGAAGCAGGTTACATTCAGGTCGATAGTCCAGTGTTTTACCTCCGACCATCCGTCCCTTCATCTGCAGCTGCGAACACATTCGTTTATTTAACAATTTACTGACAACATTCGTTTATTTAACAATTTACTGACAACATTCGTTTATTTAACAATTTACTGACAACATTCGTTTATTTAACAATTTACTGACAACATTCGTTTATTTAACAATTTACCGACAACATTCGTTTATTTAACAATTTACTGACAACAATCGTTAATTTAACAATTTACTGACAACATTCGTTTATTTAACAATTTACTGACAACATTCGTTTATTTAACAATTTACTGACAACATTCGTTTATTTAACAATTTACTGACAACATTCGTTTATTTAACAATTTACTGACAACATTCGTTTATTTAACAATTTACTGACAACATTCGTTTATTTAACAATTTACTGACAACATTCGTTTATTTAACAAATGTACCAACAACAGTCGTTTATTTAACCATTTACTGACAACATTCGTTTATTTAACAATTTACTGTCAACATTACTTCATCTCATATATACAACAGTGTATGTATACATTTATTTCTATACACAATTGTCAACTTCCACCACCAACTCAAAACTTTACTTTAGTAAATAAAAAGTTTTCATTTTACTTCTCGCATGTTAAATAATAATAATAATAATGAAAAGGAAAGAAAAAAAAAGTTCTGAAGGATATTTACGGATCTGTGTTTAATCAAACGAAGCCGGGTTAGGTAAAAAAAAATCACTAGCACAGACATGTTGAGCTGGACTATTGTGATTGAACTCTAGCTATTTACCCTCAGATTAGATCATGATTCGATCGCTTTAGTTCCATTTGACTGATCTGATCGGATGACTGAACCAATAAAAAAAAATCTATTGATTGAACTCTTTAAGGCCTGACGCGACTTCCCCCTTCCTCCCCCACCCTCTGACCCCACCCTCTGACCCCACCCTCTGACCCCACCCACCTCCTTTCAGTGACGTGAAACACTACAGGGTGACATCAAGAGATTGAGAAAATAAAATGGATTTGGACCTATAGGTCATCTTGTAGGAGGGGGGGGAAAAATAGCACAGTCACGCTTGTTGTGGTGGGGCTCGAACAGTTCACAGTGTGACTAAATACAAAAGTGAATGGGTGGGGTGGTGGGGGGAGGGGTTGTTTGAACAACAAAGGAAAATAAAATACATTTTTTTATCCGCCGAACCAATCATGAGTGGCAATAGGACTTTTAAAAGAGAAAAAGAACATGATTAAAAAATTGTTATGGTCGTGTTCTGATTTGAATGGTATAGTCATGGTCTGATTATTGACCGGGGGGGGGGAAGGGGGTTAGCCGTGCATTTGGTCAATCGTCTGTGAGAGCCGTATCTAGTTGTTCACTTAGTATAAATTACTATATAACTAGAACCATATAAAGTACCATATAACTAGAGTCATATAAAGTATTATATAATAAGAGTCAAATGGAACAAGGTGTTATAAAAAAAATAATGTAACAAAATGATTCAATGGAGGGTACTTTAAAGGTCCTCAGTGTGGCAATAGGTCACCTGCGTTACTTTAATAGATTGGCCCAGGATTGGTCTTTGGAAAAAAAAAACCTGATTTAGGAAATCGTTCATTTCTTCAATGGCTATCATGAGATATCTATATCCCAGACAGACTGACAAACTTGACAGACATACTGACAGATTTGACAAACTGATAGACTTGACAGACAGACTTGATAGACTGACAGACAGGCGGACAGATTTGACACACAGGTGGACTAACAGATAGATAGATAGACAGATAGATAGACAGACAGACAGACAGACAGACAGATAGATAGATAGATAGACAGACAGACAGATAGATAGATAGATAGATAGATAGATAGATAGATAGATAGATAGATAGATAGATAGATAGATAGATAGATAGATAGATAGATAGATAGATAGATAGATAGATAGATAGATAGATAGATAAGATAGATAAATAGATAGATAGACAGATAGATAGATAGATAGATAGATAGATAGATAGATAGATAGATAGATAGATAGATAGATAGATAGATAGATAGATAGATAGATAGATAGATAGATAAATGGCATATCCCGAACCGTTGTCATGGATAGACAACTAGGCACACACCCAGCACACAATATTCTTTAGAAATTCAAAATTAGTTTTGAGTTCCAAGCCCTAAACATTTTAGTAAAAATAAAAATAAAAAAAAATAAAAGTCAAACTCAAGACATATAGTTGTCCTTAGTGATGCTAGGCGAAATATAACTAAAAAACTAAAAAACAATTACGTACAGGTTTTTTGAAATCTAAAGCAGTGTGAGATTGTGACGCGGATTTGTGTGTGTGTGCTTGGAATTCAAGTACATCTAGTTGAGTTTATGGTTTTAAATGTATGATTGTAATATGCTTTATTGTATAAATGTACCAATTTCCTCTCTCGTGTAATAGAAATGTATAAATCTGATACCAAGGAACAAGTTAAACCAAAAATTATTACCATAAATTAAATGATCTCCTATGTGGATCCTCTTGAGCGGTTTCAAAGCTTTTGACATGATTGTGTAATTGTTTAAGATGAAGGGGTATAATTCGATAAAATCAGCAAGTAGAACAGAGTTGTCGTTATTTGTTGTCTTTTTCTAAGCTGAAATGCTTTCCATGGTGTACCTACGAAATAAAAAATTACAAGATTCACTTTGTAGAAATCGAAGATGAAATCATTTGAAATTAGTATATACTCAGATAAATACATAACAAAAATAATATCCATTCGCTTTATTCAATAAAACACAGTTATTCTCAAGAAAATAATTGCTGTATGAGATATCTACAAAAAATCAACTTTCATTTAAGAGAACATTATTATGTGAGGCGACTCGTGGATAATCAAACTAAAGAATACAACCTTTAGGACGTTTCATTTGCTAGTCACAATGGCTAGACCATTTGGAGCATTTGTCAGGAAAATTATTGCAATATTGTTGGTTGTCAAATGGGGCCCCAGTTATCAAAGAGGGCCCAATTTTTAATATCTACGAACGCCATTCAAATTTTTGTATTGGACCCCCTCCCCCCCTCCCCCAATATTTAAATTCCAGGGGGTACTAATTGTACTTTTACCTCGGACTACTAATTGTACTTTTACCTCGGACTACTAATTGTACTTTTACCTCGGACTACTAATTGTACTTTTACCTCGGACTACTAATTGTACTTTTACCTCGGACTACTAATTGTACTTTTACCTCGGACTACTAATTGTACTTTTACCTCGGACTACTAATTGTACTTTTACCTCGGACTACTAATTGTACTTTTACCTCGGACTACTAATTGTACTTTTACCTCGGACTACTAATTGTACTTTTACCTCGGACTACTAATTGTACTTTTACCTCGGACCACCCATTGAGTGTGTATTGTATATTGTTTGTGAGAGTGTGTGTGTGTGAGAGAGAGAGAGGGGGGAGAGAGAAAGAGAGAGGAAGAGAGAGAGAGGAAGAGAGAAAGAGAGAGAAAGAGAAAGAGAGATATTGAGAGAAAGAGAGAGAGTGTGTGTGTGTGTGTGTGTGTGTGAGAGAGAGAGAGAGAGAGAGAGAGAGAAGAGAGAGAAAAGAGAGAGAAAGATGGAAAGAGAGACACTTGACCAAAGTACTTGTTATGACCCCTATAGCGTCATAATTGATAGACTTTAGAAATCGGGAAGGGGAGGGGTCTATGCTATAGCCCAGTAGGTCTGTCAGTTTGGACGAATCTGAGATAAAGTATGTCTTACAAATGTATGTGTGTGTGTGTATGTATTTTTTGTTGGGTAAATAACGGCTGACATTTAAGAGACATAATGCCACATGCATTTCAAAGTGACTCTATGTTGTGTGTATGACTATGTGTAGCATTTTGATATGATTGATTTTTTTGAACATAACAATACCATGTGTCGGTATTTCTACACTGAAGTTTTTCGATACATAGAACAGATCAATAACTTCGTCTCGTTTCATTAATTCTGTGCAATCTTTGACTGAATGAAAAAAAAAAACCTCACAGCTATTATTATTTTTTTCAAACATGCTTTGATTATTTAGTTAAGCTACACAGAATTAAATGACATCATTTACCTAGGCGTGTAATAAAATGGCCTGCTCTGCAGTTAGTTAAGCTACACAGAATTAAATGACGTCATTTACCTAGGCGTGTAATAAAATGGCCTGCTCTACAGTCACAAACAAACATTTTAATTGATATTATATTATTTTGTTAATTATGTTCTTGCATATTTAAAAAAAAAATTAAATCTCTTATTTAACATTCTTCATGCTTAACGGTACTTAACATTATTGCCTATATCGAATTCTGTCGAAAATTAGTCAACCATTAGATTAGATATTTAACTAGTCTTTCCATTGTGTTGAATTTGTCTGATTGAACAAGATTTGGTTAGTACAATAATTGGTGCACAATAATTGCAGATAGTTATTTTATAAAGATATTTCAGATGTTACTTCCTTTTATAATGACTAAAAGATTCGACGCCAATACAAGTAATTCCAAATACCTAGACACATACCTTACGACCCAGTGCGACCATTTAAACTCCATAATATGGTCGTGCGGTGGAAAGCGCTTGACGGTCGACCGGAGAGTCCTGCGTTCGAACCTCTGTGCGAACTTTGGGATTTTCTGGTCTGGTGTAAAGTCCATCCAGCTTTAAATGGGTACCTGGCTTTAAGTTGGGGGGGGAAGTAAAGTGGGCGTTGTGCAAACCACACAATCCTACACTTCATCTGCCCCCTGTGAGCCCTTAGGGGCTTAAGGGAACTTTACTTTCTTACTGCTGTAGTTGAGGCCCCTAGATAATGGTTGACCTGGGGGGGGGGGGGGGGGGGGTAGGGGGGACTAATATAGTTGGTAATTAGTCTCTATGTTGATGGTTTATAATAATATGTAATTGAGGTATGTTTCAGTCTATTTATATGTCTAATTTATATACTGACCTTCATCACTGTGTCCATGATATTTTATCATCAGAAATCAAATAATAGAAAAAAAAAAAAAAAAAAATCACACAAGATTTCACCGAAGCTAAACGTACACCTATCTTAAACGTTAAACTCGATATGGTAAGTTGATCATTTAGAAACTCGTCTAACTGCCCTGAAACTGATCACCTGACATAAAAACCAGAGATAGGGTCATTAGAACAGAGGTTGTTTTTTTTTCTGTCTTGTTTTAACTGTTTCAAATACTTCTTATCATGAATCACGGTTCACTGACTTCATTACTAAATTAAACCTGCTCCTGTGTTGCTCCTGTGTTTGTGTTGCTCCGGTGTGGATCCAATGTGTTATGTCTGTGCTGTTCCGTTGTTGGTAAGCAAAAGTGTAACCTCTAAAGTCTAAATATAATAATATATATATGCTTATTTTATGTAGTTTTTTTTATTTTCATTGACCTACCTCGTGAGCAATTATCCGGCAATCACCGGGTACAAAAACAAAACAACTGGTCAACCCCCACCCACTTCACTGGTCAACCCCCGCCCACTTCACTGGTCAACCCCCACCCACTTCACTGGTCAACCCCCGCCCACTTCACTGGTCATCCCCCGCCCACTTCACTGGTCAACCCCACCCACTTCACTGGTCATCCCCCGCCCACTTCACTAGTCAACCCCCACCCACTTCACTGGTCACCACCCACCCACTTCACTAGCCAACCCCCACCCACTTCACTGGTCATCCCCCGCCCACTTCACTGGTCAACCCCCACCCACTTCACTGGTCATCTCCCGCCTACTTCATTTGTCAACCCCCACCCACTTCACTGGTCATCCCCGCCCACTTCACTGGTCAACCCCCACCCACTTCACTGGTCAACCCCCGCCTACTTCACTGGTCAACATCCGTCCACTTCACTGGTCAACCCCCCGCTCACTTCACTGGTCAACCCCACCCACTTCACTGGTCAACCCCCACCCACTTCACTGGTCAACCCCCCGCCCACTTCGCTGGTCATCCCCCACCCACTTCACTGGCCAACCCCCGCCCACTTCACTGGTCAACCCTCACCCACTTAACTGGTCAACCCCCGCCCACTTCACTGGTCATCCCCCGCCCACTTCACTGGTCAACCCCCACCCACTTCACTGGTCATCCCCCGCCCACTTCACTGGTCAACCCCCGCCTACTTCACTGGTCAACCCTCACCCACTTCACTGGTCAACCCCCGCCTACTTCACTGGTCAACTCCCGCCTACTTCACTGGTCAACCCTCACCCACTTCACTGGTCAACCCCCCACCCCCGCCCACTTCACTGGTCAACCCCACCCACTTCACTGGTCAACCCCCGCCCACTTCACTGGTCATCCCCCGCCCACTTCACTGGTCAACCCCCCCGCCCACTTCACTGGTCAACCCCCACCCACTTCACTGGTCGACCCCCGCCCACTTCACTGGTCAACCCCCGCCAACTTCACTGGTCAACATCCGCCCACTTCACTGGTCAACCCCGCCCACTTCACATTTTAAATGTTTTAATACATTGATTATTGGTTTCGAGTTTATTTTGTGCCGTTTACTGTGAGAATGACTACATAACTAAATACTGCACTATAACATAATATGCCTTACCAAACTTTACTATACATGGGCGGATTAAACGGCTGGCCTGGGGGGGGGGGGTGCGCGGGGGTCAGGACTTCTGCGGGGGGCCTCAAATTATTTCTATAATTTTTCAATGATAACAAGTTTTATGTGTTCACTTTAAAAGGCAGTTTTGTTACTTACTTATTAGTGTATGTACAATGTACATGTATTAAAAAGACGATTAACCTGTAAGCCTATCCCTAAATATATATTTATATATATAATATTTCTTTTCTTTTTGAGGGACTCAGTATTTTATAATCAGCCTCTTATATTTTACTATACTAGAATATAATATTTGAAATTAAACTATTCAAACCCCCTATTAGTATTATGCACCAATTCTAAAAAAAATATACATTTATTATAGAACACACATTTAGCTAAATTGTATTGGGCAAAAAAAAATTTAGAAAAAAATATTTTTTTAACTCGTGTATCAATTAATATTTTTAATTTAGAACTTAAAAAAAACAAGAAATTCTAGCAAATATACTTATATATGCCATATTGGCCAACTAGTATATTAATTTAAAGTTTCAAAACAACAAAGGGGAAATACCAAGTATAGTAAACTTTAGACTAGTTTTATCTGGCATTATTTCCCTTGGTCTGGGTAAGACCATATTTACATCAATTGGTTTGTGTATTACTAGCTGATGTGTTGTGTTTTACGCATTATAATAATAGTGTGGGAGATAGTCCATTGGTAGGATTATCTCTTTATCTTAATGCTAATGTGTAAATAGGCAATCACGCTGTAGTCAACCAGCCTAACATTATTATATAATTACATCTTCTGATAAACTTTCCAAATGCCCCAATAATAACTTGGTCCATTAGTCTAACCAAATCAACTACTTATATCTTAGTCCTAATTTTAACAAGATAACCTAATTGGTTTCACATGACCTAGTTAAATTTTGATTTAATTACAGTCTGATAAATTTTCCTTTTTGATTTCCATGAAAATTAATTACCCCTTCCAACCCCAATGACCCGTACATACAATGATAGGACGGCGGAGCATCTAATAATTGTGGAATAAAAATAGTGTAACATTAGCTTAACAGTTGCCTAACATTGGTGGCTTTGAGACATGTATACTGAATTTTCTATGTTGAATGATATAACGTGTGGATCCAACTTATACACTAGTCCTATAGTAGAAATCAAGGCTGGGGAGCCGGTGTCGGTGTCAGTGGTGTCGGTAGTTTTTGCCGGTGTCGGTGTCGGCATTTGTACTTTGCCCGGTGTCGGTGTCGCTGTCGGCATTTTTATTTTGTCCGGAGTCGGTGTCGGTGTCGGCATTTGTACTTGTCCGGAGTCGGTTCGGTGTCGGCGCAAAAACTTCCCCCCAAAAAATACTGGAACTTTAATTAAATAATCCAGAACAACGTCAGATAGTTCTTAGCCAATCTTTAATTTAAAGTTTTCTTAAGTTCTTCTTTTCTTTTTAAAGAAATACTTGGTAAATATGTTTATCAACAAATGTATTATTTTCCAAAGCAAGATTCTCTACATTACAACTTGTCAACATTAACAGAATTGTAACTGAAAGCAGATAGGAAGGCTACTGGCTATGTTCACTCTGTTATTCACTCAATCATTGTAAATCATGAGAAATTTTTAGTTTGCATCTGTCTGTCAATATCCATGTTGGAGAAAGATTACACACAAACCTATTCAAGTCTTTTAGAACTTCAAAGAATGATCACACTCTCCACAGCTTAATTTCTCTCAGCCAGAATGAAACATTACCAGTCTACGTCACAATGGCACTACATTAAAGCCCAGTCCGTAGCTGGAGCTGTTGAGGCGCCCCCCCCCACCTATTACAATACAAACATTTTCAATACACATTTCAGGTTTAATTCGGGTGTAAAATAACAATTCCTTCCTCTATTAACTGTTAAGTATGTAGTGTCTTCATACGTCTCTCTCTCTTTTCTAAAAAATAGGTCTGGAACAACCAACTTTTATCATTGTCTGTAGCCCTTGCCGTGATTTTATTTCAGCATTCTGCATTCTCTGAGTGGCCACTTATAAACTTCCAAGCATCATTGCTCTAGTTTTGTTGGATATGTCTGTACTTTGCAGTGACTTGCTGACTTAGGCAATCGTTAATAATAATCATGACCAATATTTGAGCATAAGCCTACACATAAATGAGAACTTATTAAAAGTAGCGAATTGGCCGCTTCAGGTTTACTATAAAAATAACATCCCGCATACTGTGGCATATCTTGAAGTAAACCATTCACTTTTGTTACTTCAATGTATTCACTGATGCTACTCTTGATGTCCATATCTAGTATTTTTCGTGACCTTTCAATGTTACATTTACAAATAGGTTGTAGAGCCAAGAAGATTAAATATACAATTAGGCGTGCATCATTATATACATATATATAGAATGAGATGTATACAGGGGAAAAAATTCACAATTATCTCCTTTCGCCCCCCTCCCCCCCCCCAATATTCCCTCTAAGGTGTGGTATGAAGTGAGCAAAAAATGTCTCTGAGCGATATTTTGTTTAAGGCCAAAATTTGTGAGAGATTTAAGCGATGTCGTCCTTCGGATTGAGCGATCGTACGTGTAGTATGAAGTCGTGTGAGCGATCGCTGACGCCCTCAGCTTAGAGGGAACATTGCCCCCCCCCCGTTGTCGGTGTCGGCGGATTTTTAGAAAACCGACACCGGTGTTGGTGTCGGCAAATATTTTGGCCGACACCCCACCCCTGGTAGAAATATATTATCATTGTTCCTGTAGTGATACAATGCTTAGATTCTATAAACCAGTGATCGATAACCTTTAAGACAGCACGGGTCACTAAAGTCATACGTTTCAATCCAGCGGCCCTCTAAATTAACGAGTTTATTCCCAAAGATTACTTATAGGTAAATATATTTCTTTATAGTCGTGTGTGATGGCACTTGCATATGTGTATGTCTGTATATGTATATGTCTGTTTATGTATATGTCTGTATGTGTATATGTCTCATAATGTCTGTATATTTATATGTCTGTATATGTATATGTCTGTATATGTATATGTCTGTATATGTATATGTCTGTAGATGTCTGTAGACGTCTGTATATGTATATGTATGTCTTTATATGTCTGTATATGATGTATATGTCTGTATATGTATATGTCTGTATATGTATATGTCTGTATATGTATATGTCTGTAAATGTATATGTCTGTATATGTATATGTCTGTGATTACGAGGACAAATACGACTTAAATTCTATAATCATTCTCGCTAAATAATGTGATGCTTTTCTATTCTCTTCTGCTTGTCCGCGAATCACCCGTTGTTGACCGTTGTTGACCACTGCTATAAACCACAGATACAGCGGTATCGTTGCTGCCCCCTTGTACCTCACCCGTCGTAATCGAGTGTGCAGTAACCACAGAGGCTCAACGGAGGACATGTCTACTTTCTGAGGTTTGAACCTATAACCTACATCATTCAGATCTAGCTTACGTCAAAGCACCACTGAGTCAGCCGATGCTAGAAAATATCGCTTTGGTAATAAAAAAAACATTCACATTTATTTAATCTTGTTAATACATTGGACATATGACATATGGCATGTATATAAACCTTCTTATTCTCATATCTCTCTCTCTCTCTCTCTCTCTCTCTCTCTCTCTCTCTCTCTCTCTCTCTCTCTCTCTCTCTCTCTCTCTCTCTCTCTCTCTCTCTCTCTCTCTCTCTCTCTCTCTCTCTCTCTCTCTCTCTCTCTCTCTCTCTCTCTCTCTCTCTCTCTCTCTCTCTCTCTAAGAAAAACAATCCTCTTGTCTTGTCTGTCTATCACACGGCATGCCCGTCCGTCTTCATTTAATTTAACAATCTATCAACATTTGCCGATTCTCTATCGTCTGCTAGCCTGTCTTTCTTACTAGCCACACGATCTCATATACACAATGCTCCTCTACACTCTGACTGCTCACTCCCCCCCCCCCCCCCCCCCCGGGCCCCTCCTATTTTCAATTACCAATACTGTCTGTGACAGAGTAAGGAGGGGGGGTGGGGAGAAACAACAATCCTGTAGTAATTTAATTTTTTTCTAAAAGCCATCCTTTTCTAGTTATAGATGGCGCCACCGCGTCGTCCGTCAGGCGGCAGCATCTAAACGCTTTGTTTAGGAACAGGTTCCAACTTGTGCCACAGTTTACTGACTGTCTAAATTGTCCCCGGTCCCTGCTCGGTCCGCAGATCCAGTTGTTGGTTTTTTTTATCACCCCCCCGCGCCCCACCTCCCCCCTATCCCAGACTAATTTAAGTCTTCCGGGATGAAATCATGACCCGGAATGTAAACTTAAGTTATCAAATGATACCTGTAGATACACAAATCATTATTTTTTGGTTTCAATTAGATCTTCGACAAACAATAAATAAGGTTGAAATGTAAACAAAAGGTGTAATCACTTTCTAATTTCAGCTCTACAGGCGTCGACGACGTTATGATAAAAAAAAGATGGTCTCAGATCAGTGCAGGGTTTACGTATAAGCTACACAAGCTATAGCTTAGGACCCCTCCCTTTCTTGAGGGGGGGCCCCAAAAATTGTCCAAGTAAGCGATTGTCATATATATATATATATATATATATATATATATATATATATATACTTAAATATTCAGCACTGACATATCTTGGACTTATAAAAAACCCCATGTCTATATCGCTGAGGGCCTTATCAAGACTAAATCCGGCCCTGTCTCAGATTGATCGCCGCCCGAGCAATTCTTATGGTTATGCAAATTAGGCAACTCTTTATCTGGATTGCAGCCAACAATCAAGTTTTTAGTGCCCCCCCCCCCCGTTGCCAAATGGCCCATCTTTGTCTTAAATCATGTGCCAGTTGGGCCAAGACCGATGCTTCTGTTTAGTGCCCAAAAATATTTATGAAGGTATCGGTTCCCAAACGAGCTCCAAGGCTTCATGGGCTCCTGCGATTTAGTGTGATCTTCTTTCTAATTGTATAGAACACGCACGATACAAATATATCTTTACCACTGCTCTTTATGTCATATGGGAGATAAATGGTTAATATTGATTATGGAACAGTTATTTTTTTTTCCTCGCACGATTTAATCATTACCCGGGCTCGACTTACTTAATACATACATATATGCACATACGGTTTGATATGAGGTTATAAAATATGAACTCATACTCCTTATTTGTGACGTGTTGGAATACAATACGATTAAAGTTCAAAGGGCAAAGGGGGTATTCAAGAAAAAAAAAAGATAACCTATTTACATAATACAAAGTTATTTACTTGAATTATTGAAGAAAAAAAAATTTAAATTATGATAATTCATATTATTAATATAGAAGTGTAACATTGGACCAGCTATGGGTAAACTAATGCTCACTGCCCGCCACTCGTTTGAGGGTGAAGCACAGCACTATTCTATTATGTTATGACTGTTACCTTTAATTTATGTTAGTTCTTGTCCATCCACAGGCCAGAAGATCAAATTTACGAGCCCATAGTGATCCGCCACGGAAAAGGTTAACCCATTCCTGCATTAGATCGTGTTTCTTATAAAATTCAAAGGCCAGAGCTCTGGTAAACTGGATTTGTTGAAGAAAAACCTAATAAACAATTAGCATTTCTGTGATTTTTTTGTATGAAGAGTTACACGCCAGACTAGCCTAGATTACATCTGTATGAATGAAAAAGCTTATTGCATATATATATATATATATATATATATATATATATATATACAGTGGATTCCGCTTAATTGGGACACCACTTAATTGGGACAGCCGCTTATTTGGGACAAATCTCAAAGAAACCAAACCAAGAAGCCAATAGTAAATTTGTATGTTTAATTGGGACAGCCGCTTAATGGGGACAGCCGCTTATTTGGGACAAATCTCAAAGAAACCAAACCAAGAAGCCAATAGTAAATTTGTATGTTTAATTGGGACAGCCGCTTAATGGGGACAAAAAGCCTCGGTCCCGATGTGTCCCAATTAAGCGGAATCGACTGTATATATATATATATATATATATATATATATATATATATATGAAGCATTGGGACGTTGTTCTTGCCATTCTACCCCTTAGTAGGCTGTGGTAAAAGAGGCATTACACATACCCCGATGTACCGCATGGAACTTCAATTAGGCAGTGCCGAACCTTGGGATTTGGGGGCCTGAGATAGTACCTCTTTGGGGCCCCTGCATTTTGACATTCGACACCATGACATGAGATAATGTAATTGTCATGACTCTGTTATATATTTGGTAGCTTGGTAGCACTGTAACGCACCTAATGAATGTGTAATAAAACGGAAGTTAAGAAATAAAGAAGGAGAAGACATAGACGGTTATTTTTGTGGTCATTAGTTCGTCTTCCGAAGAGATACGACATAGCCTATTATTTATCTGGTGGCAGCGATAAAGGATGACAATAGCTATTAGGTTAAAGTATTATTAACTTGGTGGTAATGGAAAACAGCGTGAACGTTGCAGTGCTGTTATTATTGTGATGTCAACCTACCTTAATACCAGTTAAGTTTATCTATTCAAGTAATGTATTGTGGCCAAGAGCTTTAATGCACTAATAAGCCCACTGATTCAGGCATCGCTTTTGTAGCCTAATTATTAATCTAATAATTTACTGTGGCCAAGAGCTGTGAAGCACTAGTAAGCCCACATATCCAGCATATTATTTATTTGGTAGCTGTATTACAACCATAACTAATACTAAAGAGTGGCCATCAGTTGTGAAACACACGTAAGCCCACATGTATACCTATAAAGAGTCATTGAACTACCAAGATACAAGTCCTCTCTGTGTGTTAACTGGTCTGATGGCAGCTGTGTACTAACAAGCCTAGTCATCGTTACGATTTACACTCACGTTCTTAAATGTGTTTATGCCGCAATCTTGCGCATACAAAGAGTCGTTACTGACTAACACTCTTTAAGTGTAATAACAAACTCCTCAATCAAGAAAACAGACTGTTGAAGAAACCGTACAGCGAGAAACAAGTCAACAGAGGTAAAGTCATACCTACCGGAATTGGGGTCAAGTTCTACACTGGACCAGAGACAATATTGTCCAGACGTAGGGAGAGATTAACAGTTTTATTCCTTTCAAATGTGTTCACATTCAAGCTGAAGTGTGAACCATACAGAAACAAAGTTGAATAACTACAAAAATGCACATGTTGTTTCATTTGTATATTATACTATTTAAAACATTTATTTCTATGATAATCAATTTTGCTGAGTAACATTATTGCAGATATTGGAAGGATTGACTCACTTAATTGATTGTTGTTGATTTAATTGCTATGTCATTTATTCATTACTGATAAGTATGATATGCTATATATAGAATATTTTGTGCATTAAATTTTAAAATTAATTTGAGAGGTGACGGAAATCTTATTTTAGATTATAAATTGTCTCATAGAGACATATCTAACTGACCCAGTTTATTTAAAACTCACTGAAAACTTAGTACGAAAATATGGAAAGGTTGGAAGAAAGGAAGTTATCTCCAGTACAAGATCTCTGGGAGGATTTTGAAGAAAAAGGAGAGAGATATGGGTTACAAGGAGAAAAATTGCTACAATTCATCGAAAAGAATATGGCTATGGACAGAGAAGTCAAAGAAAGAGAAGCAAAGAAAGAACTACTAGAGATTGAAGCCCATGAAAGAGAAAAGAGAGAGAGAGAAGAAAGAGAAGAAAGAGCAAAAGAAAGAGAAGCAAAGAAAGAACTACTAGAGATTGAAGCCCATGAAGAGAAAAGAGAGAGAGAGAAGAAAGAGAAGAAAGAGCAAAAGAAAGAGAAGCAAAGAAAGAACTACTAGAGATTGAAGCCCAAGTACAGAGAGACAGACTAGATCATGAACTAAAGATGGCTACTATTAAGGCCAGTTCTGGTAATCACTGCACAGAAGCTAGTCCAGATGTACCAAATACTCAAAACTTATTCAACAGATATAATCTTAAACTACAATCTTGTGATGGTAAAGCTGAGGACATTGATACATTTCTCTCTATATTCGAACAGAAATGCAGATGCAATAATGTGCCTAGAGCGCACTGGATAGATTTAATGAGCGAACTTCTAAGGGGAGATGCAAGAACTGCTCTTAGATCGATTCCAGACTACTACGACAAAGACTATGATGAAGTAAAACAGAAACTTCTGAAACACTTTAACAAAACAGAAGAATTGTACAGAAAGAAATTCCATTCTTTAAAGATGTCCAATAAAGATCAACCACAGTACTTTATTGACAATGTAGTGTCAAGTTTGAAGTCTTGGTTGACAATGGCAGAAATTGACTTAATGGATGCACAGGCAGTGTTGGAAATGTTTGTCATTGACAAAATATTACAGATATGC
The DNA here is from genome assembly GCA_021962125.1 of Bulinus truncatus. Taxonomy (NCBI): domain Eukaryota; kingdom Metazoa; phylum Mollusca; class Gastropoda; family Planorbidae; genus Bulinus; species Bulinus truncatus. The sequence continues at coordinate 7,611,775 of JAGDYQ010000034.1, forward strand.
ACCAAGGATGTATTTGCTTTAATAAAACAGAGAAAGGTGAAAACCGTTGATCAACTAGTCAGAGCTTAGAGTGACTATATGGACAGTCGTCCAGATGATGAAATATGTAATACGGAATTCTATGCTAATATAATCCAGAACAGATATCATAGTCTTCCTAATAGGAGCAGTAATCAAAATAAACTCAATACACATGGTTGGAAGGTCAGAGAGCCGGAAATAAGATCATGTTATTATTGCAAGATGAAAGGTCATCTAATTCGGGAGTGTAGGAAGAGACAGAGAGAATGTAGGTCATACACGAAAGAGTATGACAACAGAAGAGTAAATGGTCAGAAAGCCGACAGACATCAAGCTAGTCATAGTTACAACACTCAACAGTATCAAAGAAGACAATCGCCTAACATCAGTCCACAAAGAAATAGGACAGAAAGAACACGTACACTAGAAAGATCACAAAGATCTGGCACTAGAAATACAGACCCACAAGAACAGAATACTGAACAGTATTGTGCAAATGTGATCAGTTCACATGGAAGGATAAACTTTTATCCAGCATTTGTAAATGGCAGGAGAATACAGTGTCTTCGTGATAGTGGATGCAGTACAGTTATCGTGCAAGATGATCTTGTACGCAAAGATCAATACAGGCATAAAATGACAACAGTCAAAATGGGTGATGGCTCAAAGGTGGAATGCAACATGGCAGTAGTCGATGTAGACTCACCATGGATATCGGGCACTATTGAAGTACTTGTAATGAAAAATCCTGTTGCACCATTGATTATAGGCAACCTGGCAGTTATAAAAGACAATACAACAGAAGAAATTGTAAAACCATGGACAGACAAAAAAATATCTGAAGGAATAGAAATGTGTTGCGTTTCTATAAATAGTGACACAGTGTATTCTGAGCAAGTATCTCAAGATCAAATAAAATATCAAAGAAGCCATACTACACAAAATGAGTTTAAACAAAAACATGAACATTATAAGAGGTCAAACAATTATAATAGAATATGTCATAACAGATTTAATGAGTATAAGAGAAACAGAAGAAATTATGTTAGACTGGAACTACATAGAAATGGTGAAATAATGACACCAGAAGATTGGTTTGATAAAAGAGCCAAATGTTTTAATAGTAAATTTAAATTTGAAAGGTAGGATTTCTACAGGCCTAATTTTTAAGAAATAAGATAGTAATTTTAAGTGATAATATGATTTTTTTGTTAATATACAACATGGGTCATGATGACATAGACAATAATGAGATGTCATATGATGTCAGAAGCTTTTAAAAAAAAAATCTTTGGCAGTGATGAAGATAAAAATGTTGATGAGCTATTTGTAACTATTTTTTTTTGTTGAATAATAATATGATATTAAAATATTATCATTGTCATTGATAAATATTTGCATGATGTGCAAGTATTTCTAATGGAAATACACTGGAAATTTTTTTTTGTGTAATTGTTTAAATACATGGTGGATTTGTTTATAAAGATTTGGTATCTAACAAATATTATATTTTCTAGAATTAATTACTATTATAGTAATATATTGTAAAGCATACAAATATTTTTTATTTAAGAAATGTTGTGAAATTATTAAATAAGAATATAAGTACTAAAGTGAACTATGTAATTTTTTTTGGATGTGAAATTTTGGAAAAGGTACTTAGCTAGATAGAGATTTTCTAGTACACTGAATGTATTGAATACATACTTGCTGACAATGTTTCTATTGCTCACAAGAAGATAGAATTTACTTAAAGTAAACTAAGAATTCTGTAATTATTTTGCCTGACTACTGTTTAATGTAATATATGTTGCATTGATTGATTTTAACATTAATTAATTAATCAAAAACATGTCAATTTTTTCTGGTATATATAATGGAAAATTTCATTTATGAATGAAATTTTAATGGGATTGTGGGGGTGTCATGACTCTGTTATATATTTGGTAGCACTGTAACGCACCTAATGAATGTGTAATAAAACGGAAGTTAAGAAATAAAGAAGGAGAAGACATAGACGGTTATTTTTGTGGTCATTAGTTCGTCTTCCGAAGAGATACGACAGTAATTAATATTTAATGTAAAAAATTGGGGGGGGGGGAGACACCCTCAAGCTGGGGACGGGGGGGGGACTTTCGAATTTGGACCCCATAGGTACGCATCTGTTAACCTAGGCCCAACTTTATGAATTGTTTAGAGCCATATTAGCCTTAAACTGTGTGTTTGAAGTCCCTGTAAGAATGAGATGAAATCTCTTAGATCATACAAACCACTATATGGGACGGTTTTTATGGTCTTTCACCCCCCCCAACCCCACCATAAACGATTGTGCAATAACCATGGATGCACCGCGGGAGATATAGCAGAGACTTTAACCATGACCTGAACTATCCATTGATCCTCATCATAGATCAAACCAGGACCCCCCTCCCCCCAGGTCAACAATCGAGCTTTGGGCTACTCTGGTTTAGAGTGCTCCGCTTTTAAGTACAAAGTGAAAGATACATCGATTGACTATACAGTATAGATGATCTGTCTGTGGGTGGGGTGGGAAGGGGGGGGGAGTAAAGTAGGGGAGAGAATTAGGAATAGAAATGTCTAAGTTGGTTAAAGTTGACCATTTTGTATATAAACTGGCGTTAATTACTTGCATGTCTGCAGCGAGGAAGGGGGGTAGGTGGTGGTGGGGCTGGGGGAACTGAGCGGAGAAGATAAAGATCCTAAAGTTTATAGAAATACTGGAAGGTGAGTAGACAAATTGACAGTGTGCCCTGGAGGGGCAATCGAGATCTCAGTCAGGAAGTTTTTCATTAACTTCGTTCATACCACCACCCCCACCCCTGCCACCCCCACCCCACCCCCCTCTAGACCCTGTTCATCTATTTAAGTCTTATGTGACCTACATAATGACTTTACTTAGCCGCACCCCCCAACCCCTACCCCCCACCACCCATCTGCCCCACCCCGACAGAATGATCGTACTACGTGTGAAGCAGCAATAAGAGGGCGTATGTTTACATCTGATGTTGGAAACGGGGGGGGGGGGGGGGGGTGGCGGGGTAAATCACAATTAAATAGCCAAGGAGAAATAACCCTCCGCACCTGCAAGACAATTACATCCCCCTGACAAGAAAATTGTTTACTGGAAGTTTCTTTTTGTGTGTGTGTGTGTGTGTGTGTTTGTTTACTTTAGTCTGAGAGAATTTCTTTTTCTTCGGGTATTAAAGGCAATGCTAAATAAAGCCTTTCAACCGTCATAACCGTTTTTTTTTTTGTTTTGTTTGATGTCAAGATGGAGTGACCTTTCATCTTTGATGTTTGATCTGTTATTTTTTATTATATATATATATCAGTTTCTCTAAAGGATCATTCACTTATTACGTAACATTTTTTTTCTTGATTTTACACCCCCGCCCTTTCCCGATTTCCCCAGAGCGTAATGCGTTTTGTCTGGCCCCCCTGATTATTTGTTCTACTTAGTAAAATGTATTACCTGGCCCCTCCCTGCTATTGCCAGGCCCCCTGCTGCAGAATGCCTGGCCCCTCCTGTAAAATTTTCACGCTACGGGGCTGGGTCATCCATATTCGTTGCTTATTCTTCCAGCAATGTATATCTATGCCGGAGGGTCGTGGTGATACAATACTACTGGGATTCGAACCCAAGACACTTATAAAGGTAGTTTCACGACCTCCTTACAGATTAAAAAAAAAAGTAAAGTAAAGCTCCGTAATGGCTCATCGGGTCAGATGAAGTGTACAATTAATCCGTTTCAGTAACCTCGGCATATGAAGCGATTATATGGTTAGCACAACGCCCAGCCGCCTTTGCTTCCCCAACTTAAAGTCAGGTACCCATTTAAAGCTGGGTGGATATGGGGACTTTCACCAGGACCTGAAAAAATCCCAAGGTAAGAACCCGGGACAGTCGAGAGCTCTAGCCCACTCGACCACCCATCTCCACTCCTCATATATTAAGGTGGTTAGTAAAAGGAAATACAGCGAAATTCATAAATCTCAATTTTGCATGGGAAACAAAAAAAAATTGTATCGAGTTATCCGGGGTCGATTTTTAAAAAATGCAAACTTTATTTACATTTCGAATACAACAAAGTAATCGAGTTAATGGGTTATCTAATTATAGAAAAATCAAGACTTGCGATTCATACTCTATTTAGATAACTTTTTTCCTTTACATACAAGCTTGAGTTGAATGTCTGCCTAGTTTAAACGTATAAACTTTTCATCGTAATTTTTGGCAAAATTTGTTCGTTAACACTGTTTCGTTTGCATTTATCTTTTAGTTTCTTTATTTGATTAGGTCGGATAAAAAAAACTAAAGTTCCCTTATGCCCCTAAGAACTCATCGGGGCACTGATGTTTGAACCCGGGACCCCTCTGGTGAACAGTTGAGTGCTCTACACCACACGACCAACCGTCCCCATAGGTCGAATAATTTCCCCATGAGATATTTGCTACACTAAGCAAGTTACCCATTATCACTTCCTTCCTGCAATACATTTATTTCCTTAAATTCTTTCAAATATATTCTTTAAGGTTTATCTGAATTGCTCAATCGTGTACTGGACTTCGCCTTAACGGATCCTTGATACACAACTGAATACATTGAAACGTCCCGTTTAATGATGGACTGAGCGCTTGTACATTTAATCGTGAGGTAATTTAAAGTCTTTTTAATGTTTTGTTAATATCTCTGGTATGTCAATCAATGTCGTTCTTTCATCGAATTCCTGTTTTGCCTTTTGAACGTAAAACGTATTGTATCCCACTTCGTTTACAAAAAAAATGCAATCGCAAATATTGAGTGTCAGTTTATCTTACCGCTGTGGGTTTGTAAACATTACAACAGTTCAAAATACAATGACTATCCGACATCTCGCTACGCTTCCTTCTAACATTGAGTGGGACCTACTTCAAAGGCCAAGAGATGATCGCATGCCGAGCCACAGGGGGATACCTTCTCCTGCAAGCATTAAGCTCATGCACTGTCCCATCTAATGACCGTTCACTGGACACCAACAGTGACCTACGGTCAGTTCAACTAGCAAGGGGAACGGAGGAGGTCTCGGGGGTATGACATCAATAGGGTCAACATGACGGTGTTATCTGCTGACCGCCTGGTGTGGACCCGTGTGACTCAATCATGATGATGGCGCTTGTAACAGCAGGGGGCAGGAGGGGAAAGTGCGAGAGGCTGAGGGCTAGATCGCGTGAATTGATGCCACAGGGTGTCGGATCAAAGCCGACTAATAATATATGTTGCATTTTGGCCACTGGTAGTCTCTTCAAAAGTTTGGCCAAGTAATTATTTGAAAAACTGGGCTTTGACCCAAGGCAAAAATATAGTGAATTAATACTCTTGTGAGTACATACAGCAGACGGTTATGGGAACTCAAGGGGGGACAGAAACCCATCGGGATATCTGGTAGAGTTGTTGAAGCCACCACGTGATACATAAATATAAAAACTTGAATGAAATTCATGATTAGGAACTGATAATGATCATGACAAGTTATCAGATATTTAGTGGGATGGTGAAGGTCACTACACAGAGAAAATGTACCGAGTTAAGTAATTTAACACCAGGCTGGACAAATATTATTTAATATTTTTTATCATTGCGTTATTTATCTCAAATATGTGGCGACGCTAACTTGCTAGCGAAATTTTTGCGGGGGGGGGCCCTTCTGAGCATTTTTTTTTCATTCACCCTGTTGGAGGCCCATTAAGCCCCGGGGTACTCTTAAATCTTGAATCTAATCGCGAAAATAAATGTTTTGCCTTTTTTTATGCGCAAAGGTGCATCTATACGTATTTTAAGATTTTTTTGTTTTCATTTAGGTTTTTAATATTTAGTTGATGCAGGGAACAGTCAAGAAACACCCACTTGTCTCAATAAAGAACAACCAGCTATTCAGTATTCCGAATATATCATAAAGTTTGCCACGGGTAGCATTGAAGATTTGATCATCCGAACAACGCGATGAAAGTTACTGCCTCGAGCCTCATTGACACATTTGGCGTTCAGTGCAGTAAAGTTGTGAGAGTCTGGAAAGAGTAAGTGTTGTGGTTGTTGCCATGGTGATGTATGCAAATATTGGTAAATTAGTGGTCGTCCATTTAAATAAATCGCATCACAATTTACTTAAATTAATAATTTAAAATATGATTAAATGCGCAATCAGGTTTTATTATAGCTCAGTATTTGTGGCTTGTTATAGAATCAAGAGATTAACAGGATTTTTCACGTCATGAATCACTTCCATAATTATTTTTTATAGGAATGTTGCTGCTAATAGATACTTTTTAACGAGACGAATAGTCTACAATGGCTCCAAACGCTTCACGGAGTCAAGAAAAGAGAGATCAGTCCTCTTAGCCCGTGGGGGGGGGGGGTCATCGGAGACGAAGAAATGTTTTTGTAGACAAGGCATATTGAAGGGCAATGTGGAACAACGCCCAAAAGCTTCGTATATTTATCTAGATAATTGTTAGAAGCGGTTTTAATCTATACTGGGCTAACACAAGAATTGGTGTTAGGCTAGCATGGCTTAAGATTGAACAATTAAACAGAGTGACCATTTGTATATAAATACTTTATTGTGTTTTATTTTAAAAAAATTATTAAGACCAATGACAACTAGCTCTTTGAGGGTTGGGGGTTGGGGGGTGGGGGTGAGGAAGGGGAGTTCCTACTAAAAGTAAAGATCGTGAACATCACTTCTGTGTGTGGCGCCCTCTCTCGTCTGCTAAAATAACTTATCTTAATTTCATTTCTCCGCACCATTTACATACCGGCTACTCCCTCTCGCCGGCTCTTTTAAGTTTCCGCACTGGCGGTTACGTCTCACATCCCTGGCTAATAACTCCCTCCCTCCCTCCCTCTCTCTCCTCTCACCCCCCCCCACACACACACACTGGTCAGCTTCGGACCTTGCAACCACAAGACCTACGATAACTTTTTTTTTTCTTCTTTGAGAGCCATGCCTCACCAGGTCCGACTCTAACCAGACAGATAGCTGATAAGAACAGCCGATGATTGCGATGATGATAATGGATCTCTCGCTGGGGGAGCTGGGGGGCTTGGAACCAGACACAGAAACACCCCAGGGAGCCGGGGAGTGGTGGGCACGTGCCGTAAAACTAGACTGCTTCTAAAAGGACCCGCCGTTATACGGAATGATCGTATGAAATAAGCGCAGGGGAGGGAGGTAGGGAGGGGATGGGGGAGGAGAAAAGGTCATTGGCGTTGGTCAGCTCCAAACACAATAAATGTTTCGTATTTTCTATTGTTTATTTCCCAAATGGTGTTTTATGAGACTCCTATTCAAATGGAGACCAAGTTGATTTTTATAAACTTTGACATGCTGGCAACTAAACTTCAGACTAATGTTTTAAGTCGAGTGTGACATACTGGCACTAATATTCAGACCATTGTTTAAAGTCGAGTGTGACGTGCTGGCACTAAACTTCAGACTAATGTTTAAAGTCGAGTGTGACATGCTGGCACTAAAATTCAGACCAATGTTTAAAGTCGAGTGTGACGTGCTGGCACTAAACTTCAGACCAATGTTTAAAGTCGAGTGTGACGTGCTGGCACTAAAATTTAGACCAATGTTTAAAGTCGAGTGTGACGTGCTGGCACTAAACTTCAGACCAATGTTTAAAGTCTAGTGTGACGAGCTGGCACTAAAATTTAGACCAATGTTTAAAGTCGAGTGTGACGTGCTGGCACTAAACTTCAGACCAATGTTTAAAGTAGAGTGTGACTTGCTGGCACTTAACTTCAGACCAATGTTTAAAGTTGAGTGAAATCCAGAGAGTAAAAATAGTTTTTTGTTGAACCCTGTGGTTGTTGTCCACAGAGTACTGACACTTTTTGAACAAAACTATTTAAAACAAACTTCAAAACCACACATTGCTGCCTGTAGCTGGGTGCTTAGGACTTAGAAGGAGGGCCGTCAAATTTAACGTGTCCTACGTTCCCCTCCCCCATCACATAATTAGTGAATGGGCCCAAAGGAACATCCCTATCGACAAGACATTTCGCCTAGCCCAAGAAAGACCAAATTATAATTATTACTAAATAATTATGATTTCAAAATATCAATCAACTTTGCATGCATGTCGTTTTATATTGAGCATAAAAGTTTGAAACAATCATATATTTTTCATAAAAGACTTGAACAAAAATATTTCGTGAGCTTTTGTCCTTGTGGGCAATGTCAACCGATGGCGGTTGTCCATGGGTGCTACTGTCCACTCAGGGCGTTAGTCCATGATTGCTATTGTCCACTGGCGGCGTTAGTCCATGGGTGTTATGGTCCACTAAGGGCGTTTGTCCATGGGTGCTAGTGTCCACTTACGGCGTTTGTCCATGGGGGCTATTGTCCACTGAGGGCTTTCTCTTCATGGGTGTTATTGTCCACTGAGGGCTTTTGTCCACTGAGGGCTTTTGTCCATGGGGCTATTGTCCACTGAGGGCTTTTTCTATGGGTGCTATTGTCCATGAGGGCTATTGTCCACTGAGGGCTTTTGTCCATGGGGGCTATTGTCCACTGATGGCTACTGTCCACTGAGGGCTTTTGTCCATGGGTGATATTGTCCACTGAGGGCTTTTGTCCACTTAGGGCTTTTGTCCATGGGGGATATTGTCCACTGATTGATTTTATCCGTGAGGGCTTTCGTCCTACAACCCTATAGAAACATCCCATACATTGATGGACATCACACTCCCATACAGTTTACTTAACTGGAGATCAAGACTGGTCAAATATAAAAAAGTATTTAAATTGTTAAATGCTTTAAATGTATAGGTATGTTTGATTACAATACTTTTTTTAATTTGGGGGTTTTGTCAGGATAGCATGCAACAAATGTTTCAATAATGAATAGATAGATAGATAGATAGATAGATAGATAGATAGATAGATAGATAGATAGATAGATAGATAGATAGATAGATAGATAGATAGATAGATAGATAGATAGATAGATAGATAGATAGATAGATAGATAGATAGATAGATAGATAGATAGATAGATAGATAGATAGATAGATAGATAGATAGATAGATAGATAGATAGATAGATAGATAGAGAGCGCTGATTGTTCCCCGTTTTCAACGAAGGTCAAGACAGTTCTTTAAAAGATTAAATTCTGATTTTAACTTCCACAACATCAAAGGAAACAACCAACTCCCGTCAGGGGTCACCTCTGTATTAAATAGTCTACCCCCACTGGTTTTAAAACAAGCGTTTTAGGCCGCTCTCCGTACGAAGCGAGCCAAAAAAAAAAATCAAATAAAATAAGCAGACCAGACCGCACATAATCTGTACGGCATTATGGTCTGGTTAGCCAAGAGTTACCCGCTCCTTGCTGTGGTATCCAAGAGTGACTGGCTCCTGGCTCTGGATCCCTGCTGGATGCGAGAGTGTCACGACACGAATGTACGGAGTTGTTGCGCTGCTGGATATCACGGAAGGGGGGGGGAGAACAAAAAATACATTTACGTGAGGGTTTGTTTTTTACCTTGGTAACGGAGGGGGGGGGGGGCTAGAGGGGGCTGCGGCTGCACTTCTTTCTCTCTCCCCCCCACCCACCCAGCCCATATGTATAATAAATGCACCGTGTCTATTTCGTGTGAAATTCAAAATCCTCCCCAGAGAATATAAATTTTAATTGGCTCTAATTTTTTTTATGGTCATTAAAATCGCTCTTTAATTTTTCTACATTTTTTTTTTAAAACACCAGACTAATTAATTGATTATCACCCCTGTTGTATACATTACAACAGTACTCAAGGGGAGATAATAATTTACCCTGTTACACTGCTAAATTAAGTGGCATATATATTAAACAGTTTCATATTTTTTAAAACTAATTCGACACATCTATCTCTCTTTGTTATTGTTATTTTAAAAGTGGCAAAATATTTTTGTTTATTTATTATAAATGTTTTTTTTAAATATTTAAAATGAAAATTGTGAACTAGAAACGTTCAGAAATTAAACCTATAGTTTTGTTTCATGTAAAGCGAGAAAACAAAAACAGTAAAAGTGTCAAGTGGTACTTGAGCTTCAGTTACGTATTCAGAATCCTGGTGTCCAGATATTCGAAAACAATTCTGATAAATCCCGCGTAAAAAGCAAAAATGTTGCCGAGTATAATTGCATGTCAATGTAAACAATAATTATAATTCTCAATCCATCCATCTCTGATCAATAGAACATTCCAAAACAATAGTGTTGTTAAGTTGTTACGAAGTAACAATGGACAAACACCTGTAATGTCAATGAATTAGATTTTGCACACACGTGCAATATTGATTGAATGGTCGATAGATGCTTTCATATGAAGAGGTACATTAACTAGTCCATATCTGAGCTGTTTTAACAATGCTGAACCTCTCCCACCCCTGGGACAACCATTATGTTGGGGACTGTATGATAACTTCTCAAATTAACGAATCATCAATACTCGATACGATCCCATCCCTCATTGTGAATACCTATCCTTCACCCCCTTTATTGGTCAACTACATTATTGGGTCCATCCATAGGCGACCCTGAAACATAACCAATCAAGGATCTGAAAGGATGATGTGGCCATCTTTAATTTTCTTTATCTTGACAAAAGGTCAAAGTGTTTAGAACACAACTATATGGACGAAATGTCGAGGACAAAATGTTTAAGACAGCCCCCAAAAAAACAACAACATAAAACTGCCATGAAACTATTATCTACAACAAAAGAATTATTTTTTTTTCTCTGAGCACCTGCCCGCCGAGACAAGACAAAACAATCTTTACGGCCGACTTCACTTTCGACTGGTCATTCGACTACGGCCTTAGATACGTCACCACTCAGGTCCATGGTCAGTTTTGTTATTGTTTCTCCGCTGGGCTGGGCATCATTAACCGGTCTCGTTGTTTGTTATGTTGAAGGTTTGATCTAATGTCTGGCTGAATGATTGTAATCGCCCCCCCCCCCCACACACACACGTCAAATTTCGACACTTTCCTATGCTATTGTATGGAAATTTCAAGACCATTTAAGAACGATTTCTGCAAGTGAAAAAAATAATGAAAAAAGTCCCTTTTTTAAAAAATTAAACATTTTTTTAGATCGCTCTAAAATGTATTTAAAAAACTCATTCATAGAAAAATTTAAATAAATTATCATGTTGAAAATATATACGCGATGGTGCCCTTCTAGATTTATATATCATTTTTATGCATTGCTATTTATCTTCTAAATATAAAAACCCCCCCCCCCCCCCCCCCCCCCCCCCCCCCCCCCCCCCCCCCCCCCCCCCCCCCCCCCCCCCCCCCCCCCCCCCCCCCCCCCCCCCCCCCCCCCCCCCCCCCCCCCCCCCCCCCCCCCCCCCCCCCCCCCCCCCCCCCCCCCCCCCCCCCCCCCCCCCCCCCCCCCCCCCCCCCCCCCCCCCCCCCCCCCCCCCCCCCCCCCCCCCCCCCCCCCCCCCCCCCCCCCCCCCCCCCCCCCCCCCCCCCCCCCCCCCCCCCCCCCCCCCCCCCCCCCCCCCCCCCCCCCCCCCCCCCCCCCCCCCCCCATATTTTAGTCAAGTGTATTGTGTTCACGTGCGATTTTAATTTTAGCTTTTTTTCACACAATCTAGAACTGGGTTGGGTAAACTTTTTGAATCGTGGGTCACATCAGGTTCTTCAATATGACAGACATGGAAAGATGGATGATATATTTATTTGAATTCAATATAAAATTAAATGTAGGTGTCTTAATACATGTAGAGAGTAGACAAATGTGTATTGTACATTGAACATTACAGTCAACTATTGTTAATAATATGTGTATAATAACTTCAAGAATGTTTTATTTACATTTGGAAAACATTTACACAGTTAATAAATGTAAATACTATGGTTTTAATATTTTACATTTCCTACCGTACTATGGTGCAAGAGGGTGAAAAACACTTAGGCTGCAGCTTCTAAGAGACTGCAAAATCTTAACTTCGAGTCAGATTTTTTTTTAAATAAAAAAAAAACTAATAACTTCTTAATAATCAATTCTAAATTCATGTCATTCTGTAAGCCTTTTGACTTTTCTGATGCCCATTGGCGCAACCGGGGGGGGGGGGGGCAGGGGTGCTTGAGCCCCCCCCCAGACCAAATCATCAATACATATTTTACTATATAAAGTTACTAAAAAGACTGTCAAACTGTCTTTTTTCTATATGTGAGCCCCCCCCCCCAGCATTTTTTGCTGGTTGCGCCACTGCTGATGCCATCAATTTATATAATCTTCAATGTTCATACACTCAATGGTCCCCTCGAAAGAAATCTATACGATAGTTTTTTAATATTAATAAAAATTTGGTTGATCAATGAAAAGATTTTAGGGAAATTTACCAGAAAGGAAAAACGACAAGTAAATTTCGCAACGTGAAAATAGAGAACTGAATTGTTCCGATTGTAATCTTAACATTTAAATGGCCCCACCCACTCTTGGGTCGTGAGCCCCCCACATAGGGCAATAATTGTGTGACGTCATACTGGTGGAAACAAAGGTTGTGACCAGTAGAGTTGATAGTACATCCATATCATTACTGCACCCAGTAATTACCCAGAATTCAAATGACCACTCAATTCCTTCAAATACGGAGGTTACAGAAACAGACCCAAACTTCATCTGCCCCGATGGTCACTTTAGAAATAAGCGAACTTTCCTTTTTTTTATAAGCAGAATCTTTTTTTCTTTAGGCTCCCCCCCCCCCATACCCCCAACTCTGAGCCAAAAGTACCTTTGAGGCGACGATTCCATTATTTTCTGAAGACTGTGAATGCCATTTCATTTTGTGTGTGTGTGTGTGTGCGCCACGCACGGGTATATGGGCCCGCTAAACAGCAAGCATTTGTGCGCTCTGTTTTAAAAATAAAAAGGTGTTCGCGAGAAATGTACCAATTAATCTGTCTAAAACACAAGTATTAATACAAGATACATTAATTAGGACTTTTAAAAAGAGTTCACGTGCGCCCAGTCGATGTCAAGTTTTCGCTCAAATAAAACAACACCTTGACATTCTGTTCACGTGACTGTAGAGATAGTGGCCGCCTCTAAACAAATCTTGCAGTACTAGTAAACAATCAGACCTCAACCTCCGCTTCTTTATAAAATAAATGATTCTATCCTCGAGATGCCATCGGTCACTCGGCACGTTAACGGGGAGGGGGGGAGGGGAGGAGGTGGGCACAAATGGAAAGCTCCACGAATTAAAATTGTTTAATGGCTGATTATTTAAATGCCGGAGACAATAAAAAAAACCTGGCCACCATTAGAGTCTTGTAATGAGCACCGTAGCACTTTGTCTTACAGCGTCGTTAGTTGGCCAGAGAGTAATTAGTGCTGCCATTTTTTGCAGACGTTTATTTGTGTAAACTCTTGCCAGGTTGCACCTTCAAGGAAAAAAAAACCTGTGTGGGTTTAAATTGTCTTAAAGAAAGATGGAAAGTTAACAAAGAGGGGAAATGATGGGTTGGGGTGTAATCCTAGTTCTATGGTATTACTAAACGGATTAAAGTGGGTCACAGCGAAGGAATTTTGGAACACGGAGCATAATTATATCTGGATATATATATATAAAAATATTCAAATGTGAATAAAAAAAACATTTGATGGCGTATTATTGAGAAATTATATGATGGCTTGGTGAGAAATTATTTAAACATTACGCGGCATTGTACCAAAGGAATTGATTGGCTTCGATGTTCCGTGAAATCATGATTACCTATTGAAGTAAATTAATATAAATTGAAAACGATAGACAAACATCGAGACTAGATGCACAATTAACATAGTCAATAGATGAATAATTAATATAGTGAATAGATGAACAATCGACATAGTGAATAGATGAATAATTAACATAGTCAATAGATGAACAATGAACATAGTGAATAGATGAACAATGAACATAGTGAATAGATGAACAATTGACATAGTGAACAGATGAACAATTGACATAGTGAATAGATGAACAATTAACATAGTGAATAGATGAACAATTGACATAGTGAATAGATGAACAATTAACATAGTGAATAGATGAACAAATAGCATCGAATTTAATATTTTCGGAAGCTGATAGAAAATTGTAGAATTTGGGTGAAGAGTGTAAAAAATAAATGTATACATAAGATGCCCTTTAAAAACATTTCTAAATAATGCTATTAATTATATATTTCTTTGTAAACATTCTAACTTCAAGTGTTTACAAAAAGCTCCTGTAATAGGAATATGTATAAAGTGGTATCAATCTACTTACTGTACTATAATATAAATGTATATAAATGGAATTTTACCTAAAATTTCTAAAAATTTCTTATTAAGATGTATATTACTATTAAAAATACTTGTATGTAAATATGTATATTACTTAATATAATAGGATTCTTTTAGCAATGTTACTATGTATTTAATACCATGTTATCTGTCATTGTAACAGTTATTATCAAGAATAAATTATTAAAAAAACAGAATATTTTGGCATGAATTTGTGTTACCACCCTAAGATCGCTTTATTGAAGCGGTCGAAAACAGTATTACATTGTGATTGCCATTTGGCATTCATGATCTTACCTGCCGTATTTTAGTGTACGGTGTTTGTCACCTCGGCACTAAACATATGGCTGGTCCAATGTCATTCTGGCAGCAATGTAGGAGAGAATTCTTACTCGGCTGGCCAGTTGGTAGCCCGATCATGCATGTAAAGAAGAAAACAGTAAATGTTTCTGCCATCTTTGAATTGTTTGTGCCGCCATCTTGGATGAATTGTTTATGCCGCCATGTTGGATGACAGACGGAAGTAGCGATGACAGACGGAAGTAGCGATGACAGACGGAAGTCGCGATGACAGACACCGAAATGATATGATGTAAAATTTGTATTATAGATTTGATTTATTTGCTGTCAACTATACAAAGAACACTAACTTTTTGTAATGTACTTGAACAGATACAAAATTCTTGTCAGTTTAATTTGGTCGACACACTTAACAATTAAAATTATACTTAAATTTTACTGTACACAGTACACTCATTTCACTGTAACAACATGTCTTCTAAAGTATGGTTTTTAAAATTAGTA
>JAGDYQ010000034.1:7631937-7731026 GCA_021962125.1 Bulinus truncatus
AATGTTAATATTGAGCTTATCCCAGTTATAACAAACAGATATAACAAACAGAAATAACAAACAGATATACCAAAACGCTTATAACAAACAGATATAACAAACAGCTATAACTAACAGATATTACAGATATAACAAACAGATATACTTTCAAACTGCCAGTACTTTTAGACCTAGAAATAATTTTCAGATATTGAAGGAAATAATGAATTTCTACACCAGAAATCAAAATTTTAAATTAAGCAACAGTTATTTATTCTGTATAATTTGTTCAATGACATCCATTTGACTTACTTATTTAAAAAAAATTATTGATTTTATCACTGTCATTTGCATAACTAAAATATTACATTTAACTGGTAAGAAAAGTTTCATATATATTAGAATGATTAGCGTATTCTTCAATTATTTCTTTATATTATGATGACTGGTAGAGTTGTCAAATTAGTTTAGAAGCTATCTATAACGGATAATATCACATTATTTGCGTGTGAGGGTGCATGCCTTTTATTATTGATTATATATTTTATGTAAATCTTTCAACAGATGACCACTGATCACTCCTCAAAGATTGGCTGTTCATTAAACGTCTGCTACAATTTCAGCGTTAGTAAATACCCAACACCGGCGACTCTCTTTATGTGCAGCTATGACGGAATGTACGTTTATTTGTAATTGTGTCTTTACACACACACAAATAATGTAATATATACGATGTATTTGTAATTGTGTCTTTTACACACACAAATAATTTAATATATACGTGTATTTGTAATTGTGTCTTACACACACACAAATAATGTAATATATACGATGTATTTGTCTTAAATGAAAGTAATTATTGGTTTTGTCAACTAGATTTAGCTTTAATTTTAAATGATTACAGATTTGACTGGATTAGTAATTTTGTTACATGTAATATGATGATGCAATGTTTAAATCAAAAGTTTGATACAAAGTATCAGTCAGTGTGTTATTACAAGTAAATGAATTCTACTCATTATAAACTATTTATCCCATTAGTACTTCTACTTTCTACTATAGCCACTTTCTCATACATATTTGTGATATGCACTCAAACACAATATCTGGCCTTGTATGTGGAACTTCATAAGGCTTGGCGGACTGGCATAGGGTAGGCAATAAACAGATGAACGGTACCAGAGGGACGGTACCAGAGGGACGGAAGGTCCTGTGGTAAAGCTCTCCACTGACGACTTAAGGGTCCCAAGTTCGTTCTCCGTTGAGAACCAAAGGGAATTTTCAGGTCATGGTTGAAGTCTCCGCTATATCTACCGTGGTGCTTCCATGGCCATTACAATCACTGGATAGAATGAAAGAAGGGCACCATAACAACCGTCACATTAGTGTTTTATGATATCTAACAGGTTTCATCTCATCCTTACATTGACATCACACACCAGTGCCAGAAACTACAAATAATTAATCTATAATAATCCCACGTGAATTATAACATATTTTAGTTGCTTATAATGAAGAAACAAATACATGTCTTTACATTTATTAAAGATATCTGGATAAAGTACAACCATACAGCGTTGGCCAAGCGTGTACTGGATGCACTAAAGATAGACTGGGTTACTGGTTTCAATATTGTCGTAACAGATTATGCAGTGAGTAGCTTTTGTTTCAAATGTTATCAAATAACTTCACTGTGTGATTTACTGGTAGTGATAGGGCGATATGTCCCCTCGTGGAGCCAATGGAAGCGGGTAGTATGTATGCATTTGGCTATCCCCCCCCCCAACAGGTCCTACGCCTACGAGGTCATTACAATAGTGTGAGATATATAGATTTTAAAAGTTGGCGATATTTACTCCACTAGAAAGCAATGTAACATTGCAAGGCTATGCTCTTTGAAATGTCCACATGTGTTACTGTGTGTACAGTTGTCTGTAGCATGGCCGTACCTATTTAAAAGAATATTTTGTTTTAGCACAAATTGATGAACTAATATCACCACTCTGAGACTAAAACAGTGTCTGTGATAAAGTTATCCCTCCCCACCATGGGCGTATTCATTTTGAAAAAATGTCATATAAGACGGGCATTTGCTCCCCCCACATTTAAAAAAAATGTCATAAAGTTGTTATTTGCCCCCCGGAAAAATTTTGCCCCTGGAAAAATTCCTAGCGACGCCCATGCTCCCCAACCCCACTTAGTAGTAAAAAAAATGCCGATAAGGCTTCATCTAGTGTTTTAGTGAGGCTTTTTCACAATTTTCCACCAAATGCAAGCAAATAATGTCCATCCATAAGCAGTGAATTTATAAAACACGATTAATTCTATTAAATAGAGAATCTTGTCCATAAAAAAGAAATACTTTCTATCTGCTAACAAAATAGATTTAGTTTGTCTAATCTAAAATATTTCTGAAAGAAACGTCTTGGTTTGTAACATGATAAAAAAATATAAAGTTCCATGAGCCCTAAAGATAAAGTGTAGAATTTATCAGTTTTTCGACCACGGCATGTAAATGGCTTGCGTGTTTGTACAACGCCCAGCCGCCTTTACTTCCCCAACTTAAATAACATTACGATATATATGTGTTAAATAGAGACGTGATGGCCGAGCTGTGTAAAGCGATACACTGTCGACCATATTGTCCCGGATTTGATCATCGTGAGATCCACGGAAATTCCAGGTCCATGTATAAGTTTATAAAGAAAAGTCCACACCAGCTTGACGAGTAACATTGTTTTTCTTTCTGCTGCAGTTGCCCACCTTTGAAGTTTAATTTCTTGGGATTCAATGGATCTACTGCAGTCATTGGCTTTGAGTTTAATGACATCATCATAGTGGATGATTCCAGCACTAGTGTTGCTACAACACCCACCTCTACAGCCGTGAGAACCACGACAGTACAAACTACACTCACAACGTTAATGTCAACAACTCAGGCTTTAACCTCAACCAGCTCTGTGACTCAACTGACCACCACAACAGAAGTGGTGACAACAAAAACATCAACATCCACACCTTCTACAACCACAACCACTCTTTCAGCAAACCACAGCCACACTTTCTTCAACAACACCTTCAACAACCACAACCACACCTTCAACAACAACACCATCAGCAACCACAACCACACCTTCAACAACAACACCATCAGGAACACAACCACATCTTCAACAATAACTTCTACAATCACAACCACACCTTCAACAATCACAACCAAGTTTTCAACAACAACACCATCAGCAACCACAACCACACCTTCAACAACCATAACCACACCTTCAACAATCACAACCACACCTTCAACAACCACAGCCACATCTTCAACAATCACAACCACACACCTTCAACAATCACAACCACACCTTCAACAACCACACCTTCAACAACCACACCTTCAACAACCACACCTTCAACAATCACAACCACACCTCCAACAACTTCAACCACTCCTTCAACAACCACAACCATACTTTCAACAACAACAACCATACCTTCAACAACCACAACCACACCTTCAGTATCAACAACCACACCTTCAACAACTAAATCACACACCGTCCACACCGCCAAGTATCACCACAGCAGGTATAACAGCCACCACAACACCGTCTACAACCAAGAGAGCTGTAGTCACGGGCATAAGAACAATCAGTGTCTCAACACCCAGAAATGCATTGAACTTGTGGTGCCACGTTCTAATGGTGCTATTGGTCGTTATATAGCTATTGAATGATCTTGTTAAATGTAATTCAGTGATTAAATGTGTTCAATCAGCCACCAGTACATAATAACAGAGCTATGATTAGTTTATTTATACAACTATTTATTTACATTTGAAATTCAAATGAGTTTGGAAAGAAATATTTTCACTTAAGCAATTTGTTTGTTCTTTCCATCTTCATATAATTGTTTACGAATTAAAAATGTTAACTTAAATGAATATAGTAAATCATTTTTTTTAATTGCATGCATATTTTTTATTTCTGCTATTTATTTGGTGGGAAGAAGGTGAACAATTGTAACATGTTGTAATTAAAACTATTTTGAAAACGTTGAAACATTTGTACATATCATAAAAGACTGCAGCCACAGCTTCAACAAGTCCTACATGGTCCTCCTTTGTCCCCATAGATACCAAATGAAACCAGGAAATAACTTCTGTTAAACAAGTGGCATTATGTATGTTTTAGATTTATTCATTTTATGTTATATAATTATTTAGCGAGAGTGCACAAAATTACTTTTTCTGATATCGAAGGGAATATGAGGTTGTTTTTTTCTTAATATCATCATCACATCATTTACATCAAGTTCAATTCGGCTTTATTAGTAGGAAAATTTAAAAATGTACCATCGGAAATGACGTCATAGAGGATTTTTATTTATAGCGACGGCGTTCCCATTCTGCTAAAAAAAATTGTAACATCGGGAATGACGTCATAGATTATTTATAGCGACGGCTTTCCCACACGCACGCACGGACTACAAGATAGTTACTTTATTAGTAGGATAAATAATTTACTGAAAACATAGAATTTAAGTTGGAAATAACTCATATGTTGAATGGAACGGAAGAGTGTAAGATTAAATGTTAGAAACTCACAAAAATCCGTAAAAAAAATGGCTTGAATTAGACAACAGGATGTCTGTTTCAATTGCCTATTTCTTACATTTTAAATACATAAATAGAAAAATTATTTTTTGTGATCAGATGTTTTTCAAATATATTACTGTGTCATAATATTGGCAAATATTTAAACTTTGATGTAAAGTTAATAAAGCAAAACTAGTTATTCAATCAAGAAATGTTTATGACATTGAAACATAACAACCAGTTATACACTTTTTAATTTAGGAACATATTGATATTAATATTCTCAAAGAAGAAATTATATATCCAATGATAGAAATTATCATATAATTAATTCTGTATAATTATTTGTTTAGGTAACTAATTTTGAATGAGAATTTTTTTAATGCATACTTTTAATAAACCAATGTTAAATAGTGTATCAATATTTGGTGTTTGGTATATGGTGTCATTAGACTGAACGTAGTCATATATGAAGACAATTGAAAATGTTGATCTACGCAGACAGTTTTCAGTGACAATGGTGTTTAATGAAGGAAGTTTTAGTGAAGGTGGTGTTTAGTAAAGACAGACTTCAACGACGATGGTATCCAATACCAACAGAGATGTATTAACTATTAATTTAATAAACCTTAGTCCTGAAAATATATTCCCTCCTTTATAAGATTATATTTTTTCTTTAAAAGTAACAAGCCTAAGTCCAAATTAACCTTAGCGGAATCCTGAGTACAAAGAGTGTTCAGTGAATACGATATTCAAATGAATAATATTTTGAGGTGATCAATAAGAATGTTAGGTGAAGAGAATGTTCTATAAAAAAAGGTTTTAAAGGTGGTAAACAGAGTTATATAATATGAAATATTTGTATCATCGTGTACATGAATTATTCAATCTAACCAATGATGTACATTATCGGCTATTTAATAGTATAATATTTGTTAATTCTTGCCAAGATCTGCGAAGAAATTTGTAATTTAAACAAATATAGCAGTGGCTAGTTTTCTTAATTATTCACAGAATAAACATATCGCATCATTAGACTTAGTTTTCAGATACAATTAGGTTGTTTTGACTTCATTTTGAATTTGTATTAACTAAAATAATACAATAAAATAATGTTTATGGTAGTTGTAAACCCCCCAGACTCAAGTATATGGTAGGTGTACCACCACCACTCCCCAGACTCAGTATATGGTAGGTGTACCACCACCACCACCCCCAGACTCAGTATATGGTGGTGGTGTACCACCACCACCCCCAGACTCAAGTATATGGTAGGTGTACCACCACCACCCCAGACTCAAGTATATGGTGTGTACCACCACCACCACCACCCCCAGACTCAAGTATATGGTAGGTGTACCACCCACCACCACCACCCCAGACTCACGTATATGGTAGGTGTACCACCACCACTCCCCCAGACTCAAGTATATGGTAGGTGTACCACCACCACCACACCCCAGACTCAAGTATATGGTAGGTGTACCACCACCACCACCACCCCCAGACTCAAGGCGTGTACCACCACCACCACCACCCCACTCACGTATATGGTAGGTGTGCCACCACCACCCCAGACTCAAGTATATGGTAGGTACTACCACCACCACACCACCCCCAGACTCAAGTATAGTAGGTGTACCACCACCACTCCCCCAGACTCAAGTATATGGTAGGTGTACCACCACCACCCACCACCCCAGACTCAAGCATATGGTAGGTGTACCACCACCACCCAGACTCAAGTATATGGTAGGTGTACCACCACCACTCCCCAGACTCAGTATATGGTAGGTGTACCACCACCACCCCCAGACTCAAGTATATGGTAGGTGTACCACCACCACCCCCAGACTCAAGTATATGTGTACCACCACCACCCCAGACTCAAGTATATGGTAGGTGTACCACCACCACCCCCAGACTCAAGTATATGGTAGGTGTACCACCACCACCACCACCCCAGACTCAAGTATATGGTAGGTGTACCACCACCACTCCCCCAGACTCAAGTATAGGTGTACCACCACCACCCCCAGACTCACGTATATGGTAGGTGTACCACCACCACCACCACTCCCAGACTCAAGTATATGGTAGGTGTACCACCACCACCACCACCCCCAGACTCAAGTATATGGTAGGTGTACCACCACCACCCAGACTCAAGTATATGGTAGGTGTACCACCACCACCACCACCCCCAGACTCAAGTAGTAGGTGTACACCACCACCACCACCACCCCAGACTGGTATATGGTACTGTGTACCACCACCACCCCAGAGACTAAGGTAGGTGTACCACCACTCACCCAGACTCAAGTATATGGTAGGTACACCACCACTCACCCACCTACCACCCCCAGACTCAAGTATATGGTAGGTGTACCACCACCACCCCCAGACTCAAGTATATGGTAGGTGTACCACCACCACCACCACCCCCAGACCTCTAGGCTGGGTACCACCACCCACCAGACTCCTGTATATGGTAGGTGTACCACCACCACCCCAGACTACGTATATGGTAGGTGTACCACCACCACCCCCAGACTCAAGTATATGGTAGGTGTACCACCACCACCACCAGACTCACGTATATGGTAGGTGTACACCACCACCACCACCCCAGACTCAAGTATATGGTAGGTGTACCACCACCACCTCCCAGACTCAAGTATATGGTAGGTGTACCACCACCACTCCCCAGACTCAAGTATATGGTAGGTGTACCACCACCACCACCCCAGACTCAAGTATATGGTAGGTGTACCACCACTCCCCAGACTCAAGTATATGGTAGGTGTACCACCACCACTCCCAGACTCAAGTATATGGTAGGTGTACCACCACCACTCCCCCAGACTAAAGTATATGGTAGGTGTACCACCACCACCACCCCCAGACTCAAGTATATGGTAGGTGTACCACCACCACCCCCAGACTCAAGTATATGGTAGGTGTACCACCACCACCACCACCCCCAGACTCAAGTATATGGTAGGTGTACCACCACCACCCCAGACTCAAGTATATGGTAGGTGTACCACCACCACTCCCCCAGACTAAAGTATATGGTAGGTGTACCACCACCACTCCCCCAGACTAAAGTATATGGTAGGTGTACCACCACCACCCCCAGACTCAAGTATATGGTAGGTGTACCACCACCACCCCCAGACTCAAGTATATGGTAGGTGTACCACCACCACCCAGACTCAAGTATATGGTAGGTGTACCACCATGGACGAAATAATAAACATGGTTGTAAGTTTCATTATTAGATTCGTTTGTTTGGTTGTGAAGGACTTCACCATCTGTGGAATTACGGTGCCTGTAGGGTGTCCCAACACAGTGTGATGAATATCTATTTGTTTGGTTATGTTGTACAAAGAGGTCTAAGTAAAGGTGGATATTTCGGTCACTAAATGACGACCTGTGGTCAAATGAGAGGAGAATAGTCATCAATAGTTCATAGAAGGAAGCTATGTTATTGGGAATTATTCTTAGTGAAACAGGTCGCTATATTATTCCTTTCTAAGGTTTTTGTATTATATATTAAATTCACGGTTTATTCACCAACACCTGGATACAGCTTTTGGTATAGGCTATTACCACCATGAGCCATGACAAGACTGACGGTGAACAATGACAAAGACGGATGGTGAGCTATGACAAAGACGGACAGTGAGCTATGACAAAGATGGATGGTGAGTGTGACAAAGACTGGTGGTGAGCTATGACAAAGACTGGCGGTGAACTATGCACAAAGACTGGCGGTGAGCTATGACAAAGATGGATGGTGAGCATGACAAAGATGGATGGTGAGCTATGACAAAGACTGGAGGTGAGCTATGACAAAGACTGGCGGTGAACTATGACAAAGACTGGCGGTGAGCTATGACAAAGATGGATGGTGAGCTATGACAAAGATGGATGGTGAGCTATGACAAAGACTGTCAGTGAGCCTGAAAAATGGACACTGAGCTATGACAAATATGGATGGTGAGCTATGACAAAGACTAGCGGTGAGCTATGGCAAAGATGGATGTTGAGCTATGACAAAGACTGGACAGAGCTATGACAAAAAGATGGATGGTGAGCTAGGACAAAGACTGGCGGTGAGCCATGACAAAGATGGATGGTGAGCTATGACAAGACGAATGGTGAGCTATTTTTTAATTGAAAATGCATTTCCAAATGTCAATATATTTAACAAGTGGGTTTATACTTGTTATTTTCTCAAGAAAATTACTTTGTTACATATGCCAAAAAAGGAAGAGTTTAATGTCAGACTCTTTTTATTGTGTAACCACCACCATGGTGCCTTTTATTACCAAGTATTCCTCATTTTTACATCTTAACAAAATAAAAAAAATTAAACCAGTCATCCCACCTAAATTAAATACATTTAGTTAAATACAATCATTATTTCAAAAGAAATAATTGTATATTGTCACCAGACAACCAGATGACGTACTGATTGTACAATCACAAAATATGAATTTTATTATTTAATTAAGATACCCCCAGAGAATTTTACATTAAGAGGACAATAAATATATTAATCAGTTATCCACAAATAATACAGTTACTCACGTATATGGTGTGTAAGAACAAGAGGAGAAAAAATAAAATAGTACAATCATAAAAGAGAGGCCTATATTAAATTAACCCATTGAGTCACATGGATAACAAGATAAAAATCTTACATATATTAAAATTGAGTTAACGTATATTTTTAGTTAAAATAATACCATATATGAGTAAAACTCTTGATACATGCCAGAATACTTTGAATACAATAATATAGGTGCGCCATTTTAGCATTAAAAAATTAAATGGTAGTTAAAAATTTTCCATAATAAAAACAAGGATACAAAGAGTATGACACCATATTTATAAAACAACTTTAATTATTTAATAGCTCCCCAACACAAGTAACGAGAATGTAATGGTAAGGTTAGATCACAAAACACATCAGTATACAGGTGTACAATACCAACCCAAAATCACGTATATGGTAGGTGCTAAATTTGTAAAAATGCATAGTAAGTCGATGTTAATCAGAAAACCATATGAATGGGAAAACTCACCAAGACCAATGCTCGATGTTTAATGGTTTGTCCTCCTGGGAAGTTGAGTCAACAGTTTAATATTTGATTGCTTGCTTGCCACCACCAACTACGTAATGATACTTAAGTGAACCACCACCACCAGAAAATTTTGTCGGAAGTTACCATGATAACACCAAACATCAACATCTATACAAATTTACATCATATGTTCCGCTCCGTCCATATCGCTACTTCCTCTGTCATCATCGACTTCCGTCTGTCATCGCTACCCGTCTGTCATCCAACATACCACCACAAACAATTCAAAGATATGAAACATTTACCGTTTTTCCAGAATCATGTATATGGTAGGTTACCACTGGCCAGCCGAGTAAGAATCACGTACATGGTTGCCAGAATTGACATTGACCAGCCTTATATGGTAGGTGTCGAGGTGACAAAACACCCAGACACAACATACGGTAGGTGGTAAGATCGTGAATGCCAAATGGCAATCACAATGTTATACCACCACGACCGCCTCAATCACTTATATGGTAGGGCAAGAAGGATCTAGGGAAAAGTAACCTGCAATCATGTTAAAATATTCACCATACTCACTCTCCGAAATAATTTAAACCGAGAGTATCCAAAGGTATATGTAGGTCTCAACAGTAACGTAATAACCTATAGGTTCAATTGTTATTAAACCAGCGATCATAAAAGAAATATTGGTAGAAATCGTTCAATTAATATCTCTGTAATGTTATATTCCACAATCACCACTTTAAACCAAAATTAGTGGATACTAAATATAATGTAATATTTGATATTGTTTAAATTGTTATTATTTAAAACAGGTCTATTTCTAATGTACAATTATATTTCCCCAGACTACACCTAAAAATAGTCACTTTTTTTTTCATTTTTTGACTATTACGTCACATGAATGAATTGAATAAGTGGGCTGAGTTTGAGTAGCGCTGTACACAACGTTTACAATGCAAACAACCCATTTATGATGGGGGCACCACACAGAGGGTGCATGGAGGGGGCCAGTTTGAGAGGGCCCCAAAAATATTTTTGTAAAACCAATATTAAGTACATTATCTCATGTCAAAATGTGTGGCTCCCGAAGATGCCCAAAACCCTTGTCGGCATTGGTGTTCACAGAACCATAATCACGTATTTGATATGTGTTTTTCTTTTTAAGACTCATGTTTTTCGCGTCCAGGGCCTCAACCGCATTGATGGACACCATGTTTTAAATTGAAGGTCAGCCAAGCCACACAACGATTCTTTCTTCTCGGGACCAAGCGTCGCAAATTTTTGGTGTACATGTCAATGCAGGGCAGCTTTCATAAGAGGTGTACAAGCCCACTGCCCCTAAACTGGTGAAGTTCTGCATCGCCGGGTCGGCAATTTTTTCTTAGTAATAGTACTATGCTACAATGTATACAGTAAATGTCCACGAGTTAAACATGGTAGCGTTAACACAAGCACTAACTCACCATTTTTTTTTTTTTAAATACGATTATGTTGAACATCATAAACATTAATGAACAATAGTTTGGAAATGAGTTCATTAAAATATTAGCTGAATTATGATTTGAGAGTTGTTGTTTATGTTTATATAGTTACATTAGTTTTCGGGATGAACTATATTTAAATATTGAACTTAATTGATGTAATAATATGAATCCCTGCCTCAAATGTATTTTATGATAAATAATCTGTTCATGTCTGGGGCCACTGCAAGTAATAATAGACTGATGGTTAACGCGATAAAATATATAATGAGCTATTTTCAACTCTAATTGTAAGTGCCTACTCGCCGGTCCGTGTACGGGCCTTGATAACTATGTGTCTATAATACAAATTTACATCATATGTTCCGGTTTCCGTCTGGTCAAGCTACTTCCGTCTGTCGCGACTTCCTGTCTGGTCATCACTAAATATGAGGTATAACAATTCAAAGATGGCAGAAACATTTACTGTTTTCTTCTTAACATGCATGATCAGGTTACCAACTGGCCAGCTGAGAAGAAAAAAGCTCTGGATACGGTGCAGAATGACATTGGACCAGCCAATGTTTAGTGCCGAGGTGACAAAAACACCGACACTAACATACGGCAGGTAAGATCGTGAATGCCAAATGGCAATCACAATGTAATTATTGTTTTCGACCGCCTCAATCATTTACAAGGCAATTAGGCGATCTTAGAGAGGTAACACAAAATGGCATGCAAAAATATTCTGTGATACTCTCCGCCAGAAATTTCAAACCAAAAGTGGTCCATATGCAAGACTGCGGTAGCCATGACAAAGAACGTAATAAATTTATAGTGTTCAATTTGTTATTAAATGAGAAGCTGATCATAAAGAAATATTATTAGAAATCAGTCCACAAATATTCTGTGAGTTATGTTCTACAATTTAAATTTTAAATCAAATTATGGATACCTCAATATAAATGTAATATTTTATATTGTTTAAATTGTTATTATTTCTAAAATATGTCTATTTCTAATGTACAAGCATTCCTCTATTACTAACCTAAATACGTCACTTTTTTCTTTTTTTTGACTATTACGTCACATGAATGAATTGAATATGGGTGAGACATAAAGCGCCGTACACAACGTTTACAATGCAAACTAACCCATTTATGATGGGGTTTACACAGAGGGTGTAGAGGGGCCCAGTTTGATGAGGGCCCCTAAACCATGTTTTAAACTAAATATTAGGTGATTATCTATGTCAAAATGTAGTGGTTATTGTCGACGCCATAATACTTTGTTCGCATTGGCTTCACAGAACTATAATGTTGAATTTTCTTTAATATGTTCTTTCTTTTTAAGAGCCCTAATGTTTTCTGCGTCTGTATCCACAATCTGCAGTATTGATGAATACTATGTTTAATCGAAGGTCAGCTATGTGCCATATAACGATTATATATTTTTGGGCTTGAGCTTGAGGGTTGCCCCAAAATATTGTTTACATTAAATATCTATTTCATTATCTCATGTCATGGTGTCGAATGTCAAATGCAGAGGCATCTAGAAGAGGCCATGGCCCACAGGCCAATAATCCATAGGTTCGACACGCTTCGGAAGGCACATTCAGTATACTCTCAGTACGATATGTTGTAAATAATTACAATGGTATAACAGTAGGTAAACCACTACAAACATGTAGAGTTGCTTAAATTACAGGCACTCACTAATTCTTTAAATACCCAAGTTGAACATCATAAACATTAAACGAATAACTGTTTGAAAAGGAGTCCATTACATCTACATGAAGGAATATGATTTTAAGAGTTGTTTTTATGCTTACCCATTTGAGGATTGCTTTGGGAGGAACTATTTAACATAAAACTTTATATGATGTAATATTAGAAAACCTATTTTCAAATGTATTTTGGCTACAATAATCTGTCTCATGTCCTTGGGGCCACAGTGCTAATATAGACTGATTGTTAACGAGCTATGTATATATCACCATTTTCAACTCCAACGGTGTGTCTTAAGTTGGTCGTGTACCAAAAAACTTTGATAACTAGTAGGCAATCAAAAATGCATGGATTAAAACAACTGTGATACATGTAATACTGAGTGGATGGATATTGTATTATTTTATTATAGTCTACATATTCTGATCAGTGGAAAATTTAAAAAAAATGTTTACTTCTCGTTTCTTGAAAAGTTAACATTGTCCCCGAAAACTCCTTCTCTTTTTTCTTCTGTTTTTGAAATGTGTCTGAGACATAGGGAACAAAACAAAAAATAAGAACATAAAGAAATGTATTCACAGAATTGGCAAGAACATCTTTCATGTATCATTTGATTAGACTTTACTTCTAAATAAATGAACCAAAGACTTTACTTAAATAAATGAATCAAAGACTTTACTTCTAAATAAATGAATCAAAACATCTTACTTCTAAATAAATGAACCAAAGACTTTACTTCTAAATAAATGAACCAAAGACTTTACTTCTAAATAAATGAATCAAAGACTTTACTTCTAAATAAATAAATCAAAGTATTCATACCAAATAAAGATGTTAACTGCAAGTGACCATTATAAAATCTGGTAAAGTTATTGCATTGTCTCTGTTGCCATATCTCTGTACAAGTATGATCTGGTGCAGTGGCTTATTGAAAGACCTGTACAATTAGTAAAGCATTGTAAAGATTTTTAGTATTATTATTTTATTATTATTGTAAAAAAATGTAAAATTAGTTAATTTAATGTCAGACATTCACTTTTATAAAAAAATTGTGAATGAAATTCATACCTAATTTTGAAAGCAGAACTCCTAGTTTCAAAGTATCTACTGAATTGGAATTATTTCTGTTATATTGTTTAAAAACATCCTAAAGGAAAATGAGAAAAATGATGCATGCTAATTTTCTAAGACATCTGTGGTTTAAAAAAAGTGTTTTTTGTAAGGACAGAAACAGCTTTCTACAGATAAAATGTGAA
This sequence comes from Bulinus truncatus, assembly GCA_021962125.1. NCBI lineage: Eukaryota > Metazoa > Mollusca > Gastropoda > Planorbidae > Bulinus > Bulinus truncatus. The sequence continues at coordinate 7,646,062 of JAGDYQ010000034.1, forward strand.
TAAAATGACTTCATAAAACTAAAGCATCAACACCATAAAGGTACTTGACCAGTAATCCCAGACAAAATGTAGTAGGCCCTATAGAAACTTGGAATGGGAAAAAACCCAATTTTACATCAGCACTGTATTAAAGCAAGCAGAAATGTTTTTGTCAAAAGAACATATTACATTAGTCATGAATTTAACATTGGATGGTATCTGTTAAAGACTGCCACTAATGTCATTATAATTGTTTCTATTAAACCTCGTTATGTGAGTAGCTTTTGTTTCACTGAGTTTTGCCAGACAAGCAAACATTTTTATATAAATGTTTCATAATATACAGACAAGGTGAGCAAATTTAAAATAAAATTTAGTTATATAAAGATCGACCTCTAGCAAAATGTGATCACTACTTAACTGATGGTTTACTACTTAGCTGATGGTTCACTACTTAGCTAATGGATCACTACTTAACTGATGGTTCACTACTTAGCTAATGGATCACTCACTTAGCTGATGGATCATTACTTAGCTGCTGATCATCTCTTCCTGCTAGGTCTTACTCAGCTTGCTTCACTTGTATAGTTGACATCTATATAAGTGCGAATTGTATATTGTATCGTTTACTTGAACAAGTTTTTATGAATTATGTAAATTAGAAACTCAAACACTGCGACACAACGAAATTAATTTCTTCATAATTAATACATTTAATTTCTCGGCTCTGCTATAAATAAAAAAATATTTGGCCCAATTTTTAAGGAAGAAATTCTTCATTTTACTCAAATGTCATATTAGAGTTGCTTCAATAACTTGTGTTTATTTATAGTCTACGGGGCAATTCCTCTACTAAATGAAGTCGATAAGTCAAGTCTGCTCTTTAGCTGCCTTGAAAACTATTTAACTGTGAGAAAATGAATAATTTCAAAAAGCTAACTGCTTTCTTTGTTTTAAATATATTAAAATTCGTTGTAAGATTATGGTTAACTTACGATAGCCTGCCTTCACTATGATAGCTTTGATGTGTTTAATAGTAATTAAGTATTTAATTAAACATGGTGTTTGAAAATAGTTTATAACAGCTAAGCATGTGTTTGTATGAGAATTATTATTCAAATTTGACATGGAAACATAGAGTTTGAGCTGTTATAATTATATAAAAAATTTAATTGCAATAGCCTATTTTTGCAAGTTAATATTTTGTAGTTTAATTTGTGAATGAAAACGAAGAATCGAGAAAATAAAGGCTCAACTCTAAATTTAAACTGCTGCTATTAGCAGGACACTGGCCACTAATCATGTTTTTTTCTGTTGACTATCTATGCCTCTAATGAATAAACATCAAAGCATCAATATAACCCACAATATAAGCCCAACACCAATGTATTTTTTGTTTCACATTCTTCTATCTAACCCACTAAATTAAAAGAAAAACTTATTTTTTCTAATGTTTAAAAGTCCAGTTTCTTTTGAAAAAGTAAGTTGCTAGTCATGTCGCCTAATAAAATAACCTAACGTTTAACAGTTATGAATACTTTAAGATAGTATCTCTGGATTTTAGATGCTAAATACTTAATACTTACTCTATAAACTTTGATTTTTTCCATGCTCTCTTAGCTTCATTGAAACTTAAATAACCAGATTTATCTTCCTAACACAGAGTTAAGTCTACATAGTTTTTATTATTGGCATAGACTTAAAAAATGTAATGATAAATTATTTCATGATTAGTACAACATACTTCGTTTTTTAACAAAATTGTTAATATTTTAAAGTAGACATTCAAGGATACATCCAAAAAAGATACCAGACTTCGACAAGACTCAATTGAAAACGATAACCTTTCTCTAAGTTCTGAAAAATATATAATTAATGATGATTTATCTATATGTCGAATTTGAAAATTTACAATATAGCATGAACTCCAAACATTTTAATAAACAGACAGACAGACAGACAAACAAATAGATAGATAGATAGAATGTGCCTTCTTTACGCAACTTAGATCATATAAACCATTGCTTCTCAAACTTTTTGAATTCACGGCCCCCTTGGATCGCCAATCAATATGTCGCGGCCCCTAATTTTTTTTTTTGGTTTAGATTGCTTAAATTTATAATTTTAAACTTCTATATGCAAACTTTTACTAGTTAATACATGCTTTTTCTAATGTTAACAATGAAAGAGTGAAAGGATGCAACAGATAAAATAAACTAGATTATTTTAAACATATATTAATACTATTTACATACAATACATTAGGTTAATTATATTTTATGTGTCACATTTTTACGAAATTTCACGGCCCCCTCCGGACAGTCCACGGCCCCCTAGGGCCCACCACTTTGAAAAGCACTGCTATAAACAACTGGGTTTTCGCGCCTTTCTTTCATCCCCAACAAAGTCGAAAATGCAGTGACCTAGAACGCATTTCGGGAGACAGGTAGGTGAAATACACAGCATATATATCTGGCCACTGCTTGTATAGTTCACTGTAACCGTCAGGGGGGGTAAAAAGTTGATCATCAATTTCCAAGATTCGATTGAAACTGTGATCTTTTGATAAAACAGTGATTCAAAACGGAGTCTCAAGTGTTTTCACACTTATAAGAAAGTTACTTATCACATTCCATATTTAATTATTGGTTATGGTGGTATGTATGCATTCAGTATTTATTTATTGGTGGTATGTATGCATTTAGTATTTATTTATTGGTGATATGTATGCATTCAATATTAGATGTATTGGTGGTATTCATGCATTCAGTATGTATTTATTTATTCAACTTGTAACGAGTAATAATTTTTCCGACGAGCATATAAAAACAACAAAACATTCAAAACAATGTTGACATTGCCTTTGTTCAAGAGATCATTGGCTTGAAGATGAAACAAAATAGCAGGAAAAAATTAACACCGTAATGGTTGTTCAGAGGAAGCAGATAGGAAGGCTATGTTCATTCAATCATTGTATATCATAAGAAATGTTCAGTTTCATTCTATATCTTTATCCATGTTGGAGAAAGATTACACACAAACCTATCCAGTCTTTAAGAAACTCAACAAACTGACCTGTTTCAACTGTTCCTAAAGTGACCTGTTTCAACTGTTCCTAAAGTGACCTGTTTCAACTGTTCCTAAACTGACTAGTTTCAACTGTTTCTAAGCTGACTAGTTTCAACTGTTCCTAAACTGTCCTGTTTCAACTGTTCCTAAACTGACCTGTTTCAACTGTTCCTAAACTGACCTGTTTTAACTGTTCCTAAACTGACCAGTTTCAACTGTTCCAAAACTGACCTGTTTCAACTGTTCCTAAAGTGAAAGTTAATCCGCCACTACACCCCCCTCCCAGCTCAGTTTCTCTCAGCCCGACGCCTGCATCTCCTCTTTATGTCCAAAAGAAGTGTTTTTTTTGTGACCTTTTAATGATAACTTTTTTATCGTAATGGACATGCTGCAAAATTACAGATAACTACTAAATGGCCACAATAGGTTCTTAAATTTGATTGAAGGGTCGGACCAAGAGCTGATCAATGGAGTGTTTATAATACTTTATCTGAGCTAACACAAATGTAAATGTTATCAATGTAAATGAACGACGGGTAGTACTGCGAGTTGGATATCACGGGCTCTAAGAGACTAAGTCTCAGCCCGCAGTTATCACTGAGAAAGTTCAGTATACTGCGGGTCAAATCAAAACGTTTAACGGGACGTAGATTGCCCATGTCTGGTTTAGAAGCAGAACATTGTTTTCAAGATTACTAGCTCGGCGACCTGTCTAGCTCAGAATAGGAAAGATAGGAAAACGCTGCAAATGTACCAGTATATCTAGCCTGTATCAAACTCAATAGCTGCATAATATGTTAACGAATATTACTAGTCGATTTCATTATATACACTGTAGGATGTTGGTATACTGTCAATACTTTTACATTGTAAAATTGGGAACCTGCAATAGTACTAGTAAAGTACTGAAAAAAAATGATCAATCACGAAACTATATCAGTTCTACTTTAGTAATCTTAAAGAGTCAAATGATCAAGGTAAATGTGTTCAGTCAATTTAAAATACTTTTCAAAACACTTCATGCAATAGGCTTAGAATTAGCTAGCAAAATTATTTCAAGATTCAAGCAATTAAAAGTGGGATGTGGTGGGTGATAAATAAGTTTTGGATGTGTGCCCAAAAGTTATTATGCTGACCCTGCTTGTATGTGTATGTTTTTTTGTTTATCATCAGATATTACATTCAATAAATGCTTATTGAAACATTTATTCTCTTTTGATTATAAGTGTACATTGATTTTATAAAGAGTCGGTAACAAAAGTAAATATATATTAATACTTTTAAACAAATATACTTCACTATATCGCAATATATCACTTTAGTATATATTGTTTATTGAAATTATACATTAAGTATCGAAAAAATCGGTAGAAAAGAAAGACTATAAATATATATTTAAACGTGCATCTTTATATATAGTATGAGTTACAAGCAAGGAAAATAAATACACAGTTATTTCCCTTTTGCCCCCCCCTCGGTGGTGTCGCTGCAAATATTTCTGCCCACACTCACCCCTGGTTTTTATTAAGTAGAAAATATTTGATAGAGAAGAATTATAGCTTTATTAATAAAAAAAACGGTTGAAAAATAGAAAATATTGGCTCATTAGTAGCCACATTAAAAAAAAAACTCATGAAGAGCCACACTCTAGTTAAATTAGTACCTAGTGTTGAAACCTCTTCCAGAAATGTGCAGAGTTCACCAGCATTCATTCTCTGATCACTGCCTGCATGCTTGTTAAAAAGATCCAACAATTGATCTTTGACAACTGGTTTAGTCTAGAGATTTTAGATTAAATGATATTCATAATATCACTAAGTTGTGTTCATGATATCACAAAATTAAAAGCGTGAATGATAACAATGGTCTTAACTAGTTGATAAATAAAAATAGATAAATGTTATATATATATATATATATATATATATATATATATATATATTAGGGTTATGACTTTTTTGTGACCCCATGTTCCTGGGTCATAAATCGCTGAATGTTTGTAAAAGTAATAAAGAAAACTTTAATTTGATTTTCTTGTTGGAAAAGGTCACCCACAAAGCTAAATTTCGAATTTACTATATATACGTATAGATAGAATTTCAAACAACTTTATGGTCTTTTTAAATTCTATTTTTTTAATTAAAGAGTTATTATATAGCTTTTTAGCCTTTAACAGTTTACTGTTATATTATAACACTCTAAATTACAAATAAATATAAAATTACAAACTTAAAGCTACTGTAGGCCTATGTATCAAAAAATGTTGTGTAGTATTCAGCTTAATTAAAGCGTAATATACAAATCTTATGCTTTGTTAAGCAAAATAAATCTAAGCTGGAGGTTCTCTTTCTTTTTACCGATGGTTCCTGATTCCAAAACTTTTTCACAGAGTTTAACGTTTTTTTCGTGACCACAAGGTGTTACATAGCTTCCGTTAATCGTGTGCGTTGTACATGTGGTCAGTAAACCAGTGGTCCGCCAATCTGTAGGAGATGAATCTACAAATGTCGAGTATTAAGTCTCTTCTCTCTGGTAGAAGAATAAATGCCAAAAGAGCTTGTATTGTATTGTCTTTTATTTATTGAACTGTATTTATTGTATTGTATTGTATTGTATTGCTCGGGAATTCTATCTTGCATTATTTAATTTAGGTATTTTCTGACCTTCGCTTTAGGAAATACTCCACATTCTTCAAACAAAGCGGAATACCCGAGTTAAATGAAATAGAAATTTCATATCATCACGCCATTCTGGTATTTCAATAATCACTTCTTTACCATTCTTGAAATTCTTCCTGAGCTGTTCGTAGTTCTTTACAAGTTCCGGGGTAAACGGATATTCGATATTGGGTGACATGCTGTTTTCCAAGTTCTTCATCCATTACTACGCGAAGAACTCTGTCAAGAACATGTAGTTAACAACGAATCAATTGTGCTTCTTCCAGTTTTAGTAAAGCGTAAATAGCAGTCATACCTTTAACAACAGTATCTGCTTTTCCGTCTGATAGATTTAGTGCTTATAACTTAACTTCTCTTTGTTCATTCTTCAACACTAACACTTGATGTTCTTGGTGACTCATTCGTTTACCATCAAAGTGCAGTGACCAGCTTTTAAATGTAGTATTTTCTTCATCTCTTCTTTAAAAGTTTAACAGCTTCTTTAATAATTGATCTGAATATACCAGACTGTAAAGGTGTCTGAATGTTGATCCTATCTTGAGCTCACTGTCGACAGATGGTTGCTGCTTTCCTCCAAAACGATCGGACTGTGACCTATAAAATTAATGCGCGATTGATTGATATGTAAGTTAAGTAACATTAGTATGTCCAGCACTAAATGGATCAACTAGGAATTAACAATAATTTGCCAATCACTGCTTATATACTATTTTAAAAAATTCATGTTGTGGATGACCTTTTTTGAAAATAATCCAAATAAAACACATTTTCATTACCTTTGAGCAAAAGTTCATCGATTTATTATTTTACAAAAAGTTAAAAAGTCATAACCCTAATGTATATATATATATATATATATGGAGATTCACTCTTATATTTTTAGTAATGATAATTTATAGAAATATTTGTATCATCTAAGGATTTTTTTTTTTACTTTTAGGGCATTAAAAAAATCTTCTTTTGAAACATTTTTTATTTATTTTGTTGTTTTAGTTTGTATTGTAGCTCATATGTAGCTCAATTCAGTAAATGTAACAAAACAGATGTAAGATATATATTACATATTGTACAAGACTAGTGATTGAATGTATTTTGGAATACTTACAGGAATAAAAGCCACTTTCTTGAACCCTGCAAGATTATGAAATTTTATTATAAATTATTTGAAACTCATTGCTGTTACTCACAGTATTTGTTTGCCTAACATTAAATTTTTTTTAAAGTTTTCTATTATGTTACATTATTATAGATACTGCAATGCCAAATAGTGACTCGAAAATCTATTGCTTTTAAAAACAAATTAGTTTTCGTCAACAAAAATCTATTTTAACAATATTTCGCACATTGTTTTCATTTCTAAAAATTGATTAAAAACTAATTTACTTTGAAGTACATGTACTGTTTTACTTTGAAGTACTTGTACTTAAGTTGTTCTGTCTCCAGCACTCACCCAATGTCTTCTTTTTTTCTGTAAATACTCTCAGAATAAACCCCCTCCTCACCAGGCCTGACGGTACTTGGGATTATTATATACGTTCCTGGACTAAGTGAGAATCTTTTAGTCACCTCTCGATGAACGCTATAACCTTCGGAGACCAGCAAAGCACTCTCCGGTTGTGTGGTTTTATCTAGTTGCCAAGAATTAGGAGATTTCAGCTATTTCATTGAAAAAATATATATATATCATATTTACAGAAATCCACATTTTAAAACCAAAAGAAAAATAAACATCATGAGACTACATGTGTTTATTCCTGCTAAGTCTTGGAATATATGCTAATTTTTCCTTTTATTTTCAAGATTTGTGAATTTTTACGTTATTTTAAATCAAAATATGTAGTTTTATTTTTTTATCTTTTAACAGTCAAAAAACCACAGAGAATATACCGACCTGTGTCCCTTATAATTTGAATGCTTAATATCTTTAAAAAGTGCTTAGCACAATTTAAATCTCCATTTATTCACTTTACAAAACATGAGCGTGGCATTCAATTGTATTTAATTCTATGCTTTGTGTATGCCTACATATAATGGTTTATTTTTCTATTTCCTTTCTTTGTATGTGTGATCGTGGATGTGTGTGTTGTTGTGAGATGGGGAGTGTATTTGTGGTTGTGGGTGTGTTTATATGTGTGGGGGTGAGTGTGGGTTGTGGGTGTGTATTGCAAATGACATCATTTTGAGCCACCAACCAAACACATGAAGATGGGTTCATGCCGGCATTTAAAGTGCAAGTTCAAACTGTCAACACTATTGGATCATTTCATCAATAAAATAAGTAACCGAGTCCCTCCAGACGTACTTCATGGGAGTTGTTTCTGTTTCGTTGACATGGCAAAATCCCAACCATTGAATTAGACATATTTATATAATTTGCAATGATTTATTTTTGAGAACACCTAAAAGATTGTCCTATTGAACGTATAGAAATGATTTGGATGGGGCTTGCATATAGAAATGAATTGGATTTATCTGTTTGTTGTTGTTTTTTTTCGTGCTAATAAATGCTTTCATGACAGGGTGTTATGTGCCTGCCACATCAGCTTGAAGGCATGTCTGCGTTAGCATGCCTGCTACTTTTACCAGCATGGCAAAAAAAAGGTTTTAAGCATTTATCCAAATTTGTCAGAGGTAGATGAGTACCAGAGTGGTACAAACGCACACATAGAGAGAATATAGAGATACTCACTTACAAGAGAGAGAGAGAGACATGTGCCGGAACCAGAGGATAGACACAGAGCGAGTGCCAAGGACAGAGAGCAGAAGAGTTCAAGAAGAGTTTAGACTGGAGAACGCCAGGTCTGTTGGTGCAGCGACTTCGTTATTGACACGTCAAAATAATACGTTTAACGTTGTACGCACAGTAGACTCGCATTTCGCCTGACATCCAGACAAAAAGACATTTCATTATATTTTTTTATTTTTTTAAATCTTTAATTTTTGCAAATGCTTTTGTAAGTTTCAAAGAGAAAATTAACAATTTTTTTTTTCAAATTTTTAGTATTGGTCTCAAAAGAAACTTTACCACTTACCTTATAAACATGAAAATCTATAGCAATATTGAATCTTCTTTGTTTGTCTTTCTTCATCAGTGATACGATGAGTGTACAGCCATGTCCATGTCCTAGTGTTGGGTGTACAGTGTCCAGTGTAATGTAGAACTGCGGGTTTATCCAGTAGAATTCTTTGAAAATGAAACAAGAGCTAGTTTTCTACTTCAGTAAATCAAAAATTTTTTTGAGAAATAGGCTTTACGAAACAATGATTTAAAAGCCATGATTTAAAAACAATGATTTAAAAACAATGATTTAAAAACAATGATTTAAAAACAATGATTTAAAAACAATGATTTAAAAACCATGATTTAATACCATGACTGTACATACAAAAATGTACTGAGGCCGTTTATTTGTTACGTGATGCTTTTTTCCTAGGTTTGTAGACTGCCCCCTCTTATCACAATTGTTATATTTTTTCACACTTTACAACGCTACCCTTTAAAAAATTACGTAAGATCTGACTCACCTCCCTTTCTTTAAAAAAAAGACAAATTGAAACATAACATAGAAGCTCAAAAAATGAATACAATTAGGCGGTGGTTCTCATTTTTTTATATTTGCGACCCACTATGAAACATTTTTGGTTTTCGCAACCCACGAGCAAAGAAAGTTTCAAAGAAAATCTGAAATTAATTTCACACCTAAATCATTCTTTATTAAGAAATTATACAATTTTTGAGCGGCCGACTTAAAATCAGCTCCCGACCATTCACAATTTGAGAGCCACTGCAATCAGATGTATACTCAGAGTATACTGTCAACAAGACCTTAAAGTATTAAACAAGATTTTTTTTTTAATTTTAGCCCAGAACTTGTTAACTTTAGATTGTGTAACAACACCATTTGTTATAAAGAAAGGCTTGTTTAAAAGACTTGTACAAGTCCCCATACAGCTTTCCTGTATCAAAAGACATTTGGATGTACCAAGGGATGTTTTCTGTAATTTTCCAAAGACTGTAAGCGGCTAAACATATTGACTGCGCAACTTTTGAAATGTTGATTACGGTAATCTGATATACTGGCCTACTCAGCGAAACATTTGATAGCTCACTTGTAATGTTTGTGCAGCGCACAGTTTAGAATTTTAGATAAAACACTGGTACCAATAATCCTTTTAAAGTTTGTTTTCTTGGAGGGTGAAAATATATTTCATTTGTTAACTTTGAGCAGTTGGTTTTTGAGAGTACATAAAACACTATTGCCTAGACTCCGAGATACGTTCTATTCAATAATGAAATGGTTTGCATAACTTTAACACTATGACAATAAATAAAAAACTGCAATAAAAGTAAGAAACTAAATAGATTTTCACCCTTTTACTTCACAGATTAACACTTTCGTTTGGTAACGTATAGAGCAAGAAATCTGTAATCATACATACATGCAGATTATCCAACCTTCAAATGTGTTATATAGAAGAGAGTTGTAAATATGCAAATAAGCAGATTATCCAACCTTCAGTTTTGTAACATATATAATAATAGAGTTGTAAATATGCAAATAAGCAGATTATCCAACCTTCAGTTTTGTAACATATAGAATAATAGAGTTGTAAATATGCAAATAAGCAGATTATCCAACCTTCAGTTTTGTAACATATAGAACAATAGAGTGGTAATTATTAGGGAGCGACCGATTATCGGATCAGTATCGGTATCGGACCGATATTGGCACTATCGGTTAATATCGGATCAACCGATTTTTGTAGGGAGCGACCGATTGTCGAACCGATATTGGCACTATGGGTTAACTATCGGACCGGCCGTTTTTTGGCTGCCGATACATTTTTTTCACAACAGAGTTGCAGGAAAAAAATCCGTAAATAACCCAATTCTATAACCAGATCAGACAAGATTTTAAAAAAGGAAAAAACCCGTACACAGAAATTGTAACGTCCACAAAAATTGCATCAGCCATATGACCTTGAAACAATAGGATTGGCATTTTTTAATTCTAATGTATGACCTTGAATGATACAATTAGTGAACATCTGTGTGTATTTTTTTTGGGATGGGAAGGGGAGGGGGAACAAGACTTACGTGGGGGCGAAGTGTTACGAAATATGACAGGGAAGGGGTGAGCATGGGTTGACATATGTCATTAGCTGTAGCACGAGAAAAACACGTGTTTGGCATTGTTGTTGATTAAAAAAAATATCGGTATCGGTTTCGGTAAAAATGCTGGGGAAAAATATCGGTATCGGACTATCGGTAAAAAGGCATATCGGTCGCTCCCTAGTAATTATGAATGCATGCAGATTAACAAGCTTTCAGTTTTGTAAAATATAGAGCAACAGAGTTGGAATCATGAATTCATAGATTCTCGATCATTTAAGTTTCTTTTTTTAATTTAGTTGCTTCAGTCCTAAAATTTGTCTCGTATTAAAGTTTACTATAAGATGTAAACGACTGCTCGCGCATACAACTCACCATGCGTATACAAACATTACAACAGAGAGCACAAATGTTTTGTTTAAAAGACCTCAACATGGTCATGTAACTCTCACGGTTTCAAGTTTGTTTTCAGTAGTCCGCATATCTAATATCTTATGGCGTACAAAGAAGCCTTAGTAAAATTAAAAGAATCATTCTAATCCGCGACCCAGAATTTGAGAAACACTACATAAGAAAGTATGTATATTTTACTGCCAATGTTTGCTAGCCGGCCAATGTCACATTTCATTAGTATGGTATGAAAATGATAACATCAATTGTGAACTCTTTGAGTGGATAAAACAATAAAGTATGATACATTTGTTACCAATAGATTGACCACTGGACATGACAAGGAAAAAGATCCGAAACATTTTTAGATTAAGCTTTTTTCTTTCTCTTATGTGTTACTAGTAAAAATATTTTAAATAATAGATCATCTTTCTTTTAATGTTTTTAATACAATGTGGATAGATGTGTGATCAGTGTGGTGGGAAATGTACTATTTCGAACCTATTCTAATTATTGAAAGTGTCGATTTGAACAATGTTGTACCAGATGTGTGACATAATAACGACATTATTTGGTGTGAAAAGATAATTTATTGCAAACAAGGCTTACCTAAATTTAAGCTCCACACTATCAGTATTTTTTTTGCAATATTGTTTGATTTATTCACTAAATGTGAATCCAAATATTATTTCTTTGTCATCATTTGTTTCAACTTGTGTGACACATAGTAAACCATTAAAACAAGATAAATTTATTACAGACAGATTTACCACTGGACATGACCGACTGCCTTTATTTAATATAATTTGTGTGATGTCTATCAAAGTGTGTAACAGATCGTTTGTACAAAGTGTGTAACAGATCGATTGTACAAAGTGTGTAACAGAAGGTTTGTACAAAGCGTGTAACAGATCGTTTGAACAAAGTGTGTAACAGATCGTTTGTACAAAGCGTGTAACAGATCGTTTGTACAAAGTGTGTAACAGATCGTTTGTACAAAGCGTGTAACAGATCGATTTTACAAAGTGTGTAACAGAAGGTTTGTACAAAGTGTATCAGATCTTTTGTACAAAGTGTGTAACAGATCGTTTGTACAAAGCGTGTAACAGATCGTTTGTACAAAGTGTGTAACAGAAGGTTTGTACAAAGCGTGTAACAGATCGATTGTGCAAAGTGTGTGACAGACCATTTCAAAGGTAAAGATAATAAACAACTCTACAGCTCTAGATGTCACAAAGGTTTATCTTCTTGCAACAAATGATGACAGAAAGATCTCGTATTATTTAAGATATTTTAAATCGTTAACCCACACACACAAATAAATGTCTATAGACATTTTTTTATGGTTCGTTTGACGCTGGATGACATAGAAAAATAATAAATCGTTTAACTTTCTTACAAAAGAAAAGTACAACAAATCGTAACCTAATCTGTTCAAATTAAACAAAAGCAGTCGGCCACTTCCAGTGATCAATCTGTGTGTAATAAACTTATCCTACTTTTTCCCCACACTCTGAGTTTGCTATTGATTTTATCTCTTTTATACGATATTATTAACTTCAAGAAATCAATATTGGCCGGTCGCACCAGCCACTGTTTACATTGGCGGCAAATGTCTGACAATGGCCGACCGATGTGAACATTGACAGTGTTTACTAGCCAGTGTCTAGCTTTGGCCGGTTAGCAAACGTCGGCCATAACATATACTTCGTGTCAAGCTGGTATTTCTATTAGGTCGTGTAACTAAAGTAATATTAAAAAGAACAAAAATGGGTAACATGGGCTGTCATACTTTGACTAGGGTCCTGGGCACATTTAAAATGGAATAAAGAAATAATTATTGTTGTCAAGGTTCGGCAGCTACTACTATTTCAAGGCCAAAATTGTTTATGACGTTGTGGCAAAATACGTCTGAACCCCCTACTCCTCCTGTCACATCTGGTCTAGGGAGCGACCGATGTGCCTTTTTACCGATAGTCCGATACAGATATTTTTCTCCAGCATTTTTACCGATACCGATATTTTATTTTAATCAACAACAATGCCAAACACGTGTTTTTATCCTGCTGTAGTTTCCAATCTTATGACGTATGTCAACCCATGTTCACCCCTTCCCTGTCATATTTCGTAACACTTCGCCCACACGTATCTTGTTTACCCCCCCCCAACTTCCCATCCCAAAATAATACACACAGATGTTCACTAATTGTATCATTCAAGGTCATACATTAGAATTAAAAAATGCCAATCCTATTGTTTCAAGGTCATATTGCTGATGCAATTTCTGTGGACGTTACAATTTCTGTGTACGGGTTTTTTTTTTTTTTAAATCTTGTCTGATCTGGTTATAGAATTGGGTTATTTACTGATTTTTTTTTCTGCAACTCTGTTGTGAAAAAAACAATGTATCGGCAGCAAAAAACGGCCGGTCCGATAATTAACCCATAGTGCCAGCCCCGTAGCCAAGGGGGCACTGGGGGCCGTGCCCACCCCCGCTAGGTGTGGAGTGCCCCCGCTTAAAAAAAGAAGAAAAAGAGGGAAAGTAAAGAAAAAGTAAAGGTGCCCCCTTGCTGGGTATTGGTGCCCCTGCTTACTTTGACCTGGCAACGGGCCTGCATAGTGCCAATATCGGTTCGACTATCGGTCGCTCTACAAAAATCGGTCGATCCGATATTAACCGATAGTGTCAATATCGTCCGATACCGATCCGATTATCGGTCGCTCCGTAATCTGGTCACACTTAACCTACCCCCCACCCGACCCCTGAGGCGTTACATAATAAGTGAATAACCCCTTAATTAAAATGCCAGACATTATTTCACAAGTTTATTTATTTCTGTCAATCAGACAAAGCCCACAACAATGTAGAAACTTACTTTCATGTACATGATTGCGACGTCCTCCAGCCGTAACCCCTTTGATCCAAGCATCATGATAAACGGTTACATTCCACGCTTGTTTTCTCTGTACAGTTATTTGTATTTTATATCAAAACTTTTAGTAGTGTGATCTTATTTTAGTGTGATGAATATTTGATTTAGTTTATTATTATAATTGAACAACTCAAATGAATCAATTTTACGCATTGCACATTTTAAATCAAATACATTTTACATTCTTTTTGCAGAATGAAAATATTTTTTTTATTTTTTATCAAACATTTGGTAATGCAGGCTAAAATTATTTTACAGGAAAATCCCAGTCTTCAAAATTTTTTTTTAAAACTAGTAATAAAATGAATGATAAAGTATAAAATTTAAATAATAGAACCATTGGAATTCTTTCATTTGAAATACTTGACAGATTTTGTTATAATTAAATTCGGAGATCACATCTATTTATAGGGCATATACATCTATATATATATAGTGCTTTTATATATATATATATATATATATATATATATATAGAAAGCATGTACATCTACTTATGTAGGGCATGTACATCTATATATAGTGCATGCAGATCTATATATATTTCTTTGTCTTACATTGTTGTCTTTAAGTTCTTGAATTAATGAATCAGGCTGAAGATGACAAAGTCGTATTACATCAAAAGTATTTTTGAAATCATCATAGCTCATCCTTTAAATGAAATAGATGATTATTTCAATTTAAAAATCATACTTCCAGTAGTTAATAGGGATGGGGGAAAATAAAATGAATATGTCACTTACATTAAAATATTATAAGTATATTTACCAAAACTCTCCATCATCTTTGTTAATAAACCGTAAATCAATTTTTACGTCCCGTGAAAGTTTAGCCATTTCAGGTGATCTGCAAATTTTAATTTTATAAAAAAATCTTAATTTAAAAGCCATAGTATTGATTCATCTAATAAAGTAAAACTTTCTTGATTAGAGTTCCTGCTGATAGAATTTCTATTAGGTAATAAAAAAATTGTGGTTAAAGTTTTTTTCACAGAATTTTTAAGTAATAAAGTAATCAAATACATGGGAGAGTTCTAAATACAGCGCAGTGTTTAAGAATTTAAAAAAAAAACGTTACGCTGTTTTGAGGGAAGGGTAAAATATTTTGCGTAATAATTGAATGACTTTAATATAGTAATCAATCTTTTGGTTCCAGAGAGACAGCAGCATTTATCCCTATTTGGTCTTCTTCACCGAAGTGATGCGTCGGGCCTTCAACAGACCAGGGACTCCTTTCATCGACCAGACCATGGACTGTTTTTTTTTTGTTTTAGGGTTGAGGTTGAGGAGCCAGGCTTTCGTCGCCAGTGTTCAGCCACGACAAAAGTTAGTAGCAAATGACAGAGCGAAACTCTCTCACAGTCAAGGCCGCGCGAATTCTGTTGTACATTGGTAAGACAACACTAGTATGATCCTGCACCCTTACATCTTGCAGGAAAATTAATGAAAAAAAGAGAGATCTCCAGTAAATGAATTTAAGGGGGGGGTAACGTTGGAACTGGTAGGAAGCTCGAGATATTTTGAAGTCCGTGTAACTGTTTAGTTTAAATGATAAATTATACTATGAATTTTTTAGTGTATTGCCTCCTTTAATCCTGATGCCCCAAGCACTTGCTTATATGTTAATCCTGTCCTGTGTAACATGTGTAGCATATATATGATTGAGACATATAGATGATTGAGACATATAGATGATTGAGACACATATACATATTTGAATGTGACATATAGATTACTGAGACATATATATTTGAATGAGACATATAGATGACTGAGGTGGTTATAATTAATTTTGCGGCATATATAGCACTGTTTCGTTGAACAAAGTTTACCATGCCACTTCTATGACCAATAAAATGCACATGACTAAGTATTTTTTATCTAACTTTCGGGATTTAGCTATTCTAGGATTATAAAAACTGTAAAGCTTTTTTTAATTTAATATAGACACGTTTAATTAGATTAACGTGCACAAAACTTAATATCAACAAAATAAAAAATTAATTAATTAATTTATTTTTCCTTTGTTTTAAAAATGCACTTAAAAGAGAAAATTAATTCCTTAAATCATATAAATTATCATTTTTCTAAAAATATGAGCGTGAATGTAAAGACTTTCTTATGGACAGGTGACCTATGGGGCTGTCTGGGGGCCCTGCCCCGGCATCTGGAACATTTTGTTGTGTACAGCAATCTTAAAATTATCTGTCATCGTCAGGAAGAACGCTTTTCCAGTGCTAGATTACAAAGAAACATCAGACTCCCTTTATAAAATTTCAAAGATTGATAGATTTGTTCCATACAGTCAAAACTCGGTTTACGAGAGATGCTTGTAATCCAGAACACCCGTTTATTAATAAAACAGATGTGATAATGATATCACGGAAACTTGATGATTGGTTCCAGAAAATTTAAATTAATTTTATGCATTGTAATAAATAAAATGCATGATGTATATTTAATTTGTATGAAGTGATAACATATAATTATTTTTGTGGATCGTCTTTCAAAGTTTCTAACGTAATCGATGCTTTCTATTTGTTTATCACATAATATGATACTTTTTGTGTGACGTTATTGTTACGTTATCCTGGTAAGTATCGAGTAAAATTGGTTTCGTCTTCTCTGTAAGAATTCCGAGTAAATTCAACATGGTATTGTGTCAACATGGTATTTTATCAACATGGTTTTGTGTCGACATAGTATTATGTCACCATAGTATTGTGTCAGCATGGTATTGTGTCACCATAGTATGGTGTCACCATGGTATTGTGTTGCATAGTATTGTGTTGACATAGTATTGTGTCAACATAGTATTGTGTCAACATGGTATTGTGTCAACATGGTATTGTGTTAACATGGTATTGTGTTGACATAGTATTGTGTTAACATAGTATTGTGTCAACATGCTATTGTGTCAACATAGTATTGTGTCAAACATGGCATTGTGTCAACATATTATTGTGTCAGAATGCTATTGTGTCAACATGGTATTGTGTCAACAAGCTATTGTGTCAACATGGTATTGTGTCAACATGATATTGTGTTGACATAGTATTGTGTCAACATGGTATTGTGTCAACATAGTATTGTGTCAACATGGTATTGTGTCAACATGGTATTGTGTCAACAAGCTATTGTGTCAACATGGTAGTGTCAACATAGTATTGTGCTTAATAAATTCATGATTCACACAGCTACGAGTTACCCATGGGTTCCCTACATTTTACACGCCAGCCCTAATTTTATTTTTTTAACTGATGAATTTCTCACTTTTATTTCTTAATGGGCCGTAGGAAGGAGGATTTCCCAGTTTCTGCACGCACAACACATTTGTAACAAATACGCTCACTCTGATGTTGACTACATGTGAGAAGAGCCTTTGGCTCAGTAGTTATGACTTAATTGAGAGTATCTGTGCACCCTCCCCCAAATATAAAATAGTTCGTCTCTCTTGGAGATGTACACTGAGACAAGTAGTTATGGACTTATGTGTGCTATTGCTGATGGCCACATGTGGTGAAAGCAGTTTTAGTCATGTAAGATGTTCCTTACACATTTTAATCTTTTTAAATTTCAAAAACAAAATAACAAAATTATAGGCTTATATACAAAGCCACAATTTTTCAATATTTCTTAATAGATAAAATATAGAAAAGAAACAATTGTATATATATATATATATATATATATATATATATATATATATATATATATATATATATTTGGTACCCATAAGCATTTCTATGCGTTTACATAATTTTTCTGTTGACAAGTATCATACGACTCTACTTAGCGGAGATTAGCCCATAGAATATTAAGTTTTTGTAGATATCGGATAGTCGTACAACGAATGCAGATCCAATAATGACAGAATTGAATGTACAAACGTTCTTCTTACAATTAAACTTATAAGGCAAAACAAGTCCTTTTTTGTATGCGACCAGTTGAAATAATCCAAAGCTCACTTTCCGCCAATTTTTCTTTTACTTTGTTAACAAGTGATTGGGAAGTGGCAATATTATTGGTGCGGTATTGAAACCAAATATCACCACACGTGAAACTAAATAAGTTGTACTTTAAGAGTGAAATGATCGAGGTAAATTTGTTCAGTCAATTTAAATAAGTTATGTTAAGTCAATTTAAATATAGTTTAAACACATAATTTTGTTAAAGAATTTAAGATTTAAATAGGATTGGGGTAGATGACAAGTTTTGAATGTGCACCACAATAAGTTATTAAGCTGATGCTGTCACAATGTGTAGGCTATATATTTTTAACTGCTTGATAGCAATTAATTAATAAGTGAAATATTGTTTTACTTTTTAAAGAATACATAGATTTATATAGTGTCAGTAACAAGGAGTAATTATGTATTTATACTATCAAACAATATATTTTAAATGTGTGTACATCGGAGCGAATTGTTCATGTTACCCGTGTTGCCGGCGGCAACAGTCTTACAAACAACTACAAAAGCAGTGGAAAAACAAAAAAAAACAAAAATAAAAAAGTGTGCGTTTATAGTAGTTTTAGTTGCTCAACAACATTCAATTTATATTTTGATAAGATCGCTACATTTGCCTTTTCTCACAGAGTTAAATGATAATTGGACATTATTGCAAAGGTGTTCCCGATCTGAATTCGAGTTACACTTTGTATATACTTTTACCTTTCATTGGCTGAACTAAGGGAAAAAACTCACATGAATATGTTGTGTATTGTTACCTACGGAGAGAACGGCAACGAGACGACGACGTCATATTTGACCTGTCAACTTTCTCACCGACGAATTATTTATAAATATATTTTAATTATCCAAAATTACATAAAAATTGAGGGAAAAGTGTAAATTTATATCTGACTAAACACAAAAATAAATAATTCTAGATCTAAACAACACCCTGCGTTAATAACATGTTGTCTATTATCAAAATAGATTTTTAGATTGATCGAATAATATAAATATGGTAATAAAATATCACAGTTGGCAGCTCTGCAGGTATAAAAAACATCAGCAAACTAGAATGTTTGTTTAATTTCGTCACCTGTCAACCCCTCCTCCCCCACCTTTTTTCCCGTGACTCGTCGTGTTTTAGCGATAACAACAATGGGAGTTAACTCGTTTTTTTTAATTGCTGGCTACTGCTACTGAACTGTTGAATTGCTCAGCATAGGGATATAACGTTTTATTTTATTTTTGTAGATTTCTCTACTCTTTATTGAGTGTATTTGAATGTTTTAGAGCAAGATCAGTATAAACATTTAATAAATATTTTCCAAATGTATCAAGACTACAATAATATATATATACATATATATATATATATATATATATATATATAAATACTATATATATATATATATATATATATATATATATATATAACATATATGTAAACATACCATTGGCCAGAAGGCTTAATTAGGGGAACCTAGCTCAATAAACAGGAGTTGTGTCAACTTCTATGCCCAGTTAAATGAACAACACTTTTCGACCTAGTAGTCATAACTAAATGAAGGATATTTATATAGCCGCAAAATTTGATCTTATAACACTTGATTTTGATAACTAAATTGAAATGAACTGGTGAAGCTGGCTATTTGTATGAAAATCAAAATTTCTAGAGTTTTCTAGAATTTTAACCTTCATAAGTTTTTTCCACGTTTTTAGAAGCTTCTAGAACCTTCTAGGGATTTCATAGTACCTTCCAGAACCTTCTAGGATTGTATAGATTTTTCTAAAACTTTTCAGAACCTTCTAGCATTTTCTGTGTACTTTATATTAAATATTACCAATATCAAAACCATTTAAATGATTTAACATTTCAGTGTCGATGAGGCATATATTCATGATTTTTTCTGTGCTGTATTGAAGTCAAAGGGAACACAAAAAAAAAAAATAAAAAAAAATTTGACAAAAAGTTATTTTGGGCCAACCTAATATATATATATATATATATATATATATATATATATATATATATATATATATATATATATATATACATATATTTATATTCTAGCATATAAATCTATTG
The DNA here is from genome assembly GCA_021962125.1 of Bulinus truncatus. Lineage (NCBI taxonomy): Eukaryota > Metazoa > Mollusca > Gastropoda > Planorbidae > Bulinus > Bulinus truncatus. Next base: position 7,666,265 of record JAGDYQ010000034.1, read on the forward strand.
TAACCAAAATCGCCCTCTAAAAGCTTTACAAATTTTGTGGTGACTGACTGCCAAGTTGATTATACTAATGGAAAGCTCTCATAATGCTCTTTTCGTTGATATATAAAACACATGATTTATATTATGTAAGTGAACGTTATTATATTAATAATGACCAGCGGTACCACCCTTTAAAAAGTCACGCCTCGTCCCTGGTAGTCGGTAAAAAAAATAAACTATCAATACATAATTTAAATTGTTTATATTACATTATTTATATATTTAAACGTACTTATTTGTGCGTATACATTATATAATATGAGATACGAGCTAGAAAAGAGAAGCTTAGTTAATTCCCTTTGTCCGCCCACCGGCGTCGGTGTCGGCAGCTCTTAGAATACCCTACACAGTTCTGTCAGCCTTTGTAGAAACACACATTAACTAAGTTACTAGTAAACAGTATGTAATTTTTCCCGCCCAGTGGCATATGTCGTATTAAGTATTAAAATATACCTCAGAATCATAACTTATTCCGATGAAGGCAATGGCTCAAATCTTTGAATAATTCCAGTTGATCTGTTGCTGATCGTTAACGTTAGATTTATATACTTGCTAAATATGTTACAGCAATTTTATAGGTCGAAAAATATTTCAAATCAATTTGACACTCGTCTAATATGTTGCATTACTTGGTACAAGTCTAAAACAGAACTCAGTGTAGTACACTATATACACAATACTTTAATAGAACTTTAATAACACTTTACTTCTCTTCTGACTATTTCTATTTAAAACAAACTACTTCTATCTATTAGGGTCATCGACGCTGAACTAACTACGTCTTAACTACTAAGCCTGTCAGCACTACTCTACTGCATCTTTCTCTCATCTACTGTCTACTAACTTATTATAACTTAACTTATTAAAGGTTGGGGTAGGGATGATCACGCTTGCTATGCATGTGTCACTACTACAGGCATCTAAGTAAGTTGGGAGTTTGGCTTGACCATGACCTCTGACTACGTAACATGGTCAACTAAGATGGGTCACCAGTTTGGTAAAGTTTCACCTGCTGGTGTAGAGAGGGGTCAAGACGTTGGGGTAAATTCTCAATGTTACACTTAGTAACCTGATTTTTCAATTTTTATTCGCCGGCCTGGTTGGCATCTAAGTACTTACTCATTGAATCTTAATATGATTTCAGAAAATAGTTGGGGATCTAAATCATCAAGATGAATGGATCCGTTGAAAGTTCTCTACAACTAGATTTTTCCTTTTTTCCAGTATATACGTGACAGAAGGCCTAAATAGTTCGCGATGAGATTATATGTGATTCTATGGCAAGTTTCATATGCTGGTGTTGAGACTGACGCAAAAAAATCTATAAGTGCGGTCGTCCAAGTTTTAACTCATTAAGGTTGTTACTGTCAATACATTTTATAATACCCTGTTACAGATGGAATAATAGTAGCATGGTTACAGAGGGTACGAATTACAAATTACAACAACATATAAATAACACGTCTGATACTCGAATTTCGGAACATATTCACTTTACTGCATGACGATCTGTTCCAGCACATCATTGTGTAGAGACAATTGTAATTTCCACATCCTCCAAACCCACCAGAGATGACATTATTTTATTTTCACAGACATCCACATCCTTCCAACCCACCTGCTATGGCTCTATTATGTTTTGACACATTCCCTAATGCCAGACCAACAGCTGTGACAGTATTTTGTTTGACAGCTATCCTTCTCCTCCCAACCCACCAGCTGTGACAGTATTTTGTTTGACAACTATCCTTCTCCTCCCAACCCACCAGCTGTGACAGTATTTTGTTTGACAACTATCCTTCTCCTCCCAACCCACCAGCTGTGACAGTATTTTGTTTTGACAAGCATCAATTTCCTCCCAACCCACCAGCTGTGGCAGTATTTTGTTTGACAAACATCAATTTCCTCCCAACCCACCAGCTGTGGCAGTATTTTGTTTGACAAACATCATCTCCTCCCAACCCACCAGCTGTGGCAGTATTTTGTTTGGCAACATCAATTTCCTCCCACCCCACCTGTTGTATGACAGTATTTTGTTGACGAACATCCATCTCCTCCCAACCCAGCAGCTTTAGCAGTACTTTGACAAACATCAATTTCCTCCCAACCCACCAGCTGTAACAGTATTTTGTTTGACAAACATCCATCTCCTCCCAAACCACCAGCTGTGACAGTATTTTGTTTGACATACCCATCTCCTCCCAATCCACCAGCTGTGGCAGTATTTTGCTTGACAAACATCCATCTCCTCCCAACCCACCAGCGCAGTATTAGTATTTTGTTTGACAACTATCCTTCTCCTCCCAACCCACCACCTGTGACAGTATTTTGTTTGACAAGCATCACCCTCCCAACCCACCAGCTGTGGCAGTATTTTGTTTGACAAATATCCATCTCCTCCCAACCCACCAGCTGTGACAGTATTTTGTTTGACAAACATCCATCTCCTCCCAAACCACCAGCTGTGGCAGTATTTTGTTTGACAAACATCCATCTCCTCCCAAACCACCAGCTGTGGCAGTATTTTTTTGTTTGACGAACATCCATCTTCCCCAACCCACCAGCTGTGTCAGTATTTTGTTTGAAAACCATCTTCCTCCCAACCCACCAGCTGTGACAGTGTTTTTTTTGACAAACATCCATCTCCTCCCAACCCACCAGCTGTGGCAGTATTTTGTTTGACAAACATCCATCTCTCCCAACCCACCAGCTGTGGCAGTATTTTGTTTGAAAACATCCATCTCCTCCCGACCCACCAGCTGTGGCAGTATTTTGTTTGACAAACATCCATCTCCTCCCAACCCACCAGCTGTGGCAGTATTTTGTTTGAAAAACCATCCTCCTTCTAGCATTGACAAAAGGCGCTCATTACAGTTCCAGCAACAAAGTGTTTATCTTTAGTTGTTGTTTTTCATCCATCACAATTTAAAGAAAAATGGCTAAAAATATTCTACAGCTGGACCCTATTATAGTTATGAGCCGGCACTTTAATTTTTTAAATTACACGTCATTGTATATAACTATATGATGCTGTAACTTGGATATGCCATTAAAGGATATTCGTTTGACGTTTTTGTTAAAAAATTCTTGAGAACTGTTTGCTTTAATTTGCTTTAAGTACTAAAGTGCTTGTCATAACTCTGTTATAACATTTGGTCAAGTGAATGTTGTGAGTTTTTATTCAGTATGAAAAAGTGTGCTAGTGGTGGGGAAATGAGGGCTAGTGAAAATGTGAACTGGGGTGAAGTAGTTAAAGGAACAGTTAATGTGATATTAACAGTTAGTGTGGTATTAACAGTTAGTGGTATTAACAGTTAGTGTGATATTAACAGTTAGTGTGATATTAACAGTTAGTGTGATATTAACAGTTAGTGTGATATTAACAGTTAGTGGGGTATTAACAGTTAGTGTGGTATTAACAGTTAGTGGGATATTAACAGTTAGTGTGATATTAACAATTAGTGTGGTATTAACAGTTAGTGTGATATTAACAGTTAGTGTGATATTAACAGTTAGTGTGGTATTAACAGTTAGTTTGATATTAACAGTTAGTGTGATATTAACAGTTAGTGTGGTATTAACAGTTAGTGTGGTATTAACAGTTAGTGTGGTATTAACAGTTGGTGTGGTATTAACAGTTGAGATAGTAAAGATTTTTTTGTAGATAGTTGGTAGTGAAGTATTATGGAAGTGATGATATGGAATGTTTTTCATATGGATCTATTTTAATGTTTACTTTATGACGTGTTAATAAATGTTAATTTAACAAATGGTGACTTTATTTTCTTCGTTAATGGACATTTGTGTCAGGCTGAGTGTAACATTTGAGGATAATTTGAAGTAATAAGCCCACAATAATCGAAGTAGTAATTTAGCAGAGACACGACAGTGCTTTATTTAATTTTTTTTTCAAAAAATAGAAAAACCAGGTTTTTCCCAAAATTTTAAATTGGCATTTTCAATCATCACATAAGTCTAGAATTCCGATACTTTCAATCAAGTCTAGTTTTGCAATATTTTGAAAAGTGAATACTTATTTATATTCTGATAACAAAGAATTATTTTTATAAAATAAATAAATGGCTGCATTATAAATCTGAAAATTCCGTTTGACTACATGACTTTAGCTTGACTTTATGAAGCCTTACATAGAAGATAAACCAAATTTAAGATTACATACCTATCACTCCATGCTCCTGTCCACTCTGTTTGACCCCATGGATTTCTGACGAACTAGGTAGTTTGTATCTCTTCCAGTTGTAACCTGTTTCACAAACTATATTATTAATGTAATCCAAAGAAATCTAAACTGTACCATTGATACCATCCTCCTCCCAACCCACCAGCTGTGACAGTATTGTGTTTGACCAACATCCCCTCCTCCCAACCCACCAGCCGTGGCAGTATTGTGTTTGACCAACATCCTCCTCCTCCCAACCCACCAGCCGTGGCAGTATTGTGTTTGACCAACATCCTCCTCCTCCCAACCCACCAGCCGTGGCAGTATTGTGTTTGACCAACATCATCCACCTCCTAACCCTTCCAATAAATATAAATCATATAGAAAGCGTTATTATATAAAATGTCATGTCATGATCAATAAAGATATTCTGACATGGGTGACATTTTCCTTTTTAATAGTGCAGCACATTAATATTAATACATATAGTACGAACACACGAATATGGCTGCTTTAGGAACAAATCAATTTTAAACTGACGATGCGCGTTCTGTGTAATATATAATTTGTGACTGGTACTGTATGATAGTGTATGTGTGTCTATCATTCAATATCGATATTGTTCCTTTAAAATGATTAATGAAAAATAGAAGTTATCATATTAAAATGTTTGAAGAGTCTAGGCCTACCGTTCTAAATCCTGTGATACTATATCCATGTCCTCGGTACAATTCATCAGGGCGTCTTTCTTCATATTGTTTAGAATTGTCTTGCTTCTAAAAATAAAAAGAGAATTGACCAATCACAATATTGAAAAATAACAAGATTCATTCAAATGATATGTTTAAATACTTCGAAGTTTGTTTGTTTGTTTTTTTCAAAATACACAAAAAGAAATTATATCTCCATGTTTTTGTTGTTTTCGATCTTACAATCATCATTGCTCCCATTAATGTTCCCATCTTGTATGCTGTGTAGAGTAAATTGTAAAGGTCTGAGGAGATAGACCCATGACTTCTGTCCTGAATATTTATCTCTTCAGATATTCCTCCAGTTAAATCCACCAAAGCGTCATGAATAAAACCACTGACCAAAACTTGATAGCTTCCATACAATCTAGTATTAAAGAAATTTACAAGCAAATATGAATAAATTAACAATATTTATTTCTAAAATATTTCACAGACAGCATTTGAAACAAAAAAAAAATGTAATGTAATATATATATATATATATATATATATATATATATATATATATATATATATATATATATATATGTCCCGAACGACAAAAATGTATTAAGGTGTAGCTCTATCGTTTAATGAGGTGTAATACACCTGGTCGGTAGCCTCTAAAATGCGTCAAAATATAGCCTGAACACAGAATTTTTATTTTAAAAAGGACGCAAGAACGTCATTGTCTACTGGCTTATGGAAAACAATTTAAAATTATGCAATTAGTTTTTTCTTTTTTTAATATTATTTTTTTAAATGTACCAGGTATGCTATAACATTGTTTAAAGTTTAATGAAAAAAAAGAAAGAATAATGCGTTGTATATGAGAGTTAAAACATAATGCTTCGTGGGTTTAAATCGAATAATGATATAGTACATTTTTATTTGAATGTATAAATTCTTGTCTTTTGTGATCAAGTGACATGTTTATTTATTTATTTTTTTTTTTACAGTAAGAACTTTGACAGGATTTTTTATTCGCCCGCAAAGGGCGGTTTTACCCGACTCGCACCGTAAGGGTGCGGACGTTTCGCGTTAAGAGGTTATCTAAAGAAAATGTCAAATGATAAATATTTTGATCAAAATGTACAAAATATCTCAATCCCGAAAATTTAAACAGAAAAAAATAGCAACGTACATTACCAAGGTCAACCAAAACAAACATGTTAAGTTCCGTGTTATTTTTGGTTCACAACCGAACTAACAAACATATAGGCCTATTTTTGGTTCAACGTTGTGTATTTCTATCACAACCGAACTAACATACATAGGCCTATTATTTTGGTTCAACGTTGTGTATTTCTATCACAACCGAACTAACATACATATAGGCCTATTTTTGGTTAAACCTTGTGTATTTCTATCACAACCGAACTAACATATATATAGGCCTATTTTTGGTTCAACGATGTGTATTTCTATCACAGCCGAACTAACATACATATAGGCCTATTTTTGGTTCAACGATGTGTATTTCTATCACAACCGAACTAACATATATATAGGGCTATTTTTGGTTCAACGTTGTGTATTTCTATCACAACCGAACTAACATACATATAGGCCTATTTTCGGTTCAACGTTGTGTATTTCTATCACAACTGAACTAACATACATATAGGCCTATTTTTGGTTAAACGTTGTGTATTTTTATCACAACCGAACTAACATACATATAGGCCTATTTGTGGTTCAACGTTGTGTACAGCAACGGGTCTCAACATTGTGTACGACATTACCCTAATGGGTGTGATAGTAAGTCCGGGGTACCGCTCATGCGTGGATTCGCGAGTAAATGTATTTCTTTTCCTAATGGAATGTACTCATCTTTCTAATGCTATATTTGTGATGGTGGTTTGGTGATGAGTCGTCGTCTTCAAATTCTTTGTTTTAAGCGAAAATTATAAGTCGCTGCGTACACCCGCATATTATTTCCCGCATTACTTGTGGTACAATACCACGGATGAGTACCGCGTGTCTTAACAGGCCTTATTAGAATTATTTTCGGGGGGTTAATGGTTTAAAAATCAGGGTTGGGGGTATAAATCATGAAAATTTGTTATTACATATGACTCTTTTTAAATTACCAAAATACTACCAAATAAACTACATTTGTAATGAACAATGACTACTGCAATCAATGTTTTATGCTTTTTTAATATAAAAAATATTTTAATGATTATAATTTTTAAAACAAAATTATTCTAACTTGGCGTAAGCTTTTTCCAATAAACAAGGCCAAAATTCATTTGGTTTTCCAACATTATGACAGTAAATAAGTTTCCCATGATGTGTAGGCAGATAGTCATCCACTATAACTTGAGTCCATGTTCCAAACCACCAAAAATTAAATCTAAACATTCCTTTAAAATAGCAGAATTATAATTACATTGGATATGAAGAATACTGTAACATATAAAAAAAATGATTTTAAACTATTTGTTAAAATATGTAAAATATATCTAGAAATGTGTGTAATTAAATACGCAAATTTGAAGCAAGCAAAGAAGAATTTTGAAAAAAGAAATAGGGCTAAACAAAGCCTCTGTAGTTTGTTCTAATAGAGATATATTAAGGCACATAACAATTTGTTCTATGCAGGGCTATCGGGGTAGTGGTCCAGTTCAAAAGAAAAACGTATAGAACAATGTCAAGTCATATGTCAGGGGAACAACAAAGGTAGCAGTCGGGGCTCTCTGAGAACCAGTTGAGGAAAATTAACACTCGAGGGGCCTCTGCATTTGCCAAGTTTGCCTCAATATAAAAATGGCGCTGTTCGGGAAATTTATGAATTTTAAATCGATCCGAACAAATCTTAGATGCATGTCTTGAATAAATTCTCCTTGTGTTATGACTTTTAAAAGAATGTAATACAAATGATGGTGTTAAATGAAAAATCCTTAATGGTCCCACTTAAATATTTTTTAACTATTTTTTTGTGGAATTTATTAAAATTTTACATAGTGAATTGTTTCAATAATTAATTAAGTACCCTTCACTGCATAATTAGCAATCACCATATACCTGTATAAGTCTGTGGATCAAAACTCTGATCTGGTGGTACAACTCTTTGAAACTCAGCTGGATGTGATAAAGCCAGTGCAGAAGCACCGGCTATGAACCAACAGTTACCTGATGCACAAATAAAATGAATTTAAATAAAACATTTCACTTCATAGAAGTTACAATTTTAAAAAACATAAAATAACAATAAGATAAATTGCAAATATCTCATTCGTTATGATTTCAATGGGAATAAATAGATAAATACCTATATCACCTTGATATACATCATGTTGATTAACACCATCAAAAATAAATTCTGGAATTTTGTCCTCTTCCTGGTATTTTTTTTTAATTAAGAGAAAAATTAATCTTAAAATGTAAAAATTCGAATAAGCAGTTCATGTTTATCACCTAATTATTTGTTTCACATTTAATATCTAAGGTGCTGTATGCTTTATTTGTGTGTATGTTCTTTATTTAATCTATATATCCAAGCCTCTATGCCAGTGGAAAGTGGTCCCTACGGACTCCCAGGGTCCCTGGTAGCTTCCAGGGGGTCCGCGGAAATTTTATTCATTTGGGGGTCCCTGAACAACCCCAGGGGTCCGCGCAAGGTTAAATGTCAAATAGTAAAATTAAAATCCATTTTATTTTAATGGAAATAAAAATAAAAACAATAATAACTAACTAGCACCAGCTAATTAAGTTAATAACAAGCATGGCATGTAAAGACAGACGGCAGAAAACACGCTAATGCAGAAAATGCGCCATATTACTCTGACTCTCTGAGATTACAATGTCGGCCATGTTTAGAGAGAGTTTGTATTTTTGGTGACACATACCTGTGGAAAAAAGATGACCTGGTTAGGCTGGAATCAAAAGCAATGCTAAGCGCCCTTTTATTTTCAAGAGACAAATGTTGTGATAAGCTAATTATCTACTGTCTGGTTTCGTATGTATGGCGCCAAACTTTCACATGGGCTTGATTAATGTTACAAAGAATCAGCGTCCCAAAGTTTCTAGGTTGGGCATTGTATTTTCAAGTTCAGGGATACTGCTGTTTTGACAGAAATAACAGAATATCACCTATTAGGGACCGACCAATCAGAGACAAGGATGTGTGTTTGAAGACGTTGTAATTAGGGTCTTATAAAAGAAGCTACCAGATATTTTTGACAGATAGATTGTGTGGTTTACAGTGATAAAAATATAAGGATTGAACGCTTTTTCAAACAGTCAAAGAAAAATATTTGAATACTCCGTCACTGCAGAAACTCATTGGAACAACATATACGTGAGATGATGATTGACTGCATGCTTCTTATAACATTTTTTATTGATTGCAAAGTCGGAAAGCTGCATACTATTGGTGAAGACATTATTTTACCAGCTGTAAGTGAGGTAATACTCACCGTGTTGCACAAACCAGCTTTCAGACATTATAAAAAGAATTCCACTGAGTAAAGAAGTATAAGAAGGATTGACGAATTGGCTCAGTCCGTAGAAAATTCTTTATGTGAGTACTTTAAAACATCTGAATTCTCTATACAGCTTGATGAGTCAACTTTACCAGGAAACGAAGCTTTACTTTTAGCTTATGTAAGATTTATAAAAAAAGAAATTTTTTGTCAAGAATTGTTATTTGCTAATTTTTGAAAACCGATACAAAAGAAGAAACGTTATTTCCTCAATTAAAAAGTTATTTTGATGTAAAAGCTATACCCTTAACTAATATCATCTCTATTGCTACTGACGGTGCTCCGGCATAGTAAAGTAGTGTTGTTTTAGTCCCAGGTCATATTTTAGTTTCAGTTTTTATTTCGTTTTTTCTGTAATAATTTTAGTTTTCGTCTAGTTTTACTTGCTGCTAATTTTAGTTTTAGTTTTATTTCTCGTTGACGAAAAGTTAACATTTTCGTTAACGAAGGTTTTAGTTTTAGTTTTCGTGAACGAAAGCAACACTATATTTTAGTTTCAGTTTTTATTTCGTTTTTTCTGTAATAATTTCAGTTTTCGTCTAGTTTTAGTCTTGCTGCTAATTTTAGTTTTAGTTTTAGTTCTCGTTGACGAAAAGTCAACATTTTCGTCAACGAAGGTTTTAGTTTTAGTTTTCGTCAACGAAAACAACACTAGTAGGAAGATACCGAGGCTTTCTGCATACTTAAAACAAGCTGCACCAAATGTATTTTCAGTACATTGTGTCATGCATCGACATCATTTGGTCGCAAAAAATCTTAAAAATTAACATGGATCACTAGATCATGTCTTTAAAGCAGTTAATAAAATCAAAAGGAATGCTTTCAATGAGAGATTATTTGCTCAACTTTGTTTGGAAAATGATGAAGACTATAATCGTTTACTACTTCACACAGAAGTATGTTGGTTATCCAAAGGTACATGTTTAAATCGCTTTTATGCCCTCTTTGATTTTGAGTCTGAATTTTTGGAAAGCAAAGACAATGATTTGCGACACAATTTAATTAACCCAAAAAATGACATAGCCTATTTTACTGATTTATTTGACAAATTTAACGAAACTAATTTGAAACAACAAGGTGACCAATTAAATTTAATCAAAACTAAAAGCGTAATGTGATAATGTCTGCGATTGTGGCAAATTTTTCTACAAAACAAAATTTGGCCAGAGGAGAATGTTCTCAGTTTCCAAATCTTTTAAAATTGCAAAACAGGGATGATTTCCTTGCCTACTGTCAACACTTAACGGCTCTTCATGCAGACATAAACCAAAGATTTGAAGACATTCTTCACTTGGATATTCTCGACTGGGTGCTGAACCCTTTCGCAAGTGGACAAACTCACATACCTAGCACAAATGAATCCGTAGAAATACAGGAGCAGCTTATAGAAATATCCACAAATGAGGAACTTAAACCATTGTATGAACAATGATATCACAAATTTTGGTTATAAAACAGATAACAATTTTATATCCCGCATTATGGGTTATTGTACAGAAGTTATTGACTGCTTTTCCGTCTTCCTTTTTGGTAGAACGTGGATTCAGTACCGTCATGAATCTCATCACAACAAAAAGAAACCGACAAGAAATTAGTGCTCGTGGAATCTTGCGGCTGCTACTCACAAACCTTGAGATGGACATAAACACAATCATAGCATCTCATTAAAGTCATTAATTTATTTTATTTTAAACAGAAATTATAATTTCAATGAAAACTTCTTCGTCAAAATGTTTTTTTCTTCATTCATTTGTAATTTGTATATTATGCATTTATGTAGGTCTTTCACTTGGGGGTCCGTGGGAAAGTTTTGATTCTAAAAGGGGTCCACGGGTCAAAAAGTTTGGGAACCACTGCTCTATGCTCTTTATTTAATCTCTATATCCAAGCCTCTATGCTCTTTATTTAATCTCTATATCCAAGCCTCTATGCTCTTTATTTAATCTCTATATCCAAGCCTCTATGCTCTTTATTTAATCTATATATCCAAGCCTCTCAGCTTTTTATCAACTTCCATTTCGTGTGTCTCATAACCAGGACTGCGACGTAACTTAATTAGTTTTGTTGTGTATTTTAGTCATAAAGTTGTTAATTTCATTGTTGTGCATTTTATTATAGCAAACATATTATATGTTGTATTAACTGAACATTTATTGCCGTCTACTCGTTTAAATATTGGAGTCATTTTGATTTAACAAGTATCATAAATTGGAAGAAGAAAAGTAGAAATATCTATGTTTTGTAAGATTTAAAATTTTGTTTTTGATTGAATATTGTGGACCCTATAAATTACAGCCCCATTACTTTACAAATTTTTTTATTAGACTAGGAAAGGGATGGGTGGCACCACTTAATTTTTTGATATTTCCGGAATCACATGGGCTTAATCCGGCATATGTTTGAGGTTCTCAGTCATTGCTTTGCATACCCCTAATGATGCTGGAAAGGTTATCTAAGGGTACGCGGAGGCCTCTAGTTTACGTTTGAAACAACCAATAAGTTTAAAGGTATCGCCAATAGTGCCAGTTTGATGCGTGACGCATCACCAAAATACGTCACCAAGTATCGCCACTAGTCGCCAGTTCGATGCGTGACTCATCACCAAAACAAGTCACCAAGTATCGCCACTAGTCGCCAGTTCGATGCGTGACTCATCACCAAAACAAGTCACCAAGTATCGCCACTAGTCGCCAGTTCGATGCGTGACTCATCACCAAAACAAGTCACCAAGTATCGCCACTAGTCGCCAGTTCGATGCGTGACTCATCACCAAAACAAGTCACCAAGTATCGCATTAAATAGGAAGCACATTCGATTATGAAAATAGGTACATTTATTGGCGACTTTACGTGAGAGGGGTACTTGCGAACATTTTTCTCACCCTTTGAGTACAGTCGATAAAAGGCTTAGAACCGATGGTTTATATGCATTGTGCATTAGTTCTCTTTCTCTATGATTAACAATTCACATAAATTATAAAAAAAAATTATAATAAACAAATATCGTTATGGAAACCAAAAACTAACGGGTTGCTTTAGGCTATACCGGAGAACGATTGTTTGTTTGTTCAATAAAGCATATTTAACTAGTTATTTAAGCATATTTAACTAGCATATCTTAACTAGCATATTTAACTAGCATATTTAACTAGCATATTTAACTAGCATATTTAACTAGTATATTTAACTAGCATATTTAACTAGCATATTTAACTAGCATATTTAACTAGCATATTTAACTAGCATATTTAACTAGCATATTTAACTAGCATATTTAACTAGCATATTTAACTAGCACATTTAACTAGCATATTTAACTAGCATATTTAACTAGCATATTTAACTAGCATATTTATTCCCGACGTTGCCCTGGACTGTTTCGTTATTGTATGCTCATTTTAAATTGGTTCATCTCTCATTTTCGAGAAAAACAGAAAAACGATAAAAAGTGTCTTAGAATTGATCCAACGCAGGTAACCTCCATCAACGAGAATTCATTAATCTAAATAAATTAAAATGTAAATAGGATGTCGGTCGTGACGTCATCACTCCTAAAGTTATTCATGGATTGTTTTGAAATTCTGACACACAACTGCAGAAAATTACTTGGTGAGTTTTTATATACTTATTTATAAGGATATCACATCTGTTATATTAAATAATAATATTTAATCAACAGTTTGGTATAATTATCTATTTAATTAACTTTACTGAAAAACCATAGATGTAAATCAAAATTCTTCGGATGCTAAGTAATATTTTGTCAGTTTTTTTTTTATTAAACATTATCGTAATTTTTTTCTTTTCTTTAGTGATTATTCTTTTAAAAAAGTCACGGGAGGTAAATTTTACAATATACAATAGCTTCTTTCTTCACTGCCTGTTCGTAAATGTGTCTGGTTCAACGTTCTTCTTTAAGCCAATATTTAATAAATAATAGTAATAAGTAGTGAAAATATGTTCCAAAAGCATACGTGACCACAACCAAAATATTCCATAAGCAATGAAAATATTTTAAGCATTTAAAGAAAACATTTATCTTTTTACCTGCAAAATTTTATTGAGATATTTTATGGATTAGACCAAATGTTTTTGGCTCAAAAACGTATGTCATTAACGCAATTATAATAAAACTAGTAAACAGGCCCGGTAGCCGGACCGGCTATTAGGCACGCAGTTGGATTTGAAAATGGTGATATATATTCGAGCGCTTTAACAATCAGTATATATACAAACAAGCAATTTAAGTCTTTTCCGTTTCGAACAAAGGACATTTTAGAGCATTTTCGTGTACGCAGTGGCTACGGTTACGCCGGACGAAATCCATATTTTTTCCGGGTGACAGCCATAGATTTTGCTGGGTTTTGATTTTGATAAATAGAGAGGGAAGTCATCATGTTGAATAACTGTTACAAAAATAAATAATGATTAAGCCCCTTTGATTAGCTTTTATTATTTATATTTAAAATATAAGCAAAACGGTACTTAAAACGCCCCCTTTTTCGGCCCTCAGAGGTCAGATCGCAAAATGGACTTTTGATGTACACTTGGCAGGCCAAGACCTACAAAATGATATATACATCATGGGTCTAGGACTTATGGTTGCTTAGATGTAGGGCGCTACTTTGTTAATATAGCTTTATATAGTAAAAAACGGTACTTAATACGCCCTTTTTTGGCCCTCAGAGGTCAGATCGCAAAATGGACCAAGGTGTTTTCTTGGCAGGCCAGAACCTACAAAATGATATAACATCATGGGTCTAGGACTTATGGTTGTTGAGATCTAGGGTGATGACGAACAGACAGACAGACAGACAGACAAAACGGGGACAATAGAGCATTTGTGACCTTATCTTACTTAGAAATTAAACTATTTTGTATTTTGTTTTGTTTACAGCTTTATATGATTGATAATCATTTTCTAAAATTTATACGCGTGGCTTTTTGTTTTATTTTATTTTTTAATGCTTTGCCATTTATATATTTTTTGATTTAATTTCCATCATTATTTTTTCTAAAATGCCCATCGTTATAATCAAAAAGCGCCAGCAATGCAGTGAGTAACTGAATCAAAGGGCGGAAGCAGCAGAGTGACCGGGCACAGCAGAGTGACCGGGCGGGGGCAGCAGAGTGACCGGGCTGGGGCAGCAGAGCCATTAAAAACTTTGCTTGCTGGATATACCGACGAATCAAAGCATTTCCTATCTAAGATCAGGAAATGCAACTCATGCTTCCAAATAACATTAAAATTAGCCACAAATATGTGGTCCAGCTGCAAATCAATTTATTAGTTGGGACATTCTCACATCAATTGCTGAATGGAAATGTTCCGGTTGATATGACCTCAGGTCGAATTTCATTGCCATATAACTTTTGCAATTTAGTCACTTCAAAGGAAGAATTGATTGGAAAAGTATTTCCCAATATTCAAACCAATTATAAGAAACACGATTGGCTGAATGAAAATGCTATTATTGTGGCAAAAAACACAGATATATATTAACTTAACTATATTCAAAGCAAGGCAGTCACATACAAGCTCCTTGGGTACCACTTTTGGGAAACACTGCATTATTTAATTGCTAAATTGACTCGTGGGGGCAGGTAATACATTTTACTAAGTAGAACAAATAAGCAGGGGCGGCTAGACAAAACGCAGGGGGGGCCCGGGCCCCCTGGTCCACCCCGCACGCTACGGGCCTGGGATGACCTTCTATCCCTGGCTATTAATGAATGGAATGTGCATAGAATTTTTTATGGGGTCGTTCACTTATTACGTAATACATTGAAAAAAAAGGAGAGAGAGAGAGGGGGGTCCGAAGTGTGACAGAGTTAAAGAATGGTAAAAAGCATTACGCTCTGGGGAAATCGGGAAAGGGCGGGGGTGTAAAATCAAGAAAAAAAATGTTACGTAGTAAGTGAATGATCCTTTAGAGAAACTGATATATATATATATATATATATATATATATATATATATATATATAATAATAATAATAATAATAATAAATAACAGATCAAACATCAAAGATGAAAGGTCACTCCATCTTGACATCAAACAAAACAAAAACAAAAACCGTTATGACGGTTGAAAGGCTTTATTTAGCATTGCCTTTAATACCCGAAGAAAAAGAAATTCTCTCAGACTTAAGTAAACAAACACACACACACACACACACACACACACAAAAAGAAACTTCCAGTAAACAATTTTTTTGTCAGGGGGATGTAATTGTCTTGCAGGTGCGGAGGGTTATTTCTCCTTGGCTATTTAATTGTGATTTACCCCGCCACCGCCAACCCTCTTCCCCCCCCCCCGTTTCCAACATCAGATGTAAACATACGCCCCTTATTGCTGCTTCACACGTAGTACGATCATTCTGTCGGGGTGGGGTAGGGGGTGGGGGATGGGGTAGGGGGGTGGGTGCGGCTAAGTAAAGTCATGATGTAGGTCACATAAGATTTAAATAGATGAACAGGGTCTAGAGGGGGGGGTGGGGGTGGCAAGGAGGGGGTATCAACGAAGTTAATGAAAAACTTCCTGACTGAGATCTCGATTGCCCCTCCAGGGCACACTGTCAATTTGTGTACTCACCTTCCAGTATTTCTATAAACTTTAGGATCTTTATCTTCTCCGCTCAGTCCCCCCCCCCCGTCGCCTACCCCCTTCCTCGCTGCAGACATGCAAGTAATTAACGCCAGTTTATATACAAAATGGTCAACTTTAACCAACTTAGACATTTCTATTCCTAATTCTCTCCCCTACTTTACTCCCCCCCCCCTTTCCCACCCCACCCACAAACAGATCATCTATACTGTATATAGTCAATCGATGTATCTTCCACTTTGTATTTATATGCAGAGCACTCTAAAACAGAGTAGCCCAAAGCTCGATTGTTGGCCTGGGGGGGGGGGTCCCTGGTTTGATCTACGATGAGGACCAATGCGTAGTTCAGGTCATGGTTAAAGTCTCTGCTATATCTCCCGTGGTGCATCCATGGTTATTGTACAATCGATTATGGTGGGGTGGGGTGGGGGGGGGGTGAAAGACCTTAAAAACCGTCCCATAAAGTGGTTAGTATGATCTAAGAGATTTCATCTCATTCTTACAGCGACTTCAAACACACAGTTTAAGGCTAATATGGCTCTAAATAATTCATAAAGTTGGGCCTAGGTTAACAGAGGCGTACCTAGGGTGGGGGAGGAGGAGGGGGGGGTCCAAATTCGAAAGCCCCCCCCCGTCCCCAGCTTGAGGGTGCCTCCCCCCCACCCATTTTTTACATTAAATATTAAGTACATTATCTCATGTCATGGTGCCGAATGTCAAAATGCAGGGGCCCCAAAGAGGCATTACCTCAGGCCCCCAAATCCCAAGGTTTGGCACTGCCTAAGTAAAGTTCCATGTGGGACATCGAGGTATGTGTAATGCCTCTTTTACCGCAGCCTATTAAGGGGTAGAATTGCAAGAACAACGTCCCTATGCTTCATATGTATATATATATATATATATATATATATATATATATATATATATATGTATGCAATAAGCCTTTTTATTCATACAGATGTAATCTAGGCTAGTCTGGCGTGTAACTCTTCATATAAAAAACAAGCAATTAAGCCTGTTCCATTCTGGACACAGGACGTGTTAGCGCATTTTCATGTTATGTATCAGTACGTTTGTTAGCTTTCAGTAAATATTTGTAAATTTTGGAAATGTTATAAATTCAATTGTGTAATGCATATATCTGTAAAAAAAATATTATAAAGACGTTTCTTTATATTTGAAAAAAAAATATTTTCTCTTAAATCTAACTACAAGTGGTTTGTGGTTACTGAAATAGGACTCATAATTGAAAACATTCGAAATTGTAGTCATTTAATCGTCCGAAAACTCCGTCAATTGTTGCATAGCTCTGATACTTTCAATTAAACTCAGAACAAAAGCTTACTATTTCATTTGATGAGTTTCTTAATAAATCTTGGTGAAACTACGTGCTGCAGCATTTCGCACCAAATGAATGGGTTATTGAACGTACAAGGTGTAGAATGGGGCTATATATAATATATATAAGCCCCTTAGGAGCCCTGAAGACCGGCCTTCGCGAAATGAGCTTTTGATGTACATATGGCAGGCCAAGACCTACAAAATGATATATACATCATGGGTCTAGGACTTATGGTTGCTGAGATATAGGGCGCTCCTTTATTAATATAGCTTATATAGTAAAAACGGTACTTTATAAGCCACCTTTTACGGCCCTCAGAGGTCAGATCGCAAAATGAACTTTTGATGTACACTTGGCAGGCCAAGACCTACAAAATGATATATACATCATGGATCTAGGACTTATGGTTGTTGAGATCTAGGGTGATGACGGACAGACAGACAGACAGACAGACAGACAGACAAAACGGGGACAATAGAGCATTTTTTTTCGAAAATGCTCTAAAAATCATAGAAATGCTAACTGTTTATTAGGTTTTTCTTCAACAAATCCAGTTTACCAGAGCCCTGAACTTTGAATTTTATAAGAAACACGATCTAATGCAGGAATGGGTTAACCTTTTCAGTGGCGGATCACTATGGGCTCGTAAATTTGATCTTCTGGCCTGTGGATGCAGTATTGACAAAAACAAACATAAATTAAAGGTAAAAGTCATAACATAATAGTTAGTGCTGTGCTTCACCCTCAAACGAGTGGCGGGCAGCGAGCCTTAGTTTACCCACAGCTGGTCCAATGTTACACTTCTATATTAATAATATGAATTATCATAATTAAAAAATTTTTTTCTTCAATAATTCAAGTAAAAAACTTTGTATTATGTAAATAAGTTATCTTTTTTTTTTCTTGAATACCCCCTTTGCCCTTTGAACTTTAATCGTATTGTATTCCAACACGTCACAAATAAGGAGTATGAGTTCATATTTTTATATCCTCATATCAAACCGTATGTGCATATATGTATGTATTAAGTAAGTCGAGCCCGGGTAAGGGGAGGGGCGGTTAATACAGTACGACATTCACTTCTTTTAAAATGATTAAATCGTGCGAGGAAAAAAAACAACCGTTCCATAATCAATATCAACTATTTATCTCCCATATGACATAAAGAGCTGTGGTAAAGATATTTTTGTATCGTGCGTGTTCTATACAATTAGAAAGAAGATCACACTAAATCGCAAGAGCCCATGAAGCTTGGAGCTCCATTGGGAACCGATACCTTCATAAATATTTTTGGACCCTAAACAAAAGCATCGGTCTTGGCCCAACTGGCACATGATTTAAGAGAAAGATGGGCCATTTGGCAACGGGGGCACTAAAAACTTGATTGTTGGCTGCAATCCAGATAAAGAGTTGCCTAATTTGCATAACCATAAGAATTGCTTGGGCGGCGATCAATCAGAGACAGGGCCGGATTTAGACTTGATTAGGCCCTAAGCAATATAGATATGGGGCCTTTTATAAGCCCAAGATATGTCAGTGCTGAATATTTGAGTATAAATATGACAATCACTTACTTGGGCAATTTTTGGGCCTCCCCCCTCAAGGAAGGGAGGGGCCCTAAGCTATAGCTTGTGTAGCTTATACGTAAATCCTGCTTTGATCTGGGACCATCTTTTTTTATCATACCGTCGTCGACGCCTGTAGAGCTGAAATTAGAAAGTGATTACACCTTTTGTTTACATTTCAACCTTATTTATTGTTTGTCGAAGATCGAATTGAAACCAAAAATAATGATTTGTGTATCTACAGGTATCATTTGATAACTTAAGTTTACATTCCGGGTCATGATTTCAATCCGGAAGACTTAAATTAGTCTGGGATAGGGGGAAGGCGGGGGGGGGGCGGTTGATAAAAAAAAAAACAACTGGGTCTGCGGACCGAGCAGGGACCGGGGACAATTTAGACAGTCAGTAAACTGTGGCACAAGTTGGAACCTGTTCCTAAACAAAGCGTTTAGATGCTGCCGCCTGACGGACGACGTGGTGGCGCCATCTATAACTAGAAAAGGATGGCTTTTAGAAAAAAATTAAATTACTACAGGATTGTTGTTCCCCCCCCCCTTCCTTACTCTGTCATAGACAGTATTGGTAATTGAAAATAGGAGGGGCCCGGGGGGGGAGGGGAGTGAGCAGTCAGAGTGTAGAGGAGCATTGTGTATATGAGATCGTGTGAGTAGTAAGAAAGACAGGCTCGCAGACGATAGAGAATCGGCAAATGTTGATAGATTGTTAAATTAAATGAAGACGGACGGGCATGCCGTGTGATAGACAGGCAAGACAAGAGGATTGTTTTTCTTAGAGAGAGAGAGAGAGAGAGAGAGAGAGAGAGAGAGAGAGAGATAGAGAGAGAGAGATGAGAATAAGAAGGTTTATATACATGTCATATGTCATATGTATTAACAAGATTAAATAAATGTGAATGTTTTTTATTACCAACGCGATATTTTCTAGCATCGGCTGACTCAGTGGTGCTTTGACGTAAGCTAGATCTGAATGATGTAGATTATAGGTTCAAAACCTCAGCGAGTAGACATGTCCTCCGTTAAGCCTCTGTGGTTACTGCACACTCGATTACGACGGGTGAGGTAAAAAAGGGGAAGCAACGATACCGCTGTATCTGTGGTTACTGCACACTCGATTACGACGGGTGAGGTAAAAGGGGGCAGCAACGATACCACTGTATCTGTGGTTACTGCAGACTCGATTACGACGGGTGAGGTAAAAGGGGGCAGCAACGATACCGCTGTATCTGTGGTTACTGCACACTCGATTACGACGGGTGAGGTAAAAGGGGGCAGCAACGATACCGCTGTATCTGTGGTTTATTGCAGTGGTCAACGACGGGTTATTCGCGGACAAGCAGAAGAGAATACAAAAGCATCACATTATTTAGCGAGAATGATTATAGAATTTAAGTCGTATTTGTCCTCGTAATCACAGACATATACATATACAGACATATACATATACAGACATATACATATACAGACATATACATAAACAGACATATACATATACAGACATATACATATACAGACATTATGAGACATATACACATACAGACATATACATAAACAGACATATACATATACAGACATACACATATGCAAGTGCCATCACACACGCCAGTAAAGAAATATATTTACTTATAAGTAATCTTTGGGAATAAACTCGTTAATTTAGAGGGCCGCTGGATTGAAACGTATGACTTTAGTGACCCGTGCTGTCTTAAAGGTTACCGATCACTGGTTTATAGAATCTAAGCATTGTATCACTACAGGAACAATGATAATATATTTCTACCAGGGGTGGGGTGTCGGCCAAAATATTTGCCGACACCGACACCGGGGGGGGGGGCGAAAAGAGATAATTGTGTATTTTTTCCCCTGTATATATCTCATACTATATATATGTATATAATGATGCACGTCTAATTGTATATTTAATCTTCTTGGCTCTACAATCCAGTTGTACAAGTAACATTGAAAGGTCACGAAAAATACTAGATATGGACATCAAGAGTAGCTGCAGTGAATACATTGAAGTAACAAAAGTGAATGGTTTACTTCAAGATATGCCACAATATGCGGGATGTTATTTTTATAGTAAACCTGATGCGGCCAATTCGCTACTTCTAATAAGTTCTCATTTATGTGTAGGCTTATGCTCAAATATTTGGTCAAGATTATTATCAACGATTGCCTAAGTCAGCAAGTCACTGCAAAGTACAGACATATCCAACAACAGTAGAGCAATGATGCTTGGAAGTTTATAAGTGGCCACTCAGAGAATGCAGAATGCTGAAATAAAATCACGGTAAGGGCTACAGACAATGATAAAAGTTGGTTGTTCCAGACCTATTTTTTAGAAAAGAGAGAGAGAGACGTATGAAGACACTACAAACTTAACAGTTAATAGAGGAAGGAATCGTTATTTTACACCCGAATTAAACCTGAAATATGTAGTGAAAATGTTTGTATTGTAATAGGTGGTGGGGGGGGGGGTTGCCTCAACAGCTCCAGCTACGGATTGAACTTTAATGTAGTGGCATTGTGACGTAGATTGGTAATGTTTCACTCAGGCTGAGAGAAATTAAGCTGTGGAGAGTGTGATCATTCTTTGAAGTTCTAAAAGACTTGAATAGGTTTGTGTGTAATCTTTCTCCAACATGGATATTGACAGCCAGATGCAAACTAAAAATGTCTCATGATTTACAATGATTGAGTGAATAACAGAGTGAACATAGCAAGTAGCCTTCATATCTGCTTTCAGTCACAATTCTGTAAATGTTGACAAGTTGTTGTAATGTAGAGAATCTCGCTTTGGAAAATAATACACTTGTTGATAAACAGATTTACCAAGTATTTCTTTAAAAAGAAAAGAAGAACTTAAGAAAACTTTAAATTAAAGATTGGCTAAGAACTATCTGACGTTGTTCTGGATTATTTAATTAAAGTTCCAGTATTTTTTGGGGGGAAGTTTTTGCGCCGACACCGAACCGACTCCGGACAAGTACAAATGCCGACACCGACACCGACTCCGGACAAATACAAATACCGACACCGACACCGGGCAAAGTACAAATGCCGACACCGACACCGGCAAAAACTACCACCGACACCGGCTCCCCAGCCTTGATTTCTACTATAAGACTAGTGTATACGTTGGATCAACACATTATATCATTCAACATAGAAAATTCAGTATTCATGTTTAAAGCCACCAATGTTAGGCAACTGTTAAGCTAATGTTATACTAATGTTACACTATTTTTATTCCACAATTATTAGATGCTTCGCCGTCCTATCATTGTATTACAGGTCATTGGGGTTGGAAGGGGTAATTAATTTTCATGGAAATCAAAAAGGAAAATTTATCAGACTCTAATTAAATCAAATTTTAACTAGGTCATGTGAACCCAATTAGGTTATCTTGTTAAAATTAGGTCTAAGATATAAGTAGTTGATTTGGTTAGACTAATGGACCAAGTTATTATTAAGACATTTGGAAAGTTTATCAGGTGAAGATGTAATTATATAATAATGTTAGACTGGTTGACTACAGCGTGATTTCCTATTTACACATTAGCATTAAGATAAAGAGATAATCCTACCAAGAGACTTATATTGTAATGCAGAAAACAAACACATCAGCTAGTAATACAAAACTAACACAGCTCAACAAAAAAAATTTTTTTTAGAATTGCCAAGAATATTTGAATGAATTTATAGCAATTCATGGGTGCTGATTTCAAAACTGCCACTGCTTTTGCTGAATTGGCTCTAGTTTCTGAGATATTGGACAATCTTGAAAATATGATTGTACCCTTTGTGTAAAACAAATGCAATACGTTTGGTGTCTGTTGTTTTATTTAACTATTTTTTTCTCTTTTATAGCTGCTTTCTAAAGACATCATGAGTTCATCATGAAGATGCTGCAAAAATAATCCGAATGTATTTTGTCACATCTGTGGAGAATACATGATTGAAAAGCAAAGAAGAAATATAACTGACTTTGTGTAGCAGGCATAATTGGCTTATTTCGGTGTGAAGCTGGAAGACCAAGACAAGTCTTGGGTTCCCCATAAGGTCTGCAAAAACTGCGTGGAGAGCCTACGGCAGTGGACAAATAGTGAGAAGAAAAGTCTAAGTTTCGGTGTACAAATGATATGGCGAGAGCCGAAAGACCATTTTGGTGATTGTTATTTTTGTATTGTGAATGTTAAAGGCTTCAATCGCCACAAGAAATCTTAGTGGGGTTATCCTGATCTTGAATCTGCAATGAGACCAATTCCACATAGCAGTGAAGTTCCTATACCAGTGTTTACTGGATTATTAGAGCTTTCACCATCAGACTCCGACGAGGGGAAGATCTGGAGTTTTTGGGAGGTGAAAACAGTGGAAGCGATTATGAAGGAAGTTCTTCAACACCTCAACCATTCAGCCAAGAAGAACTCAATAACCTAATACGAGACCTAAATCTGTCCAAGCAAGCATCTGAGCTTTTAGTATCCAGGCTCAATGAAAGAAATTTTCTCAAACCAGAAGTTAAAATAACATTTTATCGGAAAAGAGAAGATTTTCTTCTTCAATATTTAAGTTTACTGTAATGACATCCCTGGACTTCCGCTCCGAATGGGACTACAAGACTACCATTCCAAAGACTGGCGTCTTTTTATAGACAGTTCCATCACAAGCTTGAAATGTGTTCTGTTACACAATGGTAACCGATATGCATCTCTTCCCATTGCTCACTCAACAACACTTAAAGAAGAGTATGAGAATATCAAAACAGTATTGCAGAAAGTCCGTTATTATGAGCATCAGTGGTCAATTTGTGTTGATCTAAAAATGGTAAACTTCTTGCTTGGGCAGCAGTCAGGATACACAAAATACCCATGCTTCATGTGCCTTTGGGATAGCAGGGCAAAGCAAGATCGTTGGACAAGAGTAACATGGCCTGCAAGGGAAACCATGACTGTAGACAAAAATAAGATCATTCTCCCACCGCTTTATATCAAATTAGGTTTAATGAAACAATTTGTTAAGGCTTTGGACAAATCTGGCAAATGCTTCAAGTATATTTGCAGATCATTCCCCGGATTGAGCATGGAGAAGCTGAAAGCTGGGATTATTGACGGTCCTCAGATTCTGAAACTCATCAACGATCGACATTATACTAATTTCATGGATCACCTTGAAGCTTCTTCATGGAACAGTTTTGTTTCAGTTGTCATGAACTTCTTAGGTAATAACAGAGCATATAATTACGAAGAACTGGTGCAAGATATGCTCGCTAACTTCAGAAACATTGGAGCAAATATGAGCATCAAGATACATTACCTGCACAGTCATTTAGACGAATTTCCAGGTAACCTTGGGGACTTCAGTGAGGAACAAGGCGAGAGGTTCCATCAGGATATGATGGTGATGGAGGAGAGATATCAAGGAAGATGGGACATACATAAGATGGCTGACTACTGTTGGAGCCTCCAGCGCAATTGCACCAACGTCACATACAAAAGGAAGTCGAGCAAATAGCGATTTGCTAATGCATTACTATAGACAATTAACATATTAATTAATTAATTAATTAGACATAATTAGTTTTTCAAATGAAAATGTTTTCTTCTATAACACTATTACACATATTTTTGAACAAATTTCTGCATGACTATTAACAGTTTCACTACTTTTTGTTAGTATACTATTATACTTCATGCAATTCTTGACAAATTCCAAACACGGTGCATACATTATTTAATTAATTTTAATTATCTTGTAAAATAGAGCCAATCTAGCAAAAGCACTTACATATTCTAAATCAGCATGGTTGACTTTGTATAAAATGATTCAAATATCACTGGCAACGAAATCACTGTTTACCAGTGTAATTGATGTAGATATAGTCTTACATCAAGGGAAATAATGCCAGATAAAACTAGTCTAAAGTTTTCTATACTTGGTATTTCCCCTTTGTCGTTTTGAAACTAACTTAATTAATATACTAGTTGGCCAATATGGCATATATATATATATATATGTATATTTGCTAGAATTTCTTGTTTTTTTAAGTTCTAAATTAAAAATATTAATTGATACACGAGTTAAAAAAATATAATTTTCTAAATTTTCTTTGCCCAATATAATTTAGCTAAATGTGTGTTCTATAATAAATGTATATTTTTTCAGAATTGGTTCATATTACCAATAGGGGGTTTAGAATAGTTTAATTTCAAATATTATACTCTAGTATAGTAAAATATAAGAGGCTGATTATAAAATATTGAGTCCCTCAAAAAGAAAAGAAATATTATATATATAAATATATATTTAGGGATAGGCTTACATGTTAATCGTCTTTTTAATACATGTACATAGACTAATAAGTAAGTAACAAAACTGCCTTTAAAAGTGAACACATAAAACTGACCCCCGCGCTCCTCCCTGTGCCAGCCGTTTAATCTGCCCCTGTATAGTAAAGTTTGGTAAGGCATATTATGTCATAGTGCAGTATTTAGTTATGCAGTCATTCTCACAGTAAACGGCACAAAATAAACTCGAAACCAATAATCAATTTCTTAAAACATTTTAAATGTGAAGTGGGCGGGGGTTTGACCAGTTGTTTTGTTTTTGTCCCCGGGGATCACCGGATAATTGCTCACGAGGTAGGTCAATGAAAATTTAAAAAAAAACTACCTCAAATAAGCATATATATATATTATTATATTTAGGCTTTAGACGTTACACTGTTGCTTACCAACAACGGAACAGCACAGACACAACACATTGGATCCACACCGGAGCAACACAAACACAGGAGCAACATAGGAGCATGTTTAATTTAGCAATGAAGTCAGTGAACCGTGATTCATGATAAGAAGTATTTGAAACAGTTAAAACAAGACAAAAAAAAACCTCTGTTCTAATGACCCTATCTCTGGTTTTTATGTCAGGTGATCAGTTTCAGGGCAGTTAGACGAGTTTCTAAATGATCAACTTACCATATAGAGTTTAACGTTTAAGATAGGTGTACGTTTAGCCTCGGTGGAATCTTGTGGGTTTTTTTTCTATTGTTTGATTTCTGATGATCAAATATCATGGACACATCGATAAAGGTGAGTAGTTAAATTAGACATATAAATAGATTGAAACATACACCAATTACATATTATTATAAACCATCAGCATAGAGACTGATTACCAACCATATTAATCCCCCCCCCACCCCCACCCCCCAGATCAACTAGCATCTAGGGGCGACTAGGGGTCTCAACAATGGTAGTAAGAAAGTAAAGATCCATTAGGCCCCTAAGGGCTCACCGGGGGAATTTTTAGTGTAGGATTGTGTAGTTTGCACAACGCCCAGCCTCCTTTACTCCCCCAAATTAAAATCAGGTACCTATGTAAAGCTGGATGGACTTACACCAGACCAGAAAAAAAATCCCAAAGATCGCACTGAGGTTCGAACCCAGGACTCTCCGGTCGATCGTCAAGCGCTTTCCACCTCACGACCATGTTATGGAGTATAATTGATCGCAAAGGGTGGTAAGGGATGTTTCTAGGTATTTGGAATTACTCGTATTGGCGTCGAATCTTTTAGTCATTATTAAAGGAAGTAACATCTGAAATATCATTATAGAATAACTATCTGCAATTATTGTGCACCAATTATTGTCCTAACCAAATCTTGTTCAATCAGACAAATTCAACACAATGGAAAGACTAGTTAAATATCTAATCTAAAGACTGACTATAATTTTTGACAGAATTTGATATTGGTAATAATGTTAAATACCGCTAAGCATGAAGAATTTTAAATAAGAGATTTAATTTTTTTTAAATGTGCAAGAACATAATTGACAAAATAATATAGTATCAGTTAAAATGTTTGTGACTGTAGAACAGGCCATTTTATTACATGCCTGGGTAAATGACGTCATTTAATTCTGTGTAGCTTTACTAACTGTAGAGCCGGCCATTTTATTACACACCTAGGTGAATGACGTCATTTAATTCTGTGTAGCTTTACTAAATAATCAAAGCATGTTTGTTGAAAAAAAAAAAAGAAATAAATAATAGCTGTAAGGTTTTATTTTTTTCATTCAGTCAAAGATTGCACAGAATTAATGAAACGAGACGAAGCTATTGATCTGTTCTATGTATCGAATAACTTCAGTGTAGCAATACCGACACATGGTATTGTTATGTTCAAAAAATCAATCATATCAAAATTCTACACATAGTCATAGACACAACATAGAGTCAAATATATGTGGAATTATTACTCTTAAATGTCAGCCGTTATTTACCCAACAAAAAATACATACACACACACACACATACATTTGTAAGACATACTTTATCTCAGATTCCTTCAAACTGACAGATCTATTTGGCTAAAGCATAGAACCCCGCCCCCATCCCGATTTCTAAAGTCTATCAATTATGACGCTATAGGGGTCATAACAAGAACTTTTGTCAAGTGTCTCTCTTTCTCTTTCCATCTTTCTCCCTCTTTCTCTCTTTCTCTTTCCCTCTTTTCCCTCTTTCTTTCTCACACACACTCTTTTTCTTTCTCTCAATCTCTGTCTTTCTTTCTCTCAATCTGTCTCTTTCTCCCCCCCCCCCCTCTCTCACATACACCCACACTCAAACAATGCATACACACTCATTGGGTGGTCCGAAGTAAAAGTACAATTAGTAACCCCTGGAATTTAAATATTGGGTTGAGGAGGGGAGGGGGTCCAATACAAAAATCTATTAAGAATGGCGTTGGTAGAAATTAAAAATTGGGCCCTCTTTAATAACTGGGGCCCCATTTGACAACCAACAACATTGCAATAATTTTCCTGACAAATACTCCCAATGGTCTATCCATTGTGACTAGCAAATGAAACGTCCTAAAGGTGTATTCTTTAGTTTGACTATCCACGGCTCGTCTCACACCATAATGTTCTCTTAAATGCAAGTGTTTTTTTTTTTTAGATATCTCATACAGCAATTATTTTCTTGAGAATAACTGTGTTTTATTGAATAAAGTTAATGGGTATTATGTTCGTTATGTATTTATGTGAGTATTTACTAATTTCAAATGATTTCATCTTCAATTTCTACAAAGTGAATCTTTTAATCTTTATTTCGTAGGTACACCATGGAAAGCATTTCAGCTTAGAAAAAGACAACAAATAACGACAACTCTGTTCTACTTGCTGATTTTATCGAGTTATACCCCTTCATCTTAAACAATACACAATCATGTCAAAAGCTTTGAAACCGCTCAAGAGGATTCACATAGGGGATCATTTAATTTATGGTAATCATTTTTGGTTTAACTTGTTCCTTGGTATCAACTTTATACATTTCTATTACACGAGAGACGAAATTTGTATATTTATACAATAAAGCATATTAAAACCATACATTTAAAACCATAAACTCAACTATATGTACTTGAAATCCAAGCACTCAAAATCTAACAACATCCACGTCAGAATCCTACATTGCTTTAGATTTCAAAAACCCTGTGCATTATTGTTTTATTTTTTAAATTATCTTTCACCCACCATCACCAAGGCTAACTATATAAGTTGAGTTTGACTTTTATTTTATATATATATATATATATTTATATATATATATATATATATATATATATATATATATATATATATATATATATATATATATATATATTACTAAAATTTTTAGAGCTTGGAGCTCAAAAATCAATTTGAATTTCTTAAGACTATTTAATTTGGATTTTGTACAATTTAGAGAGCGAGGTAGATAATTGATCTCATAATTTTTCTCAGCAGTCAAATGATACTTCAGAGCTGTGTCGCTTATGTACCGTGGCTAAAAAAATATACCCTCGAGATATCTATGAAGATTGCGAATTAATCTATCTATCTATCTATCTATCTATCTATCTATCTATCTATCTATCTATCTATCTATCTATCTATCTATCTATCTATCTATCTATCTATCTATCTATCTATCTATCTATCTATCTATCTATCTATCTATCTATCTATCTATCTATCTATCTATCTATCTATCTATCTATCTATCTATCTATCTATCTATCTATCTATCTATCTATCTATCTGTCTGTCTGTCTGTCTGTCTGTCTGTCTGTCTGTCTATCTATCTATCTATCTATCTATCTATCTATCTATCTATCTATCTATCTATCTGTCTGTCTGTCTCTCTGTCTGTCTGTCTGTCTGTTTGTCCACCTGTCTGTCAAATCAGTCAGTCTGTCTCTCACGTTTTTCAGTCTGTCTGGGATGTAGATATCCCATGATAACCATTGAAGAAATGAATGATTTCCTAAATCAGTTTTTTTTCAAAAGACCAATCCTGGGCCAATCTATTAAAGTCTTTAAAGTACCTTCCAATGAATCATTTTTGTAAATTATTACTTTGTTTTTAATTAAACCTTGTTCTATATATGACTCTTATTATATAATACTGTATATGACTCTAGTTATATATTACTTTATATGGTTCTAGTTATATAGTAATTTATTCTAAGTGAACAACTAGATGCGGACTAATAACCAAATGCACGGCTAGCCCCCCCCCCCCCCCCGATCAATAATCAGACTATGACCATACCATTCAAATCAGAACAAGACCATAACAATTTTTTAATCATGTTTTTTTTTCTCTTTTTAAAAGTCGTATTGTCACTCATGATTGGTTCGGCGAATAAAAAAATGTATTTGTACTTTCCTTTGTTGTTCAAACAACCCCCCCCCCATCCATCACCACCCCACCCATTCACTTTTGTATTTAGTCACACTGTGAACTGTTCGAGCCCCACCACAACAAGCGTTACTGTGCTATTCTCCCCCCCCCCCCCCCCCCACAAGATGACCTATAGGTCCAACCATTTTTTTATTTTCTTAATCTCTTGATGTCACCCTGTAGTGTTTCACGTCACTGAAAGAAGGTGGGTGGGGTCAGGGGGGGGGGAGGGGTGAGTCGCGTCAGGCCTTAAAGAGTTCAATCAATAGATTTTTTTTTATTGGTTCAGTCATCCGATCAGATCAGTCAAATGGAACTAAAGCGATCGAATCATGATCTAATCTGAGGGTAAATAGCTAAAGTTCAATCACAATAGTCCAGCTCAACATGTCTGTGCTAGTGATTTTTTTTCCCTAACCCGGCTTCGTTTGATTAAACACACATCCGTAAATATCCTTCAGAACATTTTTTTCTTTCCTTTTCATTATTAATATTATTATTTAACATGCGAGAAGTAAAATGAAAACTTTTTATTTACTAAAGTAAAGTTTCGAGTTGGTGACGGAAGTTGACATTGTGTATAGAAATAAATGTATACATACACTCAGCGGCGTAGCGTGGGTATCGGCGGTCCAGGGCGGAAGACGATTTTGCCGCCCTCTCATTTAGGTATTTCAATTTAATCTATACATTTTTGCAGACCGCACCCACCGCCCCCCCCCCCAGATACGCCACTGCATACACTGTTGTATATGAGATGAAGTAATGTTGACAGTAAATTGTTAAATAAACGAATGTTGTCAGTAAATTGTTTAATAAACGAATGTTGACAGTAAATTGTTAAATAAACGAATGTTGTCGGTAAATTGTTAGTTAAACGAATGTTGTCAGTAAATTGTTAAATAAACGAATGTTGTCAGTAAATTGTTAAATAAACGAATGTTGTCAGTAAATTGTTAAATAAACGAATGTTGACAGTAAATTGTTAAATAAACGAATGTTGTCAGTAAATTGTTAAATAAGCGAATGTGTGTGCAGCTGGAAATGAAGGGACGGATGTCGGATGTAAAACACTCGACTATCGACCTGAAGGTACCTGCTTCGAACTCTAGTGAGAACCAAGGGAATTTTACAGGTCATGAGGAAAGTTCCCTCCATATCTCCCGTGGTGCCTCCATGGTCATTGCACTATCGGCTATGATGTGGATGAAAGAAGGGCACAATAAAAACCTTCTCATTAGTGGTTCATAGGATCTACGAGAATGAGATATCATCTCAAAAGGGACTTCGCACACAGATAATATTGTATATTGACTTAGGAAATGTCAATATAAAGCTACACACATTGTTGTACAAAGACTTAAGAAAACTTATCAGTAGGTTATGCAATCAACAAAGTTGTATAAATCCGTATTTAGTGTTATATATACATTATACACATAAGCAAAGTTTTGAATGAATGAAAGAGTTGGGAAAGGAAAACAAGAAATGTACAGTTTCAATTTCTATTTAATAAAAAAAATAATCATCTATTTAATCATCTATTTAATCATCTTTGTTTATAGACTGATCATATAACCAGTGCCACCGAGGGGGGGGGGCAGGGGGAGGGGCAAATGCCCAGGGGCCGGCGAGTTTTAGTGCGAGTTTTAGGGGCCCGGACTGAGCTGGCTAATCGACTTTCGAAAATATTATTATCAGCACGGGGGGCCGCGACAGACCTGCCCAGGGGCCCGAAATTTACGCCGGTGGGCCTGCATGTAACGGGACATACTCAGGACTGGCAGAACCAGCTCACCATCTATTCTGTATAAACATTGTGTGTTGAGTCACTATTGAAAAATTGTTTTTGTGGATTCAACATCTGGACGTGTTTAGTAATAAAAGATTCGTGTTATGCTGGCCAACATTGTATCTTTATGGCACGATCGACTCATTAAATCTGGATTGAGAACCGCGCTTATAGGTCGGCTTAATTGTCTGGTATCACGTGACGTTTACAACTTATCGATGGACTAATTAATACTCCCTTTAACTTCGAAATATGTGTGTGTGTTTGTGTTGGAGTGATTGCCTTTCTGTATGGGGGTTTTTATTCGTGTAAGCTACTTTAGGTGTGCGGGCACGTCGCATTGTAGGATTTATACATGAGGCACACACACACAGACGCACACACACGCACACACACAGAGAGAGATAGAGATAGATAGATAGATAAATAGATAGATAGATAGATAGAGAGAGAGAGAGAGAGAGAGAAAGAGAGGGAGAGAGAGAGAGAGAGAGAGAGAGAGAGAGAAAGAGAGAGAGAGAGAGATCAGGGCATTTAATACCAAGTGTCCCATCTAACGGCTCCAGATATTATGCATTAAGCACACAACCAGTACCAGTGCTAGGAACACAGTTAACGCATTGGTGGGCCCATCTTGGTTTCAGAATTGAAAGCTACTGTTCAGCCAAATGT
This sequence comes from Bulinus truncatus, assembly GCA_021962125.1. NCBI lineage: Eukaryota > Metazoa > Mollusca > Gastropoda > Planorbidae > Bulinus > Bulinus truncatus. The sequence continues at coordinate 7,698,433 of JAGDYQ010000034.1, forward strand.
CCTGCCATAATCCTCTCTGCTAAGACCACAATGCAGGACACCATGCAGGACACACTGGTTGAATCGCTTGAAAGATGCTGCCCAAGAAAGGGCTGATTGCAAAACATTATGGGCAGCACAGGCCAACACATCCTTACCTCCAAGAGGTGGCCACGGCGACAGAAAGAATAGTGTAGGGCGGCCATGGGCAAAGCACTGCCCGCGGGCCGATTGCGTCCCTCCGTACGATCTATACCGGCCCACCAATCGTTGCTGAGTGAAGTACAGCACAGGCCTTACATTTTATGATATGACGTTTACATTTAATTTTCATTAGTTATTAGTTTTGATAATTTGGGCCCTTAAGCAGATATTCTTGTTGAGGTCCTACATGTGGTAGTAGCCAGACTGTCTTCTTGTAATAGTTGCAGCCCATATACCTATTTCCTTGTAATAACGGCATCCCATATACCTGCTACTTATCCTATAGCATCAGACTTAACAGGAATTTTCACTGGAATAGAGCCATCTGCTCAGGAATTTTCACTGGAATAGAGCCATGTGCCCAGGAATTTTCACTGGAATAGAGCCATCTGCTCAGGAATTTTCACTAGAGCCATGTGCCCAGGAATTTTCACTGTAATAGAGCCATCTGCTAAGGAATTTTCACTGGAATAGAGCCATCTGTCCAGGAATTTTCACTGGAATAGAGCCATCTGCTCAGTAATTTTCACTGGAATAGAGCCATCTGTCCAGGAATTTTCACTGGAATAGAGCCATGTGCCAGTGGTGGTTCAATGCTGTTGCCTAGTTAGTCTGTCCAAAAGTTCCTGGCTCACATTTCAAAGTCGCGATGTACCTGGCTAAGATACTGAAATCATTATACTCATTTTAATGCATACACTTTACTTAAACTTAAAGTTCAAATTTTAAATACTTTCTAAAGTTTCTCATTCAATAGGCCTATGTGCATATCGATATTTGATGTATTCAATGTACTCCACCCCCCCCCACAACCCCCCCCCCCCCACATTAACTACAATATTGTGGTCGATAACCTGTGACAATAACCAAAAATCGATCGATTACTGATATAATTTTCTTGACTTAAAACGATCATTTCCACAACAGCGCCCGTGATCACTTTATAACAGTTTGAAAAAGACTGTTTGTTTACGTCCAGAGTGTTTAATAATGAACACTACCAGTAGAGAAGGAAGTGGGTAGGGAGGGGTGCGTGTAATATCGGGGGGGGGGGCGAGATCTCTAGTTAATAGAATTTCCATAACGTCTTTGAATGACGGGATATTTCTATCAACCCAATATTACAACAAAAAAAAAAACCTGACCAGAATACTGTACATACATATGCACACAGAATGGCTTTATGTTCATGGCAAACAACAAGGTTTTTTTTATGTTTATTAAGTGCTGGGCTTAAAAGGCAGGGAACAAAATAGTTCAAGTGACTTATTTTTTTTAAGTCAGTGACTAAATTGACTTCATATCAGTTCAAGGAGGGCGGGCTGGAGGGTGTGTGTGTGTGTGTGTATAAAGGGTCGATTTATTTGCAAGTGGAACAATGGTATGACTGTGTGTGTGTGTGTGTGTTTGTGTATGTGTGTGTTTGTGTGTGTGTGTGTTTGTATTTTGTCTTTGCTTCAAGTTATTTTTTTTGTGTGTCTGAGACTGTTATTCACCTGTTTCACCTGAATTTCAAATCAGGCATTGTAATGGAGAGCTTTAGAGATTCAATCGAGTCTTTGTAATGTAACATAATACGTCAGGCTTACATGTTTCACTATCAGACCCACTTAGTTGTTCTTTATTTACTTTCACTTTCTAAGTTACTTTTTTTTTTTAAATAGGCCTGTCGCTAAAGGAAATTAAAAAGAGTTTTCATTGTCTTAATAGAATGTTGGTGCAAAAGCACCACACACATCTATCTCTCAAATGGATCGATATAACAAAACAACTACTCAGATATATAGCCCATAGAAAGAAAGATCGAAAGATATTTAGAAAGACATATATACATATATATTGATAGATACGTATTTTTTTTATACTAATCGTACATCTCCAGTACAATATGTAATTGATCTACGTGTCTGTCTATGTGTATATCTATCTGTCTTTCTATGTGTCTCTATGTGTCTATCTATGTTTCTTCATATGTTCTGTCTATGCTCTGTCTATGTGTCTATCTATGTATCTGTCTCTCTTTCTCTGTCTTTCTATGTTTCAATCTATGTATCTGTCTCTCTTTCACTGTCTATCTATGTTTCTATCTATCTATCTGTTTCTCTTTCTCTGTCTATCTATGTGTATGTCTATGTTTCTATCTATGTATCTGTCTCTCTTTCTCTGTCTATCTATGTTTCTATCTATGTATCTGTCTCTCTTTCTCTGTCTATCTATGTTTCTATCTGTGTCTGTCTCTCTTTCTCTGTCTATCTATGTTTCTATCTATGTATCTGTCTCTCTTTCTCTGTCTATGTTTCTATCTATGTATCTGTCTCTCTTTCTCTGTCTATCTATGTGTATGTCTATGTTTCTATCTATGTATCTGTCTCTCTTTCTCTGTCTATCAATGTTTCTATCTATGTGTCTGTCTCTCTTTCTCTGTCTATCTATGTTTCTATCTATGTGTCTGTCTCTCTTTCTCTGTCTATCTATGTTTCTATCTATGTATCTGTCTCTCTTTCTCTGTCTATCTATGTTTCTATCTATGTATCTGTCTCTCTTTCACTGTCTATCTATGTGTATGTCTATGTTTCTATCTATGTATCTGTCTCTCTTTCTCTGTCTATCAATGTTTCTATCTATGTGTCTGTCTCTCTTTCTCTGTCTATCTATGTTTCTATCTATGTGTCTGTCTCTCTTTCTCTGTCTATCTATGTTTCTATCTATGTGTCTGTCTCTCTTTCTCTGTCTATCTATGTTTCTATCTATGTGTCTGTCTCTCTTTCTCTGTCTATCTATGTTTCTATCTATGTGTCTGTCTCTCTTTCTCTGTCTATCTATGTTTCTATCTATGTGTCTGTCTCTCTTTCTCTGTCTATCTTTGTTTCTATCTATGTGTCTGTCTTTCATTCTCTGTCTATCTATGTTTCTATCTATGTATCTGTCTCTCTTTCTCTGTCTATCTATGTTTCTATCTATGTGTCTGTCTCTCTTTTTCTGTCTATCAATGTTTCTATCTATGTGTCTGTCTCTCTTTCTCTGTCTATCTTTGTTTCTATCTATGTGTCTGTCTCTCATTCTCTGTCTATCTATGTTTCTATCTGTGTCTGTCTCTCTTTCTCTGTCTATCTATGTTTCTATCTATGTATCTGTCTCTCTTTCTCTGTCTATCTATGTTTCTATCTATGTGTCTGTCTCTCTTTTTCTGTCTATCAATGTTTCTATCTATGTGTCTGTCTCTCTTTCTCTGTCTATCTTTGTTTCTATCTATGTGTCTGTCTCTCATTCTCTGTCTATCTATGTTTCTATCTGTGTCTGTCTCTCTTTCTCTGTCTATCTATGTTTCTATCTATGTATCTGTCTCTCTTTCTCTGTCTATGTTTCTATCTATGTATCTGTCTCTCTTTCTCTGTCTATCAATGTTTCTATCTATGTGTCTGTCTCTCTTTCTCTGTCTATCTATGTTTCTATCTATGTGTCTGTCTCTCTTTCTCTGTCTATCTATGTTTCTATCTATGTATCTGTCTCTCTTTCTCTGTCTATCTATGTTTCTATCTATGTATCTGTCTCTCTTTCACTGTCTATCTATGTGTATGTCTATGTTTCTATCTATGTATCTGTCTCTCTTTCTCTGTCTATCAATGTTTCTATCTATGTGTCTGTCTCTCTTTCTCTGTCTATCTATGTTTCTATCTATGTGTCTGTCTATCTTTCTCTGTCTATCTATGTTTCTATCTATGTGTCTGTCTCTCTTTCTCTGTCTATCTATGTTTCTATCTATGTGTCTGTCTCTCTTTCTCTGTCTATCTATGTTTCTATCTATGTGTCTGTCTCTCTTTCTCTGTCTATCTATGTTTCTATCTATGTGTCTGTCTCTCTTTCTCTGTCTATCTTTGTTTCTATCTATGTGTCTGTCTTTCATTCTCTGTCTATCTATGTTTCTATCTATGTATCTGTCTCTCTTTCTCTGTCTATCTATGTTTCTATCTATGTGTCTGTCTCTCTTTTTCTGTCTATCAATGTTTCTATCTTTGTGTCTGTCTCTCTTTCTCTGTCTATCTTTGTTTCTATCTATGTGTCTGTCTCTCATTCTTTGTCTATCTATGTTTCTATCTGTGTCTGTCTCTCTTTCTCTGTCTATCTATGTTTCTATCTATGTATCTGTCTCTCTTTCTCTGTCTATCTATGTTTCTATCTATGTGTCTGTCTCTCTTTTTCTGTCTATCAATGTTTCTATCTATGTGTCTGTCTCTCTTTCTCTGTCTATCTTTGTTTCTATCTATGTGTCTGTCTCTCATTCTCTGTCTATCTATGTTTCTATCTGTGTCTGTCTCTCTTTCTCTGTCTATCTATGTTTCTATCTATGTATCTGTCTCTCTTTCTCTGTCTATGTTTCTATCTATGTATCTGTCTCTCTTTCTCTGTCTATCAATGTTTCTATCTATGTGTCTGTCTCTCTTTCTCTGTCTATCTATGTTTCTATCTATGTGTCTGTCTCTCTTTCTCTGTCTATCTATGTTTCTATCTATGTGTCTGTCTCTCTTTCTCTGTCTATCTATGTTTCTATCTATGTGTCTGTCTCTCTTTCTCTGTCTATCTAAGTTTCTATCTATGTGTCTGTCTCTCTTTCTCTGTCTATCTATGTTTCTATCTATGTATCTGTCTCTCTTTCTCTGTCTATCTATGTTTCTATCTATGTGTCTGTCTCTCTTTCTCTGTCTATCTTTGTTTCTATCTTTGTGTCTGTCTCTCTTTCTCTGTCTATCTATGTTTCTATCTATGTGTCTGTCTCTCTTTCTCTGTCTATCTTTGTTTCTATCTATGTGTCTGTCTCTCATTCTCTGTCTATCTATGTTTCTATCTGTGTCTGTCTCTCTTTCTCTGTCTATCTATGTTTCTATCTATGTATCTGTCTCTCTTTCTCTGTCTATGTTTCTATCTATGTGTCTTTTTCTATCTATCAATGTTTCTATCTATGTGTCTGTCTCTCTTTCTCTGTCTATCTATGTATATGTCTATGTTTCTATCTATGTATCTGTCTCTCTTTCTCTGTCTATCTATGTTTCTATCTATGTGTCTGTCTCTCTTTCTCTATCTATGTTTCTATCTATGTGTCTGTCTCTCTTTCTCTGTCTATCTATGTGTCTATCTATGTGTCTGTCTCTCTTTCTCTGTCTATCTATGTGTCTATCTTTGTGTCAGTCTCTCTTTCTTTGTCTATCTATGTGTCTATCTATGTGTCTGTCTCTCTTTCTTTGTCTATCTATATGTCTATCTATTGTCTGTCTCTCTTTCTCTGTCTATCTATGTTTCTATCTATGTGTCTGTCTCTCTTTCTCTGTCTATCTATGTTTCTATCTATGTATCTGTCTCTCTTTCTCTGTCCATCTATGTTTCTATCTATGTGTCTGTCTCTCTTTCTCTGTCTATCAATGTTTCTATCTATGTGTCTGTCTCTCTTTTTCTATCTATCAATGTTTCTATCTATGTGTCTGTCTCTCTTTCTCTGTCTATCTATGTATATGTCTATGTTTCTATCTATGTATCTGTCTCTCTTTCTCTGTCTATCTATGTTTCTATCTATGTGTCTGTCTCTCTTTCTCTATCTATGTTTCTATCTATGTGTCTGTCTCTCTTTCTCTGTCTATCTATGTGTCTATCTATGTGTCTGTCTCTCTTTCTCTGTCTATCTATGTGTCTATCTATGTGTCTGTCTCTCTTTCTTTGTCTATCTGTATGTCTATCTATTGTCTGTCTCTCTTTCTCTGTCTATCTATGTTTCTATCTATGTGTCTGTCTCTCTTTCTCTGCCTATCTATGTTTCTATCTATGTGTCTGTCTCTCTTTCTCTGCCTATCTATGTTTCTATCTATGTATCTGTCTCTCTTTCTCTGTCTATCAATGTTTCTATCTATGTGTCTGTCTCTCTTTCTCTGTCTATCTATGTTTCTATCTATGTGTCTGTCTCTCTTTCTCTGTCTATCTATGTTTCTATCTATGTATCTGTCTCTCTTTCTCTGCCTATCTATGTTTCTATCTATGTATCTGTCTCTCTTTCTCTGTCTATCTATGTTTCTATCTATGTGTCTGTCTCTCTCTCTCTGTCTATCTATGTTTCTATCTATACGCCTGTCTATAAGTCTTTCTATGTGTCTGTCTATTTATCGATCGATCAATCTTTCAATTTGTCCAACTGTCATTCATTCCGTCTGTATATATATAAATCTATAAATCTTTGTCTGTCTTTATTTGACTGTCTCTGTCAATGAACAAGTCAAATTTCTCAAAATATATCTTTGTTAGTAATGTATGTATTAGTAATGTATGTATTAGTAATGTATATATTAGTAATGTATGTATTAGTAATGTTTGTATTAGTAATGTTTGTATTAGTAATGTATGTATTAGTAATGTATGTATTAGTAATGTATGTATTAGTAATGTTTGTATTAGTAATGTATGTATTAGTAATGTATGTATTAGTAATGTATGTATTAGTAATGTTTGTATTAGTAATGTATGTATTAGTAATGTATGTATTAGTAATGTTTGTATTAGTAATGTATGTATTAGTAATGTATGTATTAGTAATGTATGTATTAGTAATTTATGTATTAGTAATGTTTGTATTAGTAATGTATGTATTAGTTATGTTTGTATTATTAATCTGTGCATAACAGAAGAGGTGGTAATATCCAAAAAATACAGTGAAGTTAAAATATGTCATTTAAATATCTATGTAGTATGTACTACAAAACCTTTGGAATCAAACAACTGATCCGTTTATAAAAGACCGTTAAGGTTCAGACAGTCAAACTCCCTTTAAGAGTCATAAATACAAGTCTTCTGACATTCTTTAGGGACATGTATTATGAAGCAATAGGATAGCTACGACTTGCCTATCTTTGTCGGTCTTATAATGTGGGCTGCAGTTGATATTCTTCTAATGAGGGCTGCAGTTGATATTCTTCTAATGAGGGCTGCAGTTGATATTCTTCTAATGAGGGCTGCAATTGATATTCTTCTAATGAGGGCTGCAGTTGATATTCTTCTAATGAGGGCTGCAGTTGATATTCTTCTAATGAGGGCTGCAGTTGATATTCTTCTAATGAGGGCTGCAGTTGATATTCTTCTAATTAGGGCTGCAGTAAGGTATTAGAGACAATTACGCAGCTTCATGCGGGGGGGAGGTAACGAATGAATATCGCGACTCTCCTCACTGACCCTTTATTATGTGACATCTCAGAAATATCACCCACCCACTCACCCACCCACTCACTCTCTCTCTCTAGCCAGCAGTTCAGCTCCTCATCTCACGTAGGGCCAGCAGTGTGTGGCGTCACATACCGGAAGTCATAGATGGAGACAGACCTGACAAAGTTGTACTGAAACCAGGTGGAATTTTTTTTCCACCTTACTCCATGGACTTATTCCAGTTCACGCTTAAGGGAAAAAAATAATCTGAAAGGAAGAAGAAAAAAGCTCCCCCCCCCTCTCTTTCTCTCTCTCTCCACCATTCCGCTGTTCGTGCCACATTAAAGAATGTCTGCATGACCGAATCACCAGTGATCTAAGATGTTGCGTGTGTGTGTGTTGGTGTTTGTGAGTATGTATGAGAGAGGGGGAGGTGGCAAAGTGTCGTAGAAAGAGAGAGAGAGAGAGAGAGGGGTGAGAGAGAGAGAAAATGTACCACAATCTTGACATTTTCATTTCGTTGGAGAGATTTCTTACATTCTGTATGGGTTGCCACTAAAGTGAAGTGACTTTCTTTTTATTATGTCCGTGTTTCAGTCCGGATAATGTAATGAAAGCAACTCCGTTTTATTGAACCCAAATAAAACATGGCAGCTATTTCTGACACTTGATGGACATAATTTCTGTCTATAGCCGATACTGAGTATATATATATATATATATATATATATATATATATATATATATATATATATATATATATATATATATATATATATCATTTTATTACGTGGCAGCCACAATATAAAAAAAAAATCATATACTTAATCATATACTTAATCACAAAAACACACACACACACACACTCTCTCTCTCTCTCTCACACACATTACATTTATGCTCAGTGAATTAATTACCTGTTGTTCATTCAGAAGGACACATTATTTCTTGTATATCATTCTTGGTATGAAGTGAAACTTGACGTGTTTTATAAGAGTAAAAGAAAAAGAAATTTACAAATCTACGCCCACTGTTCTATAGTATTGTAGTTTTATAGAATAATGTGTTTATTCTCTTCACTAGAATTATAACAGATTGGGCTAAAATTAGTCTACGACTTAGACTTTTACAAAAATAAATAAATAAATATAATTACATATTCTGTATAAAAGTAATAAAAGTGTTGCAATTAACATTTTTGTGATCAGAGAGAAGGCGTAGATTTGTTTAAGTCTAAATATCACTTCAATATAAACTGTTAATTTAGTTTTGATCATTCACCTAAACGTGTCTGTCCTTAAGAAAGTTCTGTAAAAATTAGAAAATTCTTTTAAAAACTTCGTGCTTTGTTACAAATGTTAATATAATTTCATTCTGATTTCATTAGAAACGTATAAGCCGTCTGCTCTGACATCTGTGCATTGATTTTTTTGCTTATTTTGATTTCATTTGTTTATCAACGCTAATATATTAATTTTATTATCTCATGTTTTTGTTCTTCTCTGTGCCAGCTTTAAAATAAATTATTGAAATAAATAAAAAATTCAAATCAAAATTTCAAAAAAGGATACATTGATATAAAAATATAAATATAATATAAAAATAAGATGTTAATTGTAAGACTTGTAAAAATTATGTACCACTATTCAATTGATTCTTAATATTGATTGCTTAAACCTAACCCTATTTCTCATAGTGCAATGTGATAAAACTAGATTTATGTGTTATTATGTTATCGTAACATGAGTGATAAACAATCAAAGTGCCGGAAGTTTGTGCATAACACTCCTTTACGTTGTTGTTTCAGTCTTTTGATCTCAAAATTACAACACTAAAGTGAAATTTAAACCAAAATTATGGAGATTTATTAAAATGGAATAAATTTATGTATTGTTAGTGTGATAGCTGAAAAAAAAAAGATTTAGATTTTTTCCCAATATTTGTCATTTTCTAAACCCTACATTTTCATGATGCTTTATTGTTAGTTTAATTCAACATTTTACCCACTTCATACAAAAAGTGCTTCGCTATTTAAAAAAGTCCACTAATGATAATAAACATATGCCGCCAATAGTGTTATCTACATTTCTAATTATGTAGCACCTAAATATTGATACACATAACAACACAATGACACTAATATGACGGCTTTCGGAAAATAAATCAGTTAAAATTGGACAATGCGCTTTCGGTATAATTTAAATCTAGTTGTTTGAGTATACAATGTATGGGCATGATGATAGTGTTTCGTGAATAACATCGCTACATTTTATTTTCTTTAGAGAGTAGACGTTAGACAATTATTTCGAGGAAAGTTTTCTAGTCATAACAAAATAACAGTGCATGGTTACTTACCAGACATCTGATGAACACTGTTATTACTTAGTATTGAAATTGAGTCATAGTTTTGTTGAAGTTTATTATCTTAACGATATATATCGCTGTTATGAAATGCAGTTTAAAAAAGTCATCAGTTTCAGTCTTATGACAGTAGTCTTTTACTGAAAAACCAACGACAACACATTGCAATATTCTGCAACACATTGCAATCTCTAACACCAGCTGAATGCAATGTCTGTCACCATCAACCGCAACCAACCCACCCCGAGGCAGAAAAGGACGAACATGGCCACACTGACCAAACCGTTCGGCCGGATTCTGACCCCGATCTTCCCGGTGAGAGATGACACGACAGTGTCCGTCAGTCCGCCAGACCCCACGACTAGCTCCAACCGCAACAGCTATCAGCTATCAGCATTCGTTGACGATGTAGACAGCGACACCAGTGCCGTGGAACCGGTGGGTAGCCAAGGACTCACAGTCGAGGCCTCCAAGCTTCAGTCCGAGAAAGTGGCCGCGTTTGAAATTGACCACGACTGGATGCTGAAGGATGAAATGGCCAAACGTGGGAAGATGTTTGAGAGACTCAAGAAACAGCTGACCATAGCTCTCCCAGGTTGTAGCTCTAAACATTTTAAATGACTTACAGGAACATATGACTGGCGACATGATCCCATTAAACGCCAATGCTCGTTTGTATATTATATAGCGCAGAGATGATAAATGTCTCCTCAACCCTCAACATTGTTAAGTTATATAAAACTAGCTGTACCCTGCAATTCCTTTTGCATAGAGTTATATCCCCTTAGGCTTGATCGGTAGGCCGGGTTATTTTTTGGTTTCGGGCAGATCCAATTTGTTCATCATTGTATTTTAAACTGCAATACTGTTGTACTAATTCTTTAGTTTCGATTTAACGCAGAACCCAAATCGCTTTTATATATATTATAATTCATATCACCACGCTTATTAATAATAATATAACATAGTTTTCCCCCTCCCACTCCAAATGTAACAATAGCTTCACTCTTCTACACCCCCCCCCCCCCCACCCCCCATACCCGGTCGTCAAAGACAATTAACGGGTTGCACTTTTGTAATTATTTAAGACGTCTATACCCCCCCACGCCCACCTTATGTAATAGATACTACCGCTTTCCACACTCAAAGCATTATATGTTTAACCTAGTGTTGTTTTAGTGCCAGGTCATATTTTAGTTTCAGTTTTTATTTCGTTTTTTCTGTAATAATTTCAGTTTTCGTCTAGTTTTAGTCTTGCTGCTAATTTTAGTTTTAGTTTTCGTCAACGAAAACAACACTAGTTTAACCAATAGGGGTGGGGTTGTGTTATAAATCACACGGGCGGAATGATTATTGAACCTTATCTAGAGAGTTCAATGAATGTTTTTTTTGAAAAAGTGTGGAGGGGGGTGGATACTGGACAGGAAGTAGCTATAAACTCTTTGGTTTCTTTAAGTTCAATATGTTTTGTTTAAAAATAAACAAGAACACAATAATTGAGATTGGAAATTATTCATATTTTGATTTATTTCGTTTGAACTCATTTTCCTTTTTTTGTTATATTTCAAAATGTTTACATTTTGATTATTAAACTTAATGACATATCACATCATATGACATATTCGTAGTGCACCCACTTCTATTATTGAATATATCACATGTGACATTTACATAAAACAATCACTTTTTATGATCAAAATGATGACAGCTGACATCTAGGTAAAGCAATCATAATATAATAATTTCACCATGACGACAGTTGACATTTTGCAGGGATACACCAACAATTTGATAATGAGTTAAACATAAACACAATCTGATATAAACTTTATAAGCTCAGACGATCTTTTAAAATATTTCTGTAAAACAGTAACGTGTGTATGATTCTTATTTTTGTGCACAGATGAAGACCCACTGGAAGGAATCAACAACAGAATCGAAGAGATCCACTCTATGGTTAAACCGAAGATTGAACTGTTGGACTTCCTGGGTAACTTGGATCAAGCTGAAAGGGAAAGAGTTCTGGTGAGTGTGTGTCTTTTGTCTATGTCTTTTATCAACATTGTGTCTTTTGTCTATGTCTTTTATCAACATTGTGTCTTTTGTCTATGTCTTTTATTAACATTGTGTCTTTTGTCTATGTCTTTATTTCATTAGTCAATCAAAGAGTAACTTTTCAATCTTCGTTTCTTTTTTTCTTTCGTCAGTCATTGTCTCTTCTTAAGTCTTTGAAGAATACGTCAGTGCATTATGTCAGTCTGTATTATTTCTTATTCTTGATGTATCACCCAGATCGCTTTAATTTTATCCGACCTATTTTTCCCCTTATATTTATTGTTAATTAATGGTTATTATGTTAAAAAAAAATTACTGGGTGGCTGGTTGGCTGTGAATCGGACCTACAAGCCGTGGGTCGCGGGTTCAAATCCCAGCGTATCCAGTAACCTACCCATGTCTCTCGTGTCACCACAATGGTCGTTGATCTGGTGAAAACGAGGGAAGTAAAAATCCGCCTAAGAGAAAAACATCTTATTCATTTAGTAGATTTACAAAAGTTATGTCAAATTTGTTAATTACATCATTGGTAGCCCATTGAAGTGAGTTTGTGTTTAATTAGCATTTTAATTATTAGTAACTATTCAAGAAAACTAGTTATAGTGTGTCTTGTATAAACTAGTCATAGTGTGTCTTTATAAACTAGTCATAGTGTGTCTTGTATAAACTAGTCACAGTGTCGCTTGTATAAACTAGTCACAGTTTCTCTTGTATAAACTAGTCACAGTGTCTAAAGTATAAACTAGTCATAGTGTGTCTCTTGTATAAACTAGTCATAGTGTGTCTAATGATATGAAAAAATATGACGTAAATCTATCCGTTAAAAATATAAAATCGTCTAGTAATATAAGTAGATGATCTTTTTAAAATGTAGTTGATTTTTTAGTTTATTGTGAACACGTGACAATTAGTCAACAATCATTAGCCATGAGTTCACAGATGATTGTGAACATGCAACATACCATTAACAATCATTAACCACAAGGTCACATGATTGTGAACATGCACAACGTTTATTAACAATCACCTGTCAATTTTATTTCCTACCGACGGATCCTAGTTTATGCAACATGCAATAACGTATCGATTATATTTGCCACGAATCAATCATTTCGTTAATACAAAATGAAAAGAAGAAAAAAAAAATGATTAAACTTTAGGATCATGGGTTACTGGTTAAAAAAATATTAAAACTTTTTGATCGATCAATTTTCTTCAGTCAATGAATAAAATAAAATTCTTTCTTTCTATCTGTCCCCACAATGGAAGGAAAATAAATTCTTTCTATCGGTCCCAACAATGGAAGGGAAATAAATTCTTTCTATCGGTCCCAACAATGGAAGGGAAATAAATTCTTTCTATCGGTCCCAACAATGGAAGGGAAATAAATTCTTTCTATCGGTCCCAACAATAGAAGGGAAATAAATTCTTTCTATCGGTCCCAACAATGGAAGGGAAATAAATTCTTTCTATTGGCCCCAACAATGGAAGGGAAATAAATTCTTTCTATCGGTCCCAACAATGGAAGGGAAATAAATTCTTTCTATCGGTCCCAACAATGGAAGGGAAATAAATTCTTTCTTTCGGTCCCAACAATGGAAGGGAAATAAATTCTTTCTATCGGTCCCAACAATGGAAGGGTAATAAATTCTTTCTATCGGTCCCAACAATGGAAGGGAAATAAATTCTTTCTATCGGTCCCAACAATGGAAGGGGAATAATTCTTTCTATCGGTCCCAACAATGGAAGGGTAATAAATTCTTTCTATCGGTCCCAACAATGGAAGGGAAATAAATTCTTTCTATCGGTCCCAACAATGGAAGGGAAATAAATTCTTTCTATCGGTCCCAACAATGGAAGGGTAATAAATTCTTTCTATCGGTCCCAACAATGGAAGGGAAATAAATTCTTTCTATCGATCCCAACAATGGAAGGGTAATAAATTCTTTCTATCGGTCCCAACAATGGAAGGGAAATAAATTCTTTCTATCGGTCCCAACAATGGAAGGGAAATAAATTCTTTCTATCGGTCCCAACAATGGAAGGGAAATAATTCTTTCTATCGGTCCCAACAATGGAAGGGTAATAAATTCTTTCTATCGGTCCCAACAATGGAAGGGAAATAAATTCTTTCTATCGGTCCCAACAATGGAAGGGAAATAAATTCTTTCTATCGGTCCCAACAATGGAAGGGTAATAAATTCTTTCTATCGGTCCCAACAATGGAAGGGAAATAAATTCTTTCTATCGGTCCCAACAATGGAAGGGAAATAAATTCTTTCTATCGGTCCCAACAATGGAAGGGAAATAATTCTTTCTATCGGTCCCAACAATGGAAGGGTAATAAATTCTTTCTATCGGTCCCAACAATGGAAGGGAAATAAATTCTTTCTATCGGTCCCAACAATGGAAGGGAAATAAATTCTTTCTATCGGTCCCAACAATGGAAGGGAAATAAATTCTTTCTATCGGTCCCAACAATGGAAGGGTAATAAATTCTTTTTATCGGTCCCATCAATGGAAGGGAAATAAATTCTTTCTATTGGTCCCAACAATGGAAGGGAAATAAATTCTTTCTATCGGTCCCAACAATGGAAGGGTAATAAATTCTTTCTATCGGTCCCAACAATGGAAGGGAAATAAATTCTTTCTATCGGTCCCAACAATGGAAGGGAAATAAATTCTTTCTATCGGTCCCAACAATGGAAGGAAAAACTTCTCAATTTTCCCCCCACTCCTCTGTCAAGTTAACATGTTTCTTCATAACGCCCCCCCCCCAGCCCCTTCCCTCCGGCAGCCTTTGAGAAGAAGATTACTATCACTGGATATAATGACCTTATTGATTATCGATGACAATAAGTCATTATGGACGGTTCCCAAGCTGTTTATCAGTGACCTTTTCAAACGACGAACATTTGATCACGACATCCTTACTCTGAGTCTTTGTCTGAGTCTGTGTCCGTGTCAAAGTCTGGGTTTGACTCTGTGTCTGTGTCGTTATTTTTAAATAACAAAACAAGAGGTAGAGGGGGGGGGTGAAGGAGTATTTTATAAATATTTCTGTGACAATAAGCTCGATCTGTTCAGTTGGATGGCTAGAAAATAACAAAAGAAAAAAGAACAGAGTGTTTTCCCTTCGATCTTTTTATTGGGAGATGTGATGAGTGACAGGCAAAAGAGGAAGAAGAATTCTCCTGTCGTCATGACTACGGCAGACAAGCGGGTTATCATGTCGACAAATGACCTTGGTCTTTAGTAGCAGTAACTATCAGACATCAAATAACAATTGAAAAAAAAAGCTTCATTTGATGTTTTGCTTCATGACCTTTAGGCAATTTAGCAGAAATGTACGGACAGCAGTTTGCACCTATCCCTGCCTGTTGAGCCTCATACTACAAATAGATGTAAACAGTAGCCTACTTAGAAATGACAATATAATGTGTTGTAGCTGACGATCTATCTATCTAGCTGAATATTTCTATTAGATGGATATCTATCTATCTATCTATCTATCTATCTATCTATCTATCTATCTATCTATCTATCTATCTATCTATCTATCTATCTATCTATCTATCTATCTATCTATCTATCTATCTATCTATCTATCTATCTATCTATCTATCTATCTATCTATCTATCTGTTCTTGCTGATTGTCTATCTGTTCTTGCTGACTATCTATCTGTTCTAGCTAACTATCTGCTCTAGTTGACTTTTCCAACTTTCAAAATAGCTCATAAATCTTTCAGTGTGATAGCATGCAATGGTTTAGGTTGGACCTCAGTGAATCAATGATTCAGGGGTCTCTGTGAATCAATGATCCGGGGGTTTACGTTCAGTTTAAAACATTTAAGAGCAGCGGTCCAAACAATCGATTAGCTATTGATAATCACGTAATGATTTTTCGTCCCTTATCTTTTCAAACATGATTAGCCAATTCAGAATCTCGTTAGGATGAAAAAAGTCATTGCTTAGTAGTTAACTGTCATTGTTTTATTATAATTAAATCAACATAGTGGTTAAAAAGTGTATACTTTGTACTATACTTAAAACCACTACAAATTTTAAGAGCTAGCACTTCTATGGTTGACGCGTATTTCACCCACTACAGTTTTAAGAGAATAAACTTTTATATCAAGTTATGTTAAGTGAATAGGCCTACCCAGTTGTAAATAGATAACTTATATTCAGTGCATTGAAGTCAAAAAAAGTTTTATTGAAACAACTACAACAAGAAGAACAAAAATACCTGTTTCCTTGTTTGTTGTTTTATTGATTTGAAACAAACCTCTCAACCCAAGTTGTTATTTTATGGTACACGTCATTCCCTTCCTCCACCCATAAAATGGAAAACACTGACATGCACATTTGTCAAACTACATAAACCTTGACATGTCAGAATTATCAAAGTTAAGGACACTTTTTCATGGCATCAGTTTCAACAAATATAAATAATATCTCTAAGGACTGCTGTATGGTAGAGCGCAAACAACCGACTGGCAGGTCTCAGGTTCAAACCCCGGCTAATGGTTTCGAGTGATACAATGTGTAGGTCACACATTTAAAAAAAAATGGGAACTTGACGATTCTTAGTTAAAGTAAACATTGAATGCCATTTCATTTATCACGCCATCTCCTTCTATACAGTTGATACTATAAACATTGAATGACATGTCAATTATCTAACAATCTCCTTCTATGCAAAACACTGAAGGACATTACAATTATCACACAATCTCCGTCTATGCAAAACATTGAAGGACATTACATTTATCATACAATCTCTTTCTATGCAAAACACTGAAGGACATTACATTTATCACACAATCTCTTTCTATACTTAACACTGAAGGCCATTACATTTATCACACAATCTCCTTCTATACAGTAGATACTTTAAACAGTGAATAAAACTTTATCAATGTCCTAATATTCCTAATTAGCTCTACGAGGAATTTTTTCCTTTGTTCATAATGTCAAGTAAATAAAATAACTAGAAAGCTAGAAGTTTAACAACCAAACATTGAACCCAAAATAACCCAATTAACAATCTATGACCTATATTCACAGAGTATGAACCAGATGAACACAATAACGTTGAGAAGAGATAGAAGAAAAAACTGGAAGGTAAGATACAATTTGTAGTAAACAAACAAACAATCCTAAATTAAAGTAAACAGTTGTCTTTATATCAACCGAGCCATCTTTATTACTTAAGTTACTTTTCCTTATCATGCCATAGTTTTCCACATAACATCTGTATCGTACAGAAAGAGCTTCGCTTTTTATAATTTATCTACATTGACTGAAAAAAATGCCACATTTTTGTGTTATTTCCCTTTATAATAGTGTTGCGCAAAAATACAGTGGATTCCGCTTAATTGGGACACCGCTTAATTGGAACAGCCGCTTATTTGGGACAAATCTCAAAGAAACAAAACCAAGAAGCCAAAAGTAAATTTGTATGTTTAATTGGGACAGCCGCTTAATCGGGACAAAAAGCCTCGGTCACGATGTGTCCCAATTAAGCGGAATCGACTGTATTGATACACAATAAAAATACTACTGCTTTCGGAAATATTTATTTAAAATGGTATTGAGTATCAAGTGTAAATTATATTCTGTGGATTTCTCAGAGTTTACTTTCTGTCCGGTTAATTGATATTATTTTAAATTCACAAGTGAAATTAACGTAAAAATATATTAAAAAAAAAAGGTCAACAGGAGTAAAATTAATACCGTATTTTTAAAATAAAATTGTTTGGAAATGTCTTTTATATGTTTTTTTATGACCATTTCTTATAGTATCTCCTTACTGCTTAAGATGTGAAACACAAAACTTCATAATATATGTCAAAATATTTAAATTTATTTTGTTAGGCTTCTGATTACCTTCGCTACGCCTTCAGGATGGTATTTTTGGCGTCCAGTGTTGGTAACTCAAGTAGACGGTGAGTACCGATAACAATCAGTTATATTTTCCACAGAGTGCAGATAACAATCAGTTATATTTTCACCATAATGCCGATAACAATCAGTTATATTTTCATCATTAGTGCCGATAACTGTCAGTTATATTTTCACCATAGTGCCGATAACAATCAGTTATATTTTCACCATTAGTGCCGATAACAATCAGTTATATTTTCACCATATCCATACACTTAAAATACTGGACAATTTCATAACATGTCTTTACTTTAAATGTGCTACACAATCTACATTTCCAGGTATTTCTACACAAATGACCCTGAAGCCGGTCCATCGATCATGAGAAAACAAAGGCTACTACACAGACACAGAGTTTACCGTGACATGAAGTCCAGTGTAGGTATCGGTCATACCAGATAACCATTAGGTCGTTTCAAGACTAAACTATGACATTGGACATAATCCAACTATATATTAAAGCTTGTATTCTACTTCACAAGACAAAACCACTTTAACCTTTCACAATTACTCTATTCTTCATGATTAATTTAATTTATACGAATTTGTTATGTTCACAAATATCATACTGGTATAACATAACCACACACATCCTATGACCTGTTCACATACACCATATTTGTATAACACACTGCCACTTTTATCATATGACAGTCATGCTTAACTGTTTATTTTTATCCATTAACTCTCACATTGACTTTGAATTTCAAACATGAAAATAAAGCACTCTGACGCACAATTATTTTTGCCTTAGGTCTGAGACACTATTTAAAAAAAAATATACAATTCATCATTGAAATTAAATCTGATTAAAATGATCTGATAAATCTCTCAATAATATTGCAGTTTACACAGATCTAATTAAAACGAAGTCAAATTTGAAACATAACTAGTTATCAAAGGCCCGGTACCCGGACCGGCGAGTAGGCACACAGTTGGAGTTGAAAATGGTGATATACATTTCAGCGCGTTAACAATCAGTCTATACACTTGCAGTGGCCCCAAGGACATGAACAGATTATTGTAGCCAAAATACATTTGAGAATAGGGACACCTAATAATACATCAAATAAAGTTCATATGTTAAATAGTTCCTCCCAAAGAAAATAATCCTCACTATGGGTAAACATAAACAACAACTCTTAAAATCATATTCCTTCATAATATTTTAATGGACTCCTTTCCAAACAGTTATTCATTTAATGTTTTATGATGTTCAACATGGCGTATTTAAAAAAAAAGAGAGACGTGAGTGAGTGCTTGTGTTAAGCAAAACGCTACATGTTTAACAGGTTATACACATCGTAGCATAGTACAACTAACTAAGAAAAATTGCCGACCCGGCAGTGCAAAATACAGGGAGTTAGGGGCCCGGTGTCTTGGCCACTTTGGGGGCTGCCCCTGAATTATGACATGGGATAATTTTTTGACGCTTCTCAAGCTTGGTCCCGAGAAGAAAGAATCGTTGTGTAGCTTTTAGCAGACCTTCAATTAAAAACATATTATTCCATCAATGCAGTTGAGGCCGCAGACGCAGAAAACATTAGGCCTCTTAAAAAAGAAAGACATATCAAAGCTTTCAACATTATAGTTCTGTGAAGCCAATGCCGAACCAAGGGATTTTAGGCATCTTCGGAAGCCGCTACATTTTGACATAAGATAATGTCCTTAATATTTAGTTTAAAAAATATTTTGGGGTCCCTCCTCAAACTGGGCCCCCTCCATACACCCTCTGTGTGAAGCCCCCATCATAAATGGGTTAGTTTGCATTGTAAACGTTGTGTACGGCGCTACTCAATCTCAACCCTTATTCAATTCATTCATGTGACGTAATAGTCAAAAAATGAAAAAAAAGTGACGTATTTTAGGTTAGTAATAAAGGGAAATAATTGTACATTAGAAATAGACATATTTTAGAAATAAAAACAATTTAAACAATTTAAATATTACATTATATTGAGGTATCCATTTAAATTGTGGAACATAACACAGAATATTAATTGAACGATTTCTGTAAATATTTCTTTTATGATAGCTTTTCATTTAATAACAGTCCACCTTCCAGGTCTTTCTTCTCGATTGCGAAAGTCATAACTGACATGATTGTAAAGGTGAAAAAAAGGGTTTTAAAGGTTTTGCACTGCTAACTTTAAAACTACGCAAAAATGTAGCTGTACTTACGTAAGTCCCCGATAGAAATTATGCACACAGCACGATACAGCAAATCTTGCAGAACGTCTTGACAGATAGCAGCAAATTGTCCAAAAACAAAGTACTGGTAGAATATATGCACACAGCACGGCACAAAAATCTTTCCGTTCAATCATATTTTGTTTCAATTCATTATGCAAAGTTGACTATTAAGTGGCTTTTTTATGTATTCTATATAAACAAAACCAAACTACGTGATGAAGGTAGACCATATGTCTGTCGAGTCCCGCCCGGAAAATTGTCAGATTTCTTAGAAGGCTTGGCAAAGTCCTTTAATTCACTAATCTTTATAAAAAAAAAAATTGTGTCCCTGGGGGGGGGGGGGGGGTGTCAGGTCAGTTGAAATGTAAAGGGCGGCCGGGCATTGTGTTGGCCACACAATCCTTAAGTATGCCTCTGGTACAGAAACAGGTGAGTTCTACACTTTCATCTGCCCCCATGGTCTTAAAGGCTTAAGGGAAAACATTATTTATTACAACTGAAATACATCGCAACACTTAGTACGTTTAGACAGGTGAAAGTATTATTTTATGTCATGTCATAATTATTGAATTTAGTTCAATTGATCTACATGTTATTACTCATGTTTTGTTTTCGGATCCACTAATTTAGATAAAACATTATAATCCACGTCTACATTTAAACACTGTACCTCCCACCCCTCAACGCATACCCAGATGTTTACGAATGCCATCAAATTCTTTAAATTTCAGCTGAGTTTTGAGTTACAGAATATCCTGATGACCGAGCCACAGTATCGGACAGATGACAACATTAAAAAGGTGAACAATGTGTAAATAATCGACTCAAACCAATAAGCAATACAGAATGATATTATCAATGACTAAACCAAAATACAACCAGTTCGTTATCTACCAGCTAGTCGCTTGTCTTATATTCCAATAATTTTATTTAAACAAAGTACACTGTATTGATTCTGTTAATTTAAAGTAATCTGTTTAGTCAATATAATTAAAATTAAAATGTAATTAATTAGACACAGTTAATAAAACCTCCTTAGCACCAATTTAAACTGGCCTAGTTTAAAATTGAATCAGATGAATATCTGGCGATCAGAATTAAGCAGGCAGGTGCAAATGTTTGTTTTTGACTACTTAACAACAGTTTATTCTTAAATATTGGTCAATGTTCGATTCGGTCAATGTTCAATTCGGTCAATGTTCAATTTGGTCAATGTTCAATTTGGTCAATGTTCAATTAGGTCAATGCTCAATTTGGTCAATGTTCAATTTGGTCAATGTTCAATTTGGTCAATGTTCAATTTGGTCAATGTTCAATTTGGTCAATGTTCAATTTGGTCAATGTTCAATTAGGTCAATGTTCAATTAGGTCAATGTTCAATTTGGTCAATGTTCAATTAGGTCAATGTTCAATTAGGTCAATGTTCAATTTGGTCAATGTTCAATGGAAAGCAATGATCCCTCCCACCCCATTAATTGTATGTTTGTTGTAAGTGTTTAGCAAACACAACATTTTCACCAAAAGAACATATGTAAGAACGAGGTCATGAAGTAATGGCGGCTAGTCATTTATCTGTCTCCCGTGGTGCCTCCAAAACCGTCGAACCTTCGGCTATGGTGAGGATGAAAGAGGGTCACTATAAGAACCGGCACATTGTCCGTGTAAATGATCTAAGAAATAAATATCTCGGTATTATTGGGGTGTTTAAAATTTTTGTTTCACCCCCCCCCCCTCCCACAGGTGTTATGGCTGTTGAAGACAACGAAAGCTTTCCAGAATTTGTTTCCACCTGAGATGAACGATGAACTCGCGAGAGTTGTTGCTTATGAGAGGTCAGTGAATGAACAGTTTTTTTTTAACACAAGAAACTCATCAAATTATTTTCATTTATAGATCAAATATATATCAGCAGCAGAGGATCAAGTTGATTTATTTATAAAAAAATGTAAACCATCACTTTAAATAAAAAAAATACTGTAAGTTATCCAATCAGTAAATTTATATAATTCAGAAAAAAATATAATTCCTCAGATCTCACGGGATTATATGAAATGGCGAGCTTGGTCTTTAGGTGCTTTTGACTTTTATCATGAAATCAAAACCAATGACGTTGAATTTGATGAATTTCACATTTTTAAATGTACAGTATGCTGCAAGGATTCCAAAAATTGATTTGTTCAAAGTGTTTAGATTAAAGCGATTTCAAAGTAAAACAAGACAGGCTAAAATTAGAGTTTGTAAAGCAACACGCTGCAGTAACGTGCTATCATGAGTATTATTGATGAAAGGGAAACAGCCCATTTTTTAGTGCCGCTCGTCATAGTTAAACACGATTATATCCCTTAATTAGTTATGAAATTAATTTTTTTGTTGTAAAGAACTGTATGCAAATTTCAAGAAAATCTCACTAAAAAGTGCCTAAAAATCGATTAAACATTACTCCCAAATAAAAATGCGAAGAGAAGTTTTGAGATAAAATAACAGAATTAGAAAAATAAATAATTAGCGCATGCACCTTACGTTTTTATGCGCGTGTTGTGAGATTACTTCCCCAGTTATTGCAAATTCCAACAACGTCATTACTTTTCATTTTAATTTTCCATTAACCCACAATGAAGCAGCTTCTTGATGCTTAAACTTTTTTAAAAAAGATTGTTCTTTTTTTTTACGCCGCCATTGCCAGCATGATAGAGTGCAGTGTGCTTACCAGGCCCGTAGCGTGCAAGGGGGGGGGGCAGGGGGCCGCCCCCCCCCATGCGTTTTGTCTGACCCCCTCTGCTTATTTGCTATACTTAGTAAAATGTATTACCTGCCCCCCCCCCCCCCCCCCCCCGTTATTGCCTGGCCCCTGCTGTAGAATTTTCACGCTACCATGCTGATGCTTATCACACCAGCATTGTTGGCTGCGCGGATGCATGTATGCCACGCCTACAGAGCAGCGGGGTGAGTGTGCCCGCTAGCATCTGCTGGGATGGCATAAAAAAAGGGTTTTAAGACTTGCCAGACCAGCAGGGTTTGTGTACTGCTGATCGGCCTGAATGGCAAGGCAAGGGATTTTTCACCTGCCCCTCGGACAAAGGGGAAGGTGTTATGTGCCTGAACTCCCCGCCCGAATTGGCAGGCTGCGAAGGTGTGCTTGGGTGGGACAAAGTGAAAGGGTGTTGTGTGCAGACCACATCCGTCACACCAGCTGTGAATACTTGAAAGCTTTGACTGACTAAATTACAGTCAAGTTTAATCCAGTATTGAGAGCCTTAGGATTAAAATAACTAGCGTGGCCCACAGATTAGATATAGCCTAATGACTAATATGTGGTGTAGTCTTTTTAGAATATCTATATTTTAATACTGAGTTTACATGATAGTACTGGCACAGTTATAATATGTAGACATTTTCCCCATAAACATCGCAATAAATGTAACAGTACTTAATATTTTACATATTTATATGCATTATGGTTAATATGTACGTAAGGCTATCATTGTCTTTTATATTGATAACAATAAGTTTTTTTTATAGATACGACCACAATCGACATATTGCCTACCAAGGGAGGAAACCGGAGAGATTTTATTTTGTTATTTCTGGAAAAAGTTAGTGTCCTTTTTCGATTCCCTATTTTGATAATTAGCCAATTTTTCTTTCATGATCAAAATATTAGTCAGTGATGGACATAAGCTAACTAAAATGTTAATAACTATAACTTTTCATTACTTTTGTTTTAGTTACAAGCAAAGTTTAACTTAGAGAAAAATGTGTTTTTGTAATAGTAGTTTAACTATTTTTATTTGGTTACTAACTAAGAATATTTAGTTACTTTCAAAATATTTTCAGAATTCATTATTTTACATTTAGTGTTCAAATTCTACTTATATATAAAGAGCAGTGGCATGACATTGACTGTTTAAAATAATTTTTATTCCAATTTCAATTGACAGTGACAATGACTATGAGAATGACGAAATCGTAGATTATGACGCGTATGACGCGAAGTAGACAACTTAGTAAGGTAGCAGTAGTTCTCAAAAGTTTAGATGCAGACGAATTTTAGGTGCATCGGGACAAAATCAAAACGTATCATGAAATGATTGAGTAGCTATGTGTGCATCATTACAACTCTGTTTCTCTCTATGTTACAACTCTGTTTCTCTGTATGTTACAACTCTTTTTATCTCTATGTTACAAATTTGTTTCTATGTTACAACTTTCTTTATTGCAAAACTGAAAGTTTAAATATAGGCCAGAATACCTGCACATTAACAGGACAAAAGCCACACGGTTAAAGCCACCCTAAGACAAAGCCACAGAGAACAAGCCACCGTAAGACAAAAGGCACACGGTTAAAGCCACCCTGAGACAAAAGCCACGCGGTTTAAGCCACACTAAGACACAAGACACACCTTTAGTATAAATGTAATATTTAACATAAATGTTCCAAGTTCTGCTATAATGTTTTCTGTAGTTACATGTGTATTAACAGCTCAGTGATGCAGTTTGACTCTTGAAACTGACAAACACTAATTTTTTAGAGCATTTTCGAAAAAAAAATGCTCTATTGTCCCCGTTTTGTCTGTCTGTCCGTCTGTCTGTCTGTCTGTCCGTCATCACCCTAGATCTCAACAACCATAAGTCCTAGACCCATGATGTATATATCATTTTGTAGGTCTTGGCCTGCCAAGAAATGACTTTTGTCCGTTTCGCGATCTGACCTCTGAGGGCCGTAAAAGGGGGCTTATAAAGTACCGTTTTTTACTATGTAAGCTAAATTAATAAAGGAGCGCCCTATATCTCAGCAACCATAAGTCCTAGACCCATGATGTATATACCATTTTGTAGGTCTTGGCCTGCCATGTGTACATCAAAAGTTCATTTCGCGATAGGACCTCTGAGGGCCGGGCTTCAGGGCTCCTAAGGGGCTTATATATTATATATATGGCCCCATTCTACACCTTGTACGTTCAATAACCCATTCATTTGGTGCGAAATACTGCAGCACGTAGTTTCACCAAGATTTATTAAGAAACTCATCAAATGAAATAGTAAGCTTGTGTTCTGAGTTTAATTGAAAGTATCAGAGCTATGCAACAATTGACGGAGTTTTCGGACGATTAAATGACTACAATTTCGAATGTTTTCAATTATGAGTCCTATTTCAGTAACCACAAACCACTTGTAGTTAGATTTAAGAGAAAATAATTTTTTTCAAATATAAAGAAACGTCTTTATAATATTTTTTTACAGATATATGCATTACACAATTGAATTTATAAACATTTCCAAAATTTACAAATATTTACTGAAAGCTAACAAACGTACTGATACATAACAAGAAAATGCGCTAACACGTCCTGTGTCCAGAATGGAACAGGCTTAATTGCTTGTTTAATTTATGGAAAAAAAAAATGAAGAAAAAAAATACTTTTGTTCAGTATTATTATATTATAAAACAATTGGAACTTACAATGATACAGAAAATTTTGTTTCATAAGTAGAAAGTCTGATTTTGTTTATTTATAGGTCCTTATTTGTCTCATAATAAATAAGTTCATCATGGAGTCATTTTTTAGACTGACGTTTGATTTAACCAATTTCCAGAAATTTCTGAACAATGTAGGCCTACTTATGCAAAAAGTTGTAAAATAGAAAAATGTTCAATATTTTTTTTTTTTAGGATTAGGTTGTAACTAAACTTTAATTACATTTTTGGTTGAAAATAAGTTAAACGTTTAGCTTGAAAAAATAATGTGTGTGTCCATCACTGATAACTGGCCATATATATATATATATACTGTCGATTCCGCTTAATTGGGACACATCGGGACCGAGGCTTTTTGTCCCAATTAAGCGGAATCCACTGTATATATATATATATATATATATATATATATATATATATATATATATATATAGGTAAAATGACTTCATTCTTCGACACACATCTAATTTAAAAATATTTTTTGATGGGTTTCAGTTAATAAACTCAGAGAATATAAACTTCCGTCTGGATGTTTGAATAAATTTATGGGAGCAATGCAGAAAGGTGGGATGTCTGATGTAAGCTAAAAACAGACTTTTATTTATCTGTCTATTTATTTAGACCTATATTTAGCCATTTATATCCATCTTATCCTTCTGTTTATATTTTTACAACAAAACTCCGTATAATCCACATTGCACATGTTTATCTTTTTGTTCAAATTACTAACACCTTCAATTTTATTTTTCATTCCCGTATTAAGTCAGAAGAGTTTGAGAACAATGAGATCAGACAGGAACATCTTGTGTCTTCAGGCCCAGTAGAATTACTCACCTTGTGTAAGCAGGTACGTACACGGTATTTGAAACTCATAGTTCTTTTGGATGGGCAAACTAAATCACCGTTTACGTCTCCCCCCCCCCCACCCTTACACACATCCAAAAAGACCCCGTCCAGTACAAAGTCCTTTAAAGTCTGATGAATTAGGGACCACCCAAAGGTAGATTTTTTTCCCTCGGGCACCCATATATTTCTAGAAATCCCATATAGTTACCAAAAATCAAAGAGCATATCTACACGGCAGTAAGTAATAATGTACTAATAAAGTAAATTGCAAATATGTTCTGTCGAGGATCGCATGAAAATGTGGGGCGATTACGTGCAGTGGCGCCGAGAGCCAACACTGGCCCCAGGGCAGGACATCATTGCGGGCCCCTTAATAAACAAAAAGTCGTGAAAAAATTGACATGGTCGGGGCGGCCGGGCCTCCTTACAGATGCGGACCCCCTGGCAATGACCCCCCCTCGGCGTGCCTGGTTACGTGGACAATCCAGTCCAGTCCAAGTAG
The DNA here is from genome assembly GCA_021962125.1 of Bulinus truncatus. Lineage (NCBI taxonomy): Eukaryota > Metazoa > Mollusca > Gastropoda > Planorbidae > Bulinus > Bulinus truncatus. Next base: position 7,725,175 of record JAGDYQ010000034.1, read on the forward strand.
TCTCCTGGTGTAGACGCACAGAGGATTAGTGAATATTTTGTGTGTGTAAAAGGGTGCATCACTGTTTTTGGGATATGGTGTTAATTGTATTACATCCTGAGGACGATTTCATTGTACACATCAGGTATTTAAGTTCATGCATTATGTTCACAGGGATATAGTCCTGTTATTATGGGGATATAGTCATGTTATCATAGGAATATAGTTCTGTTATTATTCGGAATATGGGACACTATGTACTACACAGTTTTCTCCACACGTCGTACTATCATGGCGCTTTGGGAATAGGGTGTCGAGAAAGAGAACTCTCTAGCAAGGCTTGCCTCATGCCACTGCACAAAATAAATGCGTAAAATAACATCGGAATTAACTTCCGATTGTAAAATTATTTAACTTGATCTTTTTTTTTAATTAGACTTATTTTGTCTACTTTGACTTTTTGTTTTAAAGCATTACACCAACTTGACATCAGTGATTTATATTTTCATTGCAGGATTACTTCCGGCTACTGCACACTACCCCAGGTCTTCCAGTTGAATTTTTGCTGTAAGTAGGTCACGAATCATAATTAGGTCTTGTTCCTCAAATGAACCAAACTATCAGCTGGAAATAGTAAGCTGACATAATGCTTAACTTTACTAACTCCTAATAAAAAGAAAACATTCAGAAGTGCTTTACAAACCATTACCTTAACATGAATTATTAATCACCCTTGATTTTATATAGAAAATGGTTTAATATTCTAATATGTTACTTATAAAGATCTTACCACTAAACGTGTTTCTCAAAAAATAGTGAATGTAGAAATAATATATCAAGAAATAGTGAATATAGAAATAATATATCAAGAAATAGTGAATATAGAAATAATATATCAAGAAATAGTGAATATAGAAACAGTATATTAAGAAATAGTGAATATAGAAATAGTATATCAAGAAATAGTTTATCAACTAGTGACTTATCAATCTGCTCGATTCACAGGTCAATAGATCTATTTCGAGAATTTCCAGCCGAAATATTTCTACTTAATGCGTCATCCATTACCTATAAGTATTATTGGTGAGTCACCTGCTACGAATGCGTCATTAATTATTGTAACTTATCCATCATTGGTAAACATTACGTAGTCTATTTAAATGTTTAACTCCTATACCACCCACCCCTCATTGGTAGAATGGATTTATTTATAATTAGCTTGATTAAAAAAAAAATAAACTAATGTCCCGACTATTTTTATTTATTTACAACCACCAGTGGTAATAAAGTGATATGTTCTGACGTCACCAAGACTCCATGGCTACACGTTGTCAAGTCTGTAAGTTAATTCTGTCACCAGCTGAGTTAAAAGACAACCTTGTCTCACCAGTAAACATGTATACTTAGCCACACTTTTGTCAAATTTAAAAGTTGATTTGTATAATAAACTATCTTAAGTATTAAAAAAAAAAAAAACAGTAATGAAAGAAAAAAGAAAGTGAAAGATTTATATCTATATCTATCTATCTATCTATCTATCTATCTATCTATCTATCTATCTATCTATCTATCTATCTATCTATCTATCTATCTATCTATCTATCTATCTATCTATCTATCTATCTATCTATCTATCTATCTATCTATCTATCTATCTATCTATCTATCTACCTACCTACCTACCTACCTACCTACCTACCTACCTACCTACCTACCTACCTACCTACCTACCTATCTATCTATCTATCTATCTATCTATCTATCTATCTATCTATCTATCTATCTATCTATCTATCTATCTATCTATCTATCTATCTATCTATCTATCTATCTATCTATCTATCTATCTATCTATCTGTCTATCTGTCTGTCTGTCTGTCTGTATATATATATATATATATATATATATATATATATATATATACTAGCTGTACCCTGCAAAACCTTTGCATATAGTTATATCCCCTTAAGTTCTGAATCCACCAAGACGAAACACTTTCGCGCGGAACCTTCCGCGCGGAAGTCTCAACTTAGCGAAACTCTTGTAGATACACCGGGACGAAACGGTGAGCGCCGAAACAACTCACCGGAAACAAGATTTTTTAATGATTACTTCGCACTTTTTCCTGCTAGTGGAAAAAAAAACGATCTTTTGAAAAGCAGGAAATACTGCATCCCGTGTGCCTTTTTGTTCTTATTACAAATAAATTGTCTAACTGGAAATGGAAAACTGTTTTTTTTTTTAAACTTTTTATTCGATCGGTAGCCGTTCATTTTTTTTTGTTTTAATGATCAGCCAAACATTTATTTAATAGCATTTATATTTTCAGACAGCGCTTCGATCGAAAGAAATTTCATTTGTAGAATATGTAGATAGACGATATATATTTTCCTTTCAGAAATTCATATACAAAGACTGTTGCCGGCCAAAACTTATAGTAATTCATGTTTTTCTGTCAAAATTCACTTTGTTGTTGTTTTTAATAAATATACACTAATGTGAATCATTTTTTCTATTCGAATCGACGTTTCTAAGCAGCCATTTTGTTTGTTTATCATGACGGAAAATGTAGCTCTCCGGAAAAAACTCTGCAAGCAGCGAAACTGAAAACTTTCGCTGTTCCCCAACGGAATTCCTGACCGGTGTACATGTTCTCATTAGAATATCATTGCAGCGAAACAGAGACGGAATTCGCAATGCCCTTAGATACCGGAATTTCGTCTTGGTGTATCCATACCTTTATGCTTGATCGGTAGGCTAGGTTATTTTTAGTTTCGGGCAGATCCGATTTTTTCATGATTGTATTTGTATTTTAAACTGGAATACTATTGTATTAATTCTTTACTTTCGATTTAACGCACACTGGAAATGAGCATTATTATATATGATTTATATATATATATATATATATATATATATATATATATACATATATATATGTATATATATATATATAAATATATATATATATAAGCTCAGATGGTCATTTCAGGGCAGCTGTGATGGATAGAACTAGGCTAGAACTAAAACAAAAAAATAAAAAATAAGTGTGAGTTTTTTTAATCGGCTGAGTACCACTGATCAGAATACGACTATAATATGTTGTATTTCAACTATGTTGTCATGTGACAGGGTCAAGTCAAACTGGTCAGACGTCAGTACGTGTATGACACCAGCCGCGACAGTTTGTTCCAGGAAGACAAGGTAGAGCCTGGAATAGGCAGAACATTCACTCACGCCAAAGGTAAACAAAGAGATCATTTTTTTATGCTTTTGAAAAAAAATAAAAGGGTGTGACGCATTGGAAAGTAAACATTTGAAAGTAAACACTTAAAAGTAAATATTTTGTAATTTAACTTTTGCAAGTTAACATTTGAAAGTAATCATTTTGAAAGAAAACATTTTGAAAGTACACATTTGAAAGTAAACATTTTGAAAGTACACATTTGAAAGTAAACATTTGAAAGTAAACATTAAAAAGTAAACAATAGACAGGCGATCATTATATAACATTCATACTTCTTTTTAAAGGATTTTCAATTACAATAATTAACTTTGAAAGCTGTGAATGGAGCAAGTCAAACTAAATATTTCTTTTTTTTCCGATTGGCTACGATATTATTATTATTAAAAACAAAACATCATAATCAACAAGGTAATGTTTCAATTAAACTCTTTTTCAAGTTTCCCAAAAATAAAACAAACATCAAACAACAAAATATTGATACATTTAATAATAAATTTACCTGGGGACATGGGCAAAGCAAATATTCAAGATGAAAAAAATGCAATAAAAGAAACGAATTTCTCTGATCTTAAAATACTAATTTGAAAGTATTTGAATAGTTATACTAGTATTTAAGATACATTTTTTTTACTAAATTCTTTTCTTGTCCACTAATGTTGACCAATGATGACCATTCTATTTGTTAGCAATGTTGGGCAACTTAGACAGTCAGAGACGATTAAGAAACCCGGATATTTCACTCTCTCAGGTTGGTTGATTTTATTTTGTTTTATTATTAGATAATTCAGATTTTTAAAAGTTTTCTTTCAGTTTAAGTCAACTGGCTGTCAAATGATTAAACAAGCAATTAAGCCTGTTCCATTCTGGACACAGGACGTGTTAGCGCATTTTCATGTTATGTATCAGTACGTTTGTTAGCTTTCAGTAAATATTTGTAAATTTTGGAAATGTTTATAAATTCAATTGTGTAATGCATATATCTGTAAAAAAAATATTATAAAGACGTTTCTTTATAGTTGAAAAAAAATTATTTTCTCTTAAATCTAACTACAAGTGGTTTGTGGTTACTGAAATAGGACTCACAATTGAAAACATTCGAAATTGTAGTCATTTAATCGTCCGAAAACTCCGTCAATTGTTGCATAGCTCTGATACTTTCAATTAAACTCAGAACACAAGCTTACTATTTCATTTGATGAGTTTCTTAATAAATCTTGGTGAAACTACGTGCTGCAGTATTTCGCACCAAATGAATGGGTTATTGAACGTACAAGGTGTATATATAATATATAAGCCCCTTAGGAGCCCTGAAGCCCGGCCCTCAGAGGTCCTGTCGCGAAATGAACTTTTGATGTACACATGGCAGGCCAAGACCTACAAAATGATATATACATCATGGGTCTAGGACTTATAGTTGCTGAGATATAGGCGCTCCTTTATTAATTTAGCTTACATAGTAAAAAACGGTACTTTATAAGCCCCCTTTTACGGCCCTCAGAGGTCACATCGCGAAATGAACTTTTGCTGCACACATGGCAGGCCAAGACCTACAAAATGATATATCCATCATGGGTCTAGGACTTATGGTTGTTGAGATCTAGGGTGATGACAGACAGACAGACAGACAGACAAAACGGGGACAATACTCTAAAAATTAATTTATTTGTTTAAAGCACGCACACATTCGTTTCTTACCATATTTGTAAAATGAGTTGAAGTGCATGAATGGCTTTTATTGAACGTTCGGTAGTTATTAAACCAATAATTTTTGTTTGTTTATGTGTTGCGCTCATAGACGTTCTAATGGATAGTGCAAACAAAGCCAACTGCCTAGCCCCTCAGGTGCAAAAGGGGGGCTCTTTCAAAAAGGCCCCCCGATATATGCTACGTCAAGGACCGTCCTTACACACCTGAAAGCCCCTACTCAACTCCCCCCCCCCCCGCCCGCGTTATGAAAATTTCTCTGCTGTCGTTTGTATAGTTTGTTAATATTTCAGCCATATTGTTGTTGAAATATCAATTAGATTGATCTCATAATATGTTTATAATGGGTTTTTTAATATAGTTGTTTTATATTATGTGATTAATGTGTTGAAATAATATGTTTAATGTGCTCATGTTGTGTTACTCGGTGTTTACTTAGTTGATGAGACAACGCAGCAAACCAAAGACCAACGCCGTCAAGGAAACACAAATTAAGGAAATCACGGAGGACGGGTCAGAACTGGCAGAAACAGAACATAATAAAACAGAGTTAGTGGACCAGAAAACGGATGTCAAGGTCAGATGTATTACCATACGATATTATAATCAGTGAAATAAAAAAAAAGCAAAATATACTTAAACTCCTCAACAGGGCCGGCCTTACGAATTGCGGGGCCCAATTTTACGGATGCTTGCGAGGCCCCTCTTCTAATTTTATTTTACAATATCAACTTTTACTACTACTGCTAAATGTAAATTTCGGGGTCCCAGCCAGGCGCGGGGTTCAATTTGAAGCAATCGGTGAAATCGGCCTAAGTCTGGCCCTGCTCCTCAATATCAGAGCAGTCTTAAAAAATAATTCTGGGCCACCTGATAAGCCACCGTGTTGTAGCCCCTTAAGATAACCATTTAGAAAAAAAA